>PVHY01000817.1:0-192166 GCA_004024945.1 Uropsilus gracilis
GAGAGGGAGAGGGAGAGGGAGAGGGAGAGGGAGAGAGAGGGAGAGAAAACGCTTTTTGGCACCCAGACTCCAAGTACTCAAGCGTCACTGCAGGCAACTGGTAAATTGGTAAGTCATCCACTAAACGGCTGGGCTATGACAGTCGTTCGCGACAGCGACACCGTGTGGTTATTACGTGAAACAGCAGCAGTGTGCAAGGTTATTCTCTCCACTTTGGAGTTCCAGATGGGATTCACTGTGAATGAGGATACTTAGATTATACAGGAATAAAAGGAAGCAGAAGACAGAAACCAGAAGACAGAAATATCAGACGTCTTCCTGATAATGGAGCAGAAGGGTCTCAACAATACTTTTTAATGACAGTATGTGAACATGGGATTCTAAAAGGTTTATTCCAGTTATTCCTGGCAATAGTAAGCAAGCACTATTCTTGACATGAAGCCATCTCACTCACTGCTTCAATTTCAGACACATCATTAACACAAGGAAACCAAGACCCAGAGAGTTTTAATAGTTTGCTGAAAGTCACCTAGATTGCAGGTGACCATAAGGATCTCACATGCAGAACCCTGGGCTTCCAGGCACTGATTTCCCATCCTCCCAAGAACCTGAAAATAAACATTCCCAGGTTTGTCTTTACTGCATCACTACTAGTTTAAAGCCAATGTGCCTAACACGTAAATCTAACATTCTCAAATAACCATTGCTTTGCTTGATTTCTCATGGTTTAACCAGAAGTATAAAAATAAATCCCTTTTGTTTCTCTTGTGTCTTAATAAGATAGATAAAGATTATGTTGATCTCATTTTATACATGAGGATGAACACAAGATATATTCCCTCATTTGCTAAGGCTAAGGGCTAGCCAGAGGCCCCACTGAATGCATTCTTTCTCAAGCCATAGGCCCTCCTTAAGTGAACCTGGGGAGTCCAGGACTAAGGCCCTGAGAACACAGGCTTTAGTTATGCATCCACTCACTTATGCAAACATTCCAGACTGTCTGAGAGGGCAGACATTCTAGTTCCTGGGACAGTAATCAAACAAAGGCCTTTCCTTCTTAGAAGCTGCATTCTAGTAGAGACAGAAACTACAGAGGTGTGCCAGGCAGTGACCCACTGACTGACAAGAGGATGGAAAACCACAGAGAGCATCTTGCAGAGTCAGGTGAACCCTTCCACCTGGAGAGCCTGAGAACGGGTGAGGGGAGCAGAAGGAATGCTTCTAGGATCAAAGCTCAAATAGCAAGTGTTCTTTATGAGAGGAGGGGGCCAGTGAGATAGGCAAGAGTGATCCATGGGAGAAGGGGCAGAGTCATATCACCCAGGGCTTGGCACACCTTGCTACCTTGCTGTGAATACTGGATTTTTTTCTTCTGACCTTAGCTTCAGTTCTTTTTAATATATATATATATATATATATATATATATATATATATATATATATATATATATCATTATATATTATATATAGCATTGTATTCCCCAAGGTTCTCCCACCACCACATCACCCATGACCCCTCATCTTGATCTCTTGTGTTCATCCTTCCCCTAATTTCTCCCTTTTTCCCTTGCTGCATGCTTTAGTTCTGTTGTCAGTTTGTTAGTTTTAGCTATCTCTTGACCTTTTCTTTTTCCTATATTCCACAGTTTTACAATAGCCAGGATTTGAAAATAGTTCATATGTCCCAAAATAGATGAATGGGTCAAAAAGTTGTGATATATTTATATGACAGAATATTATTCAGCAATCAAAAAAGGCAAAGTTATGTCATATGCAGGAACTTGGATGCAGCTAGAAGGAATACGCCAGAAAGAAAAAGAGAAAAACTGAATGGTCTCACAAATACTGGGTTTTTATACCAAGAGTAACAGGAAATCACAGAGGTAGCTGGAGCCTGGGTGGAGCAAGGATTTGTACTTACAGGATCACTCCTTCCATGTAGGGGTTAGCTTGCTGCAGGGAATCAGAACTGCCAAAGAAGAATCTAGGAGGTGGGATTCAGGAAAGGAGGGAGTTGGTAGTTCAGAATAGTGGTTTATTTCCAACTTGGTTATACTTTTAAGTTCTGTGACTCTGTGAGCCATGGTCTCAGCTCATTTTTTTTTCTTTGAAAGTGCAATTCTCAAAAAGTTCACAGACCTAGAATGCAAGAACATTTCTAAAATAAAGTGACATATCCCATAATGCATAAAATATGAAATACTGTTTTCCTCTGCCATGGGAAAAATGTATAGAGGGAGCCTAATAAAAACAGAATTGAATTCAGAAATCCATCTGAAATGTGGTCGATGAAAGGAAAGCAAACACCAACTCACTGTAATTCCAAAGCAAGGGTAAGTACCCCACACTTATTAACTTGTATTTATGATGCTTTCAGTGCAGGTCAAGGCAATAAAAATGGAAAAATAGATAAGATGTCATTTAAGGAAAATAAATTGATTCATCAGAAGGAAGAAGACATTGTCTTTGATTTTAAAAAGGATCACTGGAGTAAACTCCCAGGAGTCTGCTCCTGTTAACACAGCTTTACTTAAGGAGAAATGTACAAGACATCAAAAAGGAAATGGTATCAGTTACACCGTCAGTTAGTGCCTGCAAGTTTCAAGCAGGGATCCTGTGAATACCCCCTTCACTGCATGCATTAGAAATGAAGTCCAGTAGCAATCCTAATCATGTACTTGTATATGTGTGTGTATTTGTGTGTGTTAGTATTGCCTTAAAACCCGAGATTTACAAAATAAATTGCTCTGTCTCAAATTTATGATTTGAAATTAAAAAGAATATACTTAATGATACATGAGGTTTTGAAGCACAGCGAATTCTTAAGATCTAAGATTTTTAATATGGTGTGCATTTTTATAACAAAAATAATTGATTCTGTGTTGATGAGAAATAATAAAAAATAAGCTTGTAACTATGAAAATATGAATTCTGTCCTCTGCTACTAGAAATTCCTCCAAGGGCATTTCAGTTCTTTTGATCTCTGAGAACATTTATATTTACATATAAACTCTGATTTGCATACACAAATTATAAATTGAGTTTCACTCTGGAGCTAGAGTTACAGTTCTCTATTTAGACAAAAAGGAAACACTTCACTACAATTTTGGGCCTCAATTTTAAGCCACTGCTTGTTTACTACTGCCACCTGCTGGTTAGGGCCAGAATTGACTCTTCAAAGGAGAAAACTACACATTCACTCTTCCTTTTCTTTGATTTTTTGCACTCCTAGATTTCCAGGGGGTTTTAAGAAAGTTTTCTGCATAATTGAATTGTTAAATAAATAATGCCATTTTGTCATCAAATTTATTTATTGCTATTAAAATACAGAAAATTACTAATAGGGAAATAATAATTCACATATTCTTTTCTTCCACAATAATTTCTGATAATTAAGATTTCAAAAAACAAAATCATGTCATCTAATCCCGCCTAAAATCTTTTGTCAACGTGTATGGCACAAATGCTATTATAATGACTACACTGTATTTAATCACATAATATATATATAATTTATTTAAGAAAACATTAGTTTCTTTAATTTCCTTTGATATTTTTTAAATAGTCATATTCTGACTTATCAGATGTAGTTCTGATTTTTCTACCAAAGATTATTTGATATACATTTCTTTAATCAAAAATAATAAAACAAAGATTTCAACATACGATCAAATTCAGCTCCAGAATTAAGCCAAGTCACGTTCTCATAAAAGTGCTTTGTTCTCCACAGTTTCAGTATCTCTTTAAGATTCTTCAAAAAGAGGTTCCAATACTATCATGATGTTTTATTTATATTTATTTACAATCGAACATTTCTTTTCCTTATGTCTAATAGTTATTTCTATATCTGCATATCTGAGATGCTCTAAACTTGATGTTGTTTCCATTTTCATGTTTAATCAAAAGAAGGAAATTAACAAATCAAGATGTCACATATGTTCCAAATGTGAACATATGTTCCAAATGTGAACATATGTTCCGAATATCATCTATTCTATCTTATTTATTTTTTCTATCATATTTTTAGTATGTAGACTTTTAAATAGTTTGCTTTTGGATTTAGTCAGATATTAATCAATGTTACTTTTCATGTTTTCAGCTTAGAAATTACTTCCCTGTTCTAGAGATTAGTCATATTTCAATTTTTAACTATGTGGTTCATAATTTCTATTCTGCACAAAATTTTATCTAGATGTTTTTCCCATGGAAGTTCACAAAGTTACTGCCTAAGAAGAAAGGTTAGCCTAAAAGTCATTATCATATCATGTCACTTGTCTTTTCTGCATGGAAATAAACTATGACACTGATATACAAAATATACCTGAACACTGTAGAAAAATCTCTAATCATGTATACTATGGCTAGTCAGTTCTATTCTTTGTCCATATTCATGCTCATGAAATAAAAATTATATTTTATATCAAGTGAAACTCACCATAAACTTCAACCACAAACAAATGCAGGGTTCAGTTATTATGAGATTAGTGAAATGTGAAAGGGCACTAGACAGAAGACAGACCGCATTGTTAATCCCTTCCAGACTTTGTTCTCATATGCATCATGTATTGTAGGGTGTACCTGCATTTACAGTAGTGAATAAAAAATTGCAATGTAACACCCTGGCAACATCGAGACCTACAGAAAATGATCTAATTGATTGCTCCCTGAATCTGCTTTTATTTTGATATAAAATGAAGAAATTTAAGTTAATGACCTCAAGTAAACCTTCAGTAACTCAACATGAATTTTATTTCTCAGACATACTTGAATGCAATCTCCTCCAGGTCACTAAGAGTTTTACTTGATATAATCATTTATCAATATCATCCTATACATCAAACACTGTAAGTACTCCTATACTCCACAAAACATATCAAGGTGGAAATTTTTATATATATTGTCAATTGTTTTATGAATAAATTCTGATATTTCTACATGAAGATGCAGGGGCAGGAAACTGACATCATCAATTATACCAACAAATGGGATTAAAATAACTGGCACCTATGCTCCCATTTATATATCTATAAGCACAATCTTATATATGTCATGACTCACATTATAAACTCTGCTACTTGCAGTGATAGGTCATGTGTGTGAAGAACTACATCAACTGATACCAGTAAACCCATTGCAAATGAACTTTCTTTGCTGATATATTAATACTTCAGCTCTTTACTTTTTCCAACACAAAATTTTAATTCTGACTCTCCATTTTCATAAAATGCTATGGACTGAAGATTTGTTTTCCCCAAGAATTCACACATTGGGTCCTTCTTCCAAGGGTGAAATCTCTCAGCAGTCATAGGATGGAGTCCTGGTCAAGATTGCTAGCCTAATAAACAACTTCAGGGAGGATCTGTGCTCCTCCTTCTACATGAGATTCCATAGAAATAAGTGTTGGTGAATCAGGAAATGTCTCTTGCCAGATACAGAATATACTAGTGCTTTGATTTTGAATTCTCCAGTCTCCAGAATTATGAGAAATGAATGTTCTTTACAAGTCACCTACTTTATGTTTGTCATAGCTTGAATGAACATATATGTATATATATATATATATATATATATATAATTATACATACATACTTACATACCTCATAGGGATGTTGTGATGTCTGAAGATGCAATTTTTGTGTATTCTGTGTGTCAAACACTAGCAACTACTGCTATTACACAATTGATTCTTGTCTCTTCCTATTTTATGCCCCATTAATTTCTACCTATTAAGGGTTTCAATCATGATAAAACTAAAATGCATTGTGCTCAGAAGGCAGTTAAATATATTTGTAACTACCCTGCTTTCATATTTAGATAAAAAGTCATTACATTTGGAGTGATGAAGCTGATGTACAGTAGATATCTAATGTCACAAAACACAGCAAACAGGGGTAGTAATTATATTAGCATTTGAAAAAGACAAAAGTTATTCTGAGCACAACTCTTCCTGCTACCATACCTGTAAAGCCTAAGGCTAAGAATATAAGGAATGCTGAAAAATGGAAGAACTTGGTTGGGGTGGATAATTCTAATGGTAGCAGATTTTTCACCCAGTCCACAGAGGTCAGAAGAAAGTGATACAACATATTTTTTCAAGAGCTAAAAGGAAATATGTGGCCATCATAATTCTATACTCAGGAATAAAGGAGAAACTAAGACTTTATTAGTTGCCTCAGTTTGCCATAAAAAATATTGTTACAAAATTGCTGACTTAAGTAAGACCATCCCTAAATAGTTCTGGAAGTAAGGATTGCTCAATTAAGGTGTTGGCAAGTCCATGCTCCTTCCAAGGTCTGTAGGAGAAAATCCTTTACCTTTTCCAGACTTTGACAACCAAAGATCATGCCTTAGTTTGTAGCACCACAGTTTCAATCTCTGTTTGCTTTGACATACCCTCTTCTTGTGTGTCTGAGGTTGTATCTTCTTTTGCCAATAAGGACACCAGTCATAAAGCGCTAAGGGCCACCCCACTCTGAGGTGATCTCAGTTTAGCTATTTACATCTGTAGTGGCCCTTTTTCTAAATAAGAAATGTCCTAAAGTACAAGGGGATGGGGAAACAGCATATCATTTGAAGAGTCATACATCCAAGGACATTCAGATAAAGATGCTTTCTCTGAAATAATGCTTTCAGAGCAAGAAAAACTAAGAGAATTTGGTATCAAAAGATCTTTCTTAAAAGTACAACTAAAGAAAATTATCAAAAGAGAAAGGGATTGATGAAGAAATTAATATTAGAATTCTAGGTAAGAAGAAAGATAAAAGGAAATATATATGTAAATAAAATAGATACTTTTACATTAAGAATTCATTTCATGTTTTTAAAATGTTTGATGGCTGAAGCAAAAAAGCTTAATGTTTGATAAAGTTAATGATGAGTTTAGAGGAGACACTTGAGAACTTTGGAAGCAGCACATTAAAGATAGAGTTGATAGGATGCACTAGAAGGAAAATGAGGTTGGTATACTTCTTTTAGACTGATAAAATGCTAATTCCAGTAGATTTTATCCAGCAATGCATAGATAATATAACAGGGAAAACACTTAAAAACAAGAGATAAAGAAGGTGCACCAGTGATAAGGTGATGGGAGAATATTGGGATAAGCAAGATATAGTATTTATATATGCGTTTGTGTGTGTGTAGATAGATAGATAGATAGATAGATAGATAGATATGTGTATGTGTGTGTGCAGTCAAAAAAATAACATAAAAAAAGAGAAAAGAGGGGCAGTTTCAGTTTCCCATAAGCTCTGTAGATCTATTTATTTAATCAAAGCTATGCATGCATATAAAAACATGAATATACAAGGACTTGAAAAAATTACCTTATCAAAGCATGAGTAACAGCAACTTAAAAGACTGCTGAAATGACCAAGAAAAAAAGATGGTTCTGTGTCCAATGAAAGTATTCTTAAAAACCAGAGAAAATATGACGTGATTTTGGAAAATAAAGGTGCACATTTTTAATGTTTTGATTTTAAATAAAAATTAAGAGTAACTTAAAAATGCTATGGAACTCAGAGATTTTTTTATCTTTGGCTTGTCTCTAAGATGTCAACGAAGCAAACACAGACCATTTGCACCAAGATGGCTCCTTGAAACTGGAGCCAATGACATGTTTGAATGTGAGAAAATTATAAATTGATGTCAAATACCTGAAGTTTGCAACCATAAAATCAAAGAATTTCCCCCAAAAGAAAAATTTGATTTAAAGCAATCTAATGAAAACCCAACTAAGTCAAGTAGAAATGCAGAGTTTATCATCAAATACAGCTCTTGGTTCCTTCTCACAGAAATATCAGCTATCATCATGATTGTATCCAAAATGTACTTTCTTTCTTCTCTTTACCAGGGGAAATTTGATTTTATGGTCTTGAAATCAAAGATGAGCTGACATTAATCTAATATCTCCTTCCTGACCTTCATAACCAAGTATCATTTTTCACGTTCAGTTGATCTTTTGTAAGTTATATTAGCTGAGGTAAAGCAGGGAGCAAATTGTTGTGCTAAAATATCTTATTGACTCTGCTCACTCCCAGCCTTGCCTCCCAAACAGCTATCACTTAAACTCTATGCCCAACAAGAGAGGGTTTGCTTGGAGTAACCAAACTTAGAGGTGATTAGTTCACTTCATATATATTAGAATCACCTCAGAAACTTAAACAATCACAGATGCTCAGAAACTATGCCCATATGGGCTCTTATATCTGCCTTCCAGGGAAGAAACACTTTAGTTCTTTGGTCAAAGCAAGCCAAGTGGAATCTGAAGGAACTGTAGAAATTCCTCTTATTAGAAGAAACACTACATTTCCCTGGGGCTCCTGTGTTTTTGTTTTCAATTTGTTTTGTTTTCAATTTGCTAAACTGAGAAGGCACAAGACTACAATTGTCTGACTATGCTCATTTTCCACTTATCATACCTAGGAACCCATTTGTCGATAAGCCCAAATTCATGAGAAGGAGAGCAAAACTGAGTTCAGGGGAGTTAGGAATACCTGAGGCCAGATGTCAGCATGTAGTAGACAATATGTGCCTTTTCTTTTCTTCAACCATTAGAAATGTGTCTTTAAGGCTTGCAACCAACCTTTCTCAGACTCCACTTCTCTGGAAGGTCACAGTCTGGCATACTGACCTGAGATGTCAAAGCTGATAGCAAGTCACTAATTAACTCCATGAGTATCCAAGGTAAGCATTTTCATTTCCACAACTGAAAAAAAGGAAGGGCACATCTACCTTGGAAGTTCTTATAAAGATAAAACAACTTCATCCATGAAGCAATTCAATCACCATCTGCCACCTTGCAGGTGTTCATTAAAATTTAAATTTCTGTGCCTTCTTTTCCTTATTTCTTCCTCCTGTCTTCCCCAAGGCTAAGAACCATGCATTATTCCAACTTCATGTTGCTCTCTCCAAAATCTATTTACTAGGCTTAATAAATACCTATGGCATGAGGGCATGAGGCATGGTCAGGACAAAGAGTGAGCTGAGAGTAGCAACAGGTAAAGCACAAGGAAAACTCATATAAACTGAAATCTGGGCTCTGACTCCATAGTCCAGAGTCACAGGCAGTTGGACTGTCTCCCACAAAGGGCTTTTGAGCATTTGCTGAATTGGGGCTAAGATAGCCCCAGGTTCCGCTTCAGCCCCAGCCAACTCACTGGAATGTCAATCACTAAGTAATTCCTGGTATTGCTGCTCTGCTTTAACATTCCTCCAGGGGAATCACATTTCTTAGATCAAAAGCAGAATAGAGCAGAGGTTTAGGAAAATTAGTATTACCTTCAATATATCAATGTCTTTTAATTAACTTTAAATATCAATTGCTACATATACAACCTAATCAGAAAAGAAGCCAGAACAGTGAAATCAGATCTACCAGGAGAGAATCCAATTCCAACGTGACAAGGAACAACAAAGATGTGATTGCTTTTCCATTAGAATAAAAAGAAAAAGTATTGAAAATGTGATTAGTTCCTCTCTGAAAACAGATTGTATCTCTGACTTGTTAAAAGTTTGTGTGTGTGTGGTGTGTATATATGTATGTATATATATATGTATATATATGTGTGTGTATATATATATACATACATATATATATATACATATATACACACCTTTATATTCATTTTGAAACTTCTTATCTATTAATTAGATTATTCTGCAATTGAGGTCAAACTTTGACTATTTCAAAGTCAAAAGCAAAGAAATGGTCCCTATTTTATACAATCAGTTATATGTGTCTTCATTTATTAATGAAGGGTTTTAGAAAAAATAAGCAATAGGTTTGTTCTGTACTAAATATTTTATATATTGCCTTGATTTGCACCTTACACAACTAAGTAAAAATAATAATAAATTGTTATATTTTATAATGCTGTACAAAGTTAGAAAGCATTTGTACACAAATGTTTTGTTTCTATTTTTAGTTACAAATTTTTTAGTTACAGTATTTTTATTGAGGTTTATAATACAGTATATGATTTATGGGTATAGGCATACCCCCCTCTCCAGATGTCACACTATACCACATTTACCACTAAAACAACTGTAATCATCCACCATAGTCCATTGGGTCCCCTATCCCATCCCCTCCACCTCTAACTTTTTCTCTCTGGTAGCCACAGTTCAGCAGTCACATTTCCATGGTTTCTTCTGACTTTGTTTTATCTTTTATTTTACTTCTACATATGCCACATATGATTAAATCATCTAATATTTGTCTTTCTTTTGATTTATTTCACTTAGCACCACCCCCCTCCAGTTCCACTCATGCTTTCACAAATGGTTAAGATTTCATCTGTTTTATAGGACAATCATATTTCACTGCACATGCATGGAAAACTTTCTTACAGAAAGCTTCTACAGAGAATTGAATAAGTAGGAACACTAATTTATGAATGAGAAAAGCAATACTTGGATTTGTCAATTAAGTCACTCAATAACTTCCTGTTAAGGAAAGTTCTTGTTGAGACAGAGCCCAGATATCTACCATGGACATTACTGCTGAATGACATCTTAGCCATGAAAACATCATGGCTGTGTGACATCACTGCCATGAAGACATCATAGCCACATAGATATCATAGCTGGTAAAATATAGAGTTGGAATAAGCTCACAGTTCAGCACCACTTCACACCAGTCACGTGACCTTGGATAACACACTTCACCTTTCTGTGTCAGGCCCCTCAGCTGTGAAATGACAGCATTTCCCTGTGAACACTGAGCACCAAGAATATGTAGACTCCAAATCAGTGTTATAACCACCCAGAGCTCTTTTTGCTCCATCCTATTAATTCACAAGCCAGATTATTTATTTTCCAAGTATTTTTAAAGATTTAAGAACTATACCTGGATTTGCATTTTGCCCCTGAAATAGATCATCGTGAGACTTTGGAAAGTTACTCACACTTGCTGAACTCACCACCTCATCAATTAAAAAGAAATTATCATCACTTCACACAAATATTAACTCTACTAACTAAGGTAATACTGTAAATCATTCTGAAGTTTCTCTGGGTGGGGTAAGCACATTACAAATGGGAGTTATCATGATCTATTACATAGAAGAAATATTTCTGTAGCTAGAGTTCTCCACTACAGTTACAGGGTTTCTAACCTCATGGGAAGTCCAGCCTCAATGTTTTCTTGCAAATTCCAAGGAATATTGGATCTAGCAAGTTCTTTTGTCAACCCATGGATTCTGGTCCTGTGTCAGCTATCTTGGGTAAGGAAGAATTCTAGGGGTAGATTCCTTACAGAAGAGCAAGAGAAAAGAAATAGTGTTTTTGTCTGTAATAAATTCTTTGTGAACATAAAGAAAGTTACTTACTTTTTGCCCTCCTTACCTCTTTTATACCCTTTGACCTTTCACCCTCTCCCTTTCATCTTAAGCTCAGAGATCTTACTTGGTTTACTGGCATCCACTAGCTTGTACAGGTAGTTTACTTTGTTGAAAAGAATGCCCTGCATATATCCTGTATTTGTCTATCATTCTGACTGGCTTTACTGCATATAATTACCTTATATTCTTTTCATTTTGATTAACTAAGAATGTTTCGACTTATCCTGCAGCTGAATGGCATTTCGTGGTGTGGACAAACTGCATGTTCTTGGACCAGTCATTCATCAGTGGGCACTAAGCTATCTCCACGCCACAGACATTCTAAGCAGCACAGCCATAGTATTATGGAGAATATAGGAGGTTTTTGCACTTATGATTGTATGTTCTTTGATGAGTTATAAAGAGTGGGACTGTTGGGATTTCCATTCTTATTTTTTAAGGCAAATCCAAGATGGTGGCAGCAGATTGCATTCCCAACAACCCCATCATAGAGTTCCTCTTTCTCTACATATTGTCTGTCACTTGTTGCCGGAGAGCTTTTAAATATGTGTCATTCTCACTAATACTATGACTTTGATGCAAATATTGGTGTTACTATTAATAACATACATGACAGTAAGAACATCTATTGAATGCCTACTAATGCCAGGTTCTGTTCTCAGGTGATATGCACATTCAAATGAAGGAACTTCAGTCCTTTAGTGGAATGAAGTGTGAGGAGGTGAAGCAGCTGGCCCAAGCTGGGGAGGAACCTCATTGGAATTTAAGTCTCACACACTTGATCCAGGCGATGATATACTTAACCATTAACACCACTTCTTACATTACCGCTAACACTTAGATTCCTAAATCCCTTAACAGAACTATAGTCTCTGTACAACAACTCTGAAGTCTTTTCAAATTAGAATCCAGTTTGGTGTGCTTTAGCAAGGTGACTTATTCACAGATGTCAGAAACTTAAGCCACTTATATCCTGATGGTTGAAGTATCTGATATTTGAAAGCATTTACAAAAGAAATACAAGTCAAAACCATCAAAGGCAGGACTTTAAGAATTTATAGCAGCCACCTTCCACACACTCTGTAAATAACCAGAGGGAAACCTGAGCAGCCTCAAGAAACTCTGAAAAACACGCCTTTTAAAGTGACAGAGAAAGAAAGAGATTCCCTGTGGAACACCAAAGCTGTCAAACTATCAGGCAGACTGTCAGGAGGCAGATTCCCACTGCTGATAATCCCACTCTTTGGACAAGTTTCCAGGAAACTCACTCACCCTTTCATTTTCATATTCAATTTTAGAATGAATCAGCTGCTGTGGAAGGGAAGGGACTCAACCATGTACCACACCACATAGAAACTTTCTTAGATCATTGTCTCTTGCTCCAGGTAGGAGAGCAGATGAGAGAGCAGGGAAGAAAATATGCCACACATTTGAAGACTGAACACTTGATTGATTCCAAAAAAAATATTTGAACATCAAGACACAGAGATAAGCAATAGGTCTCATCAATTTCAACCCAGAGGGCTTTACCCTTTAGCAAGCAAAAGCAAACCACATTGCACATTTCAAAATTGGAGAGAAGGGGAAAAAAGCTGTATTTTTTACCAATGCATTTTGTACCAATTCAAGAGTAATGCAATTAGATATGATTATATTATCAACACTATATACAAGGAGTTAAAATTTTTGGAAATAGAGAACGAAAAAAATGGGAGAGTGATCAATTTAGGCTTGAAGTGGAACTTCATTAATTAGCTGAATGGCATTAAAACTTAGCTGACTGACTAAATGGGCAGCACACAAGTTTCAGCATATCAGTCGGATTCACCACTGACATACCCATGCACTGCAGGGAGTTCTCTGCTAGGAGTTCTGAGGAGTACATAGAAGCTCCCAGCCTCCCACTTCTTGACACAACAGCCTGGACTGCAAAGTGGAATGAGAGCTACACATTTTACAAACATGTTGTACGGTAAGTGAGTTAGTCAGATTTTTTCCTCCATTAGGCCTGTACAACCAACCCTGGGTATTGTGTCTTACCTGTGATTGTGCGGTTCAGTGGGTGGTGTGTATGTTTAAGCATGCTCACCTGGGCCAAGGAAAGAGGGGATAAAGGGGCATAGAGCATGAGTACAAGTATGCACATGAGCATGAACATGGGAGAGCACTAGAGAATGAGATGAGAGAGAGAGAGAGAGAGGGAGAGAGAGAGAGAGAGAAAAATCCTCCATCTCCTGAGGGGATGGAGGATTCACTGCCTCCCAAATTCCCACCATCCCCCATCTGGTCTTGGCCCTATCCTGCTTGGTGTATTTTTATAACTAAAATCAATAAAAACCTATGCAGATTAGTGAGCCTGATGTCTGATGCCTCCTCCCCTACAATTGGCGTCGAGGATTGCTTGACCTTACAATCGGTGAACAGAATGGGATGACTACCCAACACATGTGCTCTGTCAGAGCTGTTAATAGATAAGTAGAGACAAGAGTGACAAAGGCAGCTTCTTCCCAAAGGGAATACATAATTGATTTTGGAAAAATCCCTACAAACAGATTCTGATATTGCAGTTCTTTACCAAGTCTAATACAGAAGTGACTTACAAAGCTAGCTAACATCAATGGAGCCCCTTCTTGGCCCCATCAACCATACTGACAGCCCCTAAAAGTGGACAGAGCCCTGCCTCTGTCACTGCAGGAAGAGTACTGAAGGTCAGAGAGGTTATAAGTCATGTATGCAATCACAGAGCTAGGAGGTGCTTTAAAACCCAGATCCATGCACATTCAAAGTTTAGGGTTTCTTTATAGCATACCGTCACATTATCTTTAACAAAGGAATCACATGTGGTAATCAACTCAGAGAGAAATAACTATGCTGGGAGGAAATAAGATTTCCTAGTGAAAGTGACACAGGAGATAACAAATACTAAAATGCAGTATTGTTCAAGGGAAATTTTAAGAAATCAATCTTGACTTGTATAAGCTGTCATTTAGCCTGCACCTTTCAACTTTCAGCCCCCAAAGAAAAACATTTTATCTCAGCTGGCAGTTTGTATTAGGAAATAATGGAGGAGAGCTGCTTCTAACTGGAACACGTTCTGTTCTGTACGTGACTTCAGCCAGTTACCACTAGGTGGCGGTAGCTGCACATTCATTCTATGGTCCGTGGGAGAAATCACATTTCACCAATTGGCTTCACATAAAGTACTTTTTCCCAAAAATCTAAGTTCCCATATTATTATTAGGCACAGCAGTTGGGTCACAGAGAGGTGAATGTCTTAGAATACCTACTATCTTTTCTCTAGTTGTATTAACAGTGGCATGCACCACCTTTCAGTGATCACATACAGACTAAAGTTTTGTACATGGAGATTCTTGGTGGCTACACTGTATTATCAATACTTGGCAGGGGGTGAGGGGAAATCCTAGAGTCCCCGAATACCAGTAATAATGTAACGAGAGCAACCTTACTAAAAATTTACTATTTTTAAAATTTTTGTATATATTGTTTCCTAAAACCGATACACATAATTTCTTGTGTATCACTGCTTTTAAACACATTTTAAACATATTTACACTAGCTTTTTTTAAATTGGGGGAAATGGAATCACTTTAAGGGAGCCTTTTGTGATTTCTCCTATTTAGGTAAATGAGATTCCTAAGGCAATCTGCCCAAATTTGGCTTTTCAGCAATTGCATGTGTAAATGAAAATCGAATTCAGCTTGTGTTTGATTTCAAGTAAATTGATTTAAATGTCAGCCACAAAAGTAAAATTTCATTTTTTTTCATATTTTCATACTCAACATCCATTTGACACTAGGAAAAGCTTGGTGAAGGCTAAGCTTTTGGTGTTGTTTTTGTTGTTGTTATTTTGTTTTTAGGTTATAAAACTGACATAAACACCCACCGGCTCCTCAGCGTGTTTCATAATGGAAAAGACTCCAGGCAAAACCAACCATTATGTGGCTGGTAAGTGGAAGGATCCTGGGAAGAAACCACACACAGCTTGTGTGGTGTCCATTAAGTTCAAATCCCAGGAACAGTTATAAGCAACTGCTTTAGTAACAAGACACTCAACATGCCTTACTATCCTATTGTCACAGCACTGTCAGGCAAATTCCAGGTATATCAAACTAGAGGAGGAATCCAGATTTTAAGAACTGAATTTATTTTTCAAAAATCTCACATCATCAGTCTGTTAAACTTGGAATCTTTAAACATCTGACTTCCAGGATATGGTGTGTGTTATCTGTTTACTTGACTATAAAGTAGAAAGCATATTAAGGGGGGGAAGTATGTCAAATAACCAGAAGAGGGCTCTGTCTCCAAATTTAAAAAACTCCCAGTTGCACTGATAAAATGCCTTTGCTTCCTGAAATGATGCTTTAGCACAACCCGGTTTAATTAGTGCATTATAATCTTAAAAACAGCTTAAGTATTGTTTGGAAGGTGGGTGTATTATTTTGAAGGATATCATCAAATGCAGTGAATAGTTATTTACTTAATGAACACAGAAGCTACCATCCCAATCTTCACATTTTATAACCTAAATGTTTAGTTCTTTGATTCACCTGGTTGAAATATGTGATTCTTTAATTTTCATTCTTATTTCACACTCAAAAAATCTGTATTTTTCTTGGCTAACTGGAAAATTAACTAAAATAACATGTGATTGAAGAAAAAGAACTAAAGGATGTGGAAGATTGCAAGTATGTATTTTGGTAATTTGGGTAATTATTCTGGCAAACAAGACACGAACTTGACTTTATTTGGGCCAAGGTGACGAACGCGATATAGGGCGCCCTCTGGCGGTAGTATGCCCACCCCTGTTCCTAGACTGAGGGTATCAGGAGCCGCTGATATTCCTTAACCTATTTCATTTTTGCTATTTTTGACAATAGGAAGCAAATAATAACGGTAACTATGTTACAGGTTTCTATATTTTCATATTTGAGCATGTGAATATCTACTGTCTTTGCAACCCCTTCCAAGGTTTATTCTATTTGATTTTCATGTTACGCAGTTTTTATTTGGTAAACTGATTATTTAATAAATAAGCTCTATGATTAGTTATCCGAGGAACAGCGAATTATGCCTGGTATTTAAATGTTACACCAAGAGCAACATAAGACAGTAAATATTGATTTCAACTCTTAGTGAATTGAGATTCTGAAGAAACTAGTTAACAGCAAATGGTTCAATAAGATAGCCGTCAGTTTCGCACAATAATCTGGTGAAGGTCTAACAGACATTGCTATGTGTACAAGATCAGAGGAGAGGAAGGATGAAATAAATTAGTGAAAAACAGATAAAATGAACTGACCCTTGTGAAACTCAGATTTTAGTGAGGGTGGCAACCCCTATATAAGCAAAATGTGTATGAGATACTAATAAGTACTGTTGAGAAAAATAAAATCTAAAAGGGAGTGCTGAAGATCTCTAAATTTTTGTCAGCTCAAAAATCCATTTGGAAAGATGACTTATAGCATTATCCAGTATTTCGGGTTGTTCTTACCTCTCCAATCAATTAAAATAAGAACTCTACCTACAGACAACTCTTAAAAGGAGTCCACCTTTGTTGACCACTGAATTTAGGAAAGCTTTGGAACTTCCTCCAAAAAAGACTAGAAGGGCTTAAAAATGTGAATTCTATCCACTCATGAACAACATTATCAATGATTATATTATTTGACCAGAATAATTAGAGACAGACCATGAGAAATATCAACTCTGCCACGTGGAACTTTCCACTGATGAATTTACTCTTTGAAATTGAGAATCTTGAGAGACACTGATGATTTGTTCCCATGCGTTTTCTTTTTCTTATATAACCTTCACTTTCTGAGTGTCACATCTGGTCTAACAATGTTTAACAAAAGTGTCTTTGCTACTATTTTCTTTTCTTCTCTGATCAAACTAAGGATTAAGAGATGAACCAGATCAGATCAATTCACATTGTACAGTTATCATTTCTAAAGCAAAAATATATATACACAAAAATAAAACAGAGATTCCCAAGGCAAAATACTTTTGAATAAAATAAAAGCTTATGAATCAAAAGAAGTAAACGAGTGATTTGTATGAAGAAAACAACCCACTCCCCAAACATTTGCATTCTTCGGCTTTTGATGAATGTTTTTTATTTCCATCACTGTTTACAAGAAGATTGGGGAAAAGAGTAAGCCAGTAATAAAATAGGGCCTAGAGGAATTGAAGAAAAAATTCAATACTGTTTACTTTAATATAGAAGTTTTCATACAAACTCCCCAAATAAACTGCAAATATAGCAGAATACAATATACTTCCAAATGTAACATGCAATGTTGTGACAGAGAACATAAACACTCCCTAATGCCTCAGGTAATCAAGCATTGTACAACTTCTGAAAGGAATCCTAGCAATACTATTTGCTAACATTTCTCATGAGAACTTCCTCCTCTTGTTTTTTTTGGTTGTTTGCTTTTATTTTTTATTCTATCTATCTATCTATCTATCTATCTATCTATCTATCTATCTATCTATCTATCTATCTATCTATCTATCTATTTATTTATTGTCAACCTGGGCAAACACTCACTGCATTCATTCTTCACAACAGGAATTCTGCAAATCTCATGCAAGAGTCTTTTGAGGACATACTCTCTACAACTCAGAAAAATCCAACTCACTGTCATGTTCATTTTACAGGAAACAGAAATTCAGGAGGTTTTACATGTTTTCCTCCAGGGATTTAGCTAGTAAGTGGAAGATATTATATTCGAATACAGATTTTCATAGTTTTATACCCAAGGCACTTTTACTACTACAAGAATAAGAAAGTATTTAACGTGCAATTGTTTTCAAATTGAGAGAAATAAATATGTAGGCAATGGGGAAATGGAAACTTTTCAGGCAGGAAGATAAAAAAGCAAGTAAGTAATAGGTAAGTTGAAGGTAATAGCAGTGTTTTTTAAAGAGATTGAAAAGGAAATCATTAAATCACTACCTACTCTTCCCACAGAGTTACTTTTCACATTGTATCTGGGGTAAGAAGAGAAGGGACAGGCATTTGATGAATTATAATTGAGGTGGTCCCAAGGAATGGCTAAGGTCACTGAGGTTAGCTTAATATATATAAAAGGAATGATGCACAGAGTGATCTGTATTATGTCTGCCATGAATGGTAGTTTTATTAAAAATTAAGCATGAAAAAAATGAATGTGTTGTAAACTTATGCAATTCAGGAAGCTGCTTTTCCTTCTGTATTCCTTCTGTCTAGATACATAAGGTTCTACCTTGATTTCCTTCTGATACATAACACAGGAGGCAAGTCACAGAGTTGGCCAAAGAAAGAAAAGAAGAGGTTTTTGCACCAGTTTTCCTCATACATAAATGTTACCCAAACTCTGGAACTCTTCCAAATGAATCTGAAACAGAGATTACAGGTGAATTTGTCTCAGGCAGCACCATCAAAAATCAGGATGCCTAAACAAAATACTGATGCTATGTCTTGAAACATCACCAGACATACGGTGGACTTTTCAACTTCATTCCATACAAGAAAGAGCCTCCACAGCACTTCATTTACTATGCCTTGAAAAAAACTTCCGTGTCTCCAGGCTTATCAGTCACAACTACATATTTATCTGAAGCTCCCAATAATTATATATACCAATGTTACTTAAATGCTGAGAAGCACAGACAATTAAGAAAATTAGTTAATGTTAGTCTCCAGGGCCAACACCAGCTACCTTCATGTAGAAGAAACTCTTTATAACACTTGCAAATGATAAAGATGATTACTATTCATTTTAAGTTATATTCATTCTATAAATATGTACTCACTACTTGTCATATCCTGGGTACTCAGCTGAATCAAGGGGACACAAGTGTGATTTAAGTGCACAATGATATTTTCCCTCTTAAAGTTCATGATCTATTAGATGAGAAAGATAATAAAAAAACAGTATTTTAAAAAAATAAGAATTGGAAGCTAAGTGGAAAAACACACCAGAAATACCAACTGTATATATGTGTGTGTGTATATATATATATATATATATATATATATATAAAACATTGTTTAATGTAATATGGGTGGAGCTTGAAAAGATAATGCTAAACGAAGTAAGCCAAAATGAGAAAAATAAACACTGGATAGCATTATTATGAGGAATAGGAAATAACTAAATTATAGTCAGATAAAGACAAGCTAAAAAATAATCCTTGACACTGACTACAGGACTGAAACCCCAAGGTGGGAAGATAATAGAGGGGAGATGACAAAGAACGGAGGAAGCACTATAAGTCTATGGTGGTGGAATATGGGTGACTTGAAGAACAGCATCAGTTTTTCCTACAGTTGATGATGTATGTTTACAAGCCAATGACAGCTAGTCTTACCTTACTGCCTGCATATTGCTGTCTGATATGTGGGTACATGTGAAGGGGTGACTAATTCTAATGAGCTTGTGTTACAGAGCAATAAATTATTTTGAGATCACCTATGATAATAACACAAGATGATAATTCCCAACCAATTTATCTACAACTTATTATTTCAAGTTCTAAAAATAAATAGAAGATTCCCAGAAAACATGCTAATAAACCAGGGCTCCAGATTGATGAGAACATTAAATAAAGTATCAAGTCATTACTCTCTGTCAATACTCCTTCATGAGCCAACAGAGGTTAAAATTCTCCATTATTCAGTGGTCCATTTAATGGTACAAGATTTCTGACCTTTCTAATTCCCACTGTACATATAAATAATTGCACCCATGAGCTGATCATTAAAATGAAAATGGGCTCCTCTTACACCCTCACTCAAGGGCAAAGAGAGCAAATTGGAGTCTTGCCTTAACATTGCTTCTGGCACCAAGTCATGTGCATGCAGCATTTACATACAATTTAGAAATCAAACTGGAAAGGTGACATACTACATTGCCATGAAAGCTAGATTTCAGATTGAACATGGTTGTTCAAAATCCTTTGGTAAGATAAATAAAGTTGCAACAAAGTCTACATAATACATTAGTCACAATGTAAATGATCCCACCTAAGGTATATAATGTTGGCATTTTTCATCATGGTGTAGATGGATGATTAGCAATGGTTTCAGGGGTTTTGATGTTGATGTTGTCACACCCCAACATTAACACACTATTTGCCTGGCCTTCAGTTTCCCTGTGTCATAGTTAATGTGTAAAATAAATGCAGAGTCTTAGCCCATCTTGTCAGCTCTAGTTTAATGAAAATTTCAATATTTAGACTTTGCTCCAGATTCTGTTCTCTTTCAATACTTGTTCATGAGTCTCATTCCATGAACTCCAAATCTGTAATTTTGGGGATGGTGCTCCCGAATGGCACTTTACCTCGGAAGAAAAAGTGAGTCATGAAAACTCTTCGAATCTCTCGAGAGAAGAACTCATCTGAGAAGAAACTGTCATAGTGAACTGACATACCAAAAAAGGGCTTCACAGCATAAAATGGTTAAGAAATATGATTTCTCAATGAACCAAGAAGATCTAGAATAAATCCTGCTGCATACGAAAGAACAATTCAACTAACCTTTTGAATTTAGAGCTCTGATTTCCCAGACTTTCTTTCACATGCCCAGGGATTCATCCTGTGTTGCAGATATAAGAAATTTTAGTGTTACATTGTATCTCTCTGACAGTTTTACAGTGTCTACAGTTCAGTTGTCTGTTTAAATCCAGGAAGTTTTCATTCTTGCTTAGCTACTTCACTTTAAATACTAAGCATTACTCTAAATACTACTTTCATTATCTGCACCTTGAGTCATAAGATTATTTAATTTGTACAGTGACTCTGATGAGTCAGGCATAGTTTTAATCTTTTGGGATTTGAAAAGGAATTAATTAATAAGATACCAACTCTATCAGATTAAAGCTGGCATAACAGTTAGAGGTGAGGCATTAGTCAAAGCATCATGCAACTCTGTAACTGAATACTGTGGCTAGGACTTGCATCCTCTCTTTTAATAATGGTAGACAGTAGTGTCCTTTTGAATTCAGCAGAGAGCACCAGAGATAGCTCCATTGAAACAGGTCACCAGAAAGGACCAGGATTAGTGGACAGAAGGAGACTCCATGAAGGATAACCCCAAGGACAGTGTGGAGCACACTCTTTTGGAAAATGAAAATAAACATTAAAAAAAAAAAAACTACCACCTTATTTAATACCAAATGTATATAACACATCTTATGTGATCCCATAAGGTACGCAAAATACAAAGTTCTTGAATTCATCAGCAAGGAAAATAATGTGTAGAAGGGGTTCAACTGAACATCACAAAAATCGGAAATTATACAACAGGGTTTAGAACTCCTAATCATATCTGTGCTGTCCTTATTCATTTGTCCTCCACAATTCTGCCACCTTTTCTCTGCCCAAATCTCATATAAATCTGAGAATTCTCTCAGTATCTACAAACTTTTGAGAAGGAAGGACCACTGTTGAAGATGGTTGGCCAATACCAAGAAGACTATAGACAATAGAGAAGGAATGAATACCATAACACTTTAAACACAAAAGCAACAAGTAACCCTTCAGGAAACAGGTGAACAAATCTAGAAAGCCATGATAGCAATGACATAAGGGAGGGAAAAAATAGGTTTTGCTTTCTTCCAATACCTACCATTGGGTTAGCATTTAAATTTTATGTTTCATTAAATATGTATTTTTATAGCTCTGACATATTCCTTTCCCATTTTACTCTTACAGTATGAGATGGGGTAAAGATGGAGTAGGAAACAATTATTAGCACATTTACATTAAGCAGAGAAATAAGCTATTACAAGTTTAACCTGGACTCTGTGGCTGTAAAACATGTGGATAAAGTTGTAAAGAATGTAAGAATTTGGTCCCTTAGTGAACAGCATTAAATCCCAGGGTTTTTTTTTTTTTTTTTCCAATTGTAAAATTCAGTGTGACATTTAATCCTATGCAGATTTCCTAAACCCTCAGATCTATTCACCACTAGATGCATGATTGTACAGGGATTTCGGTGGAACAGTGAAGACAAACTTTTAGACTTTAATTAAACCACGCTCATGATTACAAGAAAGCTTATAACCTAAAAAATGAAATGGACCTATAACACTACCCAGGTGTTTTATAAAGCCTTCTCCTGTGATCTGCTTTATAACTTGAATAAGTGTATCTATGACAAAAGCTCAGAAGGAACAGCATTCCCATGGAGCTGAGAAGAACTAGAACTTACCCAGTGAATTGCAAAAAGAACAGGAGATAAAACAACCTTGGAGATAAAACAGCCTTGGAGGTATTTCTAAGTGGTATTTTTTTCATCCCTTTACTTTCTTTAAAGTTTAATGAAAATAGTTAGCATGATTTGACCCAGAAAAGGCATATGACAGATAAGGATACAACAAGCATCGTTCATGATGAAGAAATTTAAAATAATCACATTTAAGGGTACTCCAAGAAAGTTCTGACTTAAGCCACACATGCATGATCTCAGGGACAGGTCTGGTCATGGTGGCCAATCGGATAAAATGGAATTATTACTGAAGAATGTCTAGAAATTCGTAATATCCATGCACACACTCAGTGATTGGTATACCAGCTTTGCCAGTTAAGTAGTCATCCTAAAGCAAAGTTGGGTTAAAACGCTTGTAATCAGTGGAGTACTGGAGAAATAGATACTGTTTGGAGCAATGAAATAAAGACATGCAGGTACTTTATAGGCCAGTCAAACTGACTTATTCAAAATAATAACATTTGAGCTTTTTTGGTAGCTATATTTACCATAACTGTTATGTAGTTGCAGCTGATTCAAAATAATTCCTATCCCTTTGTCTTTTATATTGGAAAAAGAATTTAAAAAATACATATGTCCAATTTGAGAAAAAGGAGGCTATATTATTTTTCATTATTTCATTCCTTTGTTTCTTAAATTCTATCCCTGTCCCAAGATGAGTGCAGTTTCCTGGTCACAGTCTTCTGAGAACCAAGGGAAAATTATTATTGAATAAATTGATTTTTTATATATTACACTCTAAAACAAATGTACACTATATTGTAGAGGATGCAAAAAATAAAGGCACAGTCTCTGTACTTAAGGAGATTACATCAAAATTCAATACAAAAAATGAAAAATTAACACTGCAAGACAACGCCATGAGCTGTCAGCTGTCAAAAAACTGGGTTTATCCAAAATACAGGGTCTATAAGAATGATTTAGATAAGCCGGGCATGGTGGCATGCACCTGTAATCCCAGCTACCTGGGAGGCTGAGGCTAGGGATCACTTGAGTTTGCAGGTTCAAGAAAACCCTGGACAACATAGAGAGACCCAGTCTCTTAAATTAAAAACAACAACAACAACAAAGGTTTAGATAAATGTGTACTGTTGTACTTGGCTAATATGAAAAACAAAAAAATTAATCTCATTTCCTATATACAAGCAGAAAAAAATTTTCTTATTCTCTCAAATCATTACAAAGACAAGAACACACTAGTAGTATCACTCTCATGATCAACCATCAGATGATACAAGGATCTCAGTTACCTAGATGATAGTAAAATATTGACTGTCCCTACCCGTTAATATGGGTATTGGTCCAACCCTTGGCTGACTCATTGTCCAAGCCTCTTCTTGTCATAAGTTCTAAGCTTCTGTTCCTAGCTTGGGATACTGGTTTCCTACATGTGGGTCCAGGTATTTACATGCAATTGTGATAGGATCTTGTGCTTAGTCCACCTCCCTCAGTATTCAGTGACTTTACATTGCCTAGTGTCTGACCATCTGTCCAGGCACTGCCATGAGCTACAAAGGCCCCCAGAAACTACAGAACCCAAAAACATGTCTATATTCTTCTAATCTGGAAGAAAATGCTATCACTTCACTTCCCTCTCTTCCTCATTTTGATAATTCACAATATATTGATAGCAAATCTATGTCTTTACAGGAAAAAGCAAAAGTTTCCAGCTTCAAGTAGTCAAATATCCTGGAAAATTTCAAACTTTGAGTGAAACAAGGTAAGAAGACACTGTAAGCACAAAGATTCTTAAAGACACAGATTAAAAGCACTATTGCTACAAAACAAGTATTAACCAAGAGAAGTCATTTAATAATTGTTACAAGACCAAGGTAAAGACATGGATAAGATAGAATCCCTCCTTTCTTGATGAGACACCCCTATGAGCTACCTTATCTTTATCCGCTCTAACACACACCGTGGATTAGGCAGCGTTAACTATAGACACATATTTCCTACCGTTATGAAGATTGGGAATCTGATGTCAAGGTGCTAGCATACCCAGTATCTGGTGAGAAATTTTTGGTTTGCTGTCTTCTTGATTTCTCCAGTGCTGGAGAGCAACATGGTGCAGAGCAGAGAGAAAAAGCAAGATTTCCCATGTCTCCCTTAGTGTACCCTAATCGCAGGGCAAAGCTCCACCTGTGTGACCAATCACCCCTAAAAGCCCTATCAGCAGATGTCATCATTTTGGAGATTAGGGTTTCAATATGTGGATTCAGGCACAAGTCTTCTGTTCATAGCATCATACTACGGGAAAGCATTTCAAGAAATCTGTTCTATTGTCACAAACTTCAAGATTTAAGTATAGCAATTTACAGTCAAATATACAACTATTGCCACAGTAAAGGCATAAAAACATGTAAATAAATGGGGAAGTACAGTGGAAGAATCAGACTGATGCAAAGAGTTTATTTTTTTTGCATATGAAAACCCTTAAATGAAAGCTACATTTCAAAAATATCATTATTGCAACTATTTTCCTATCAAAAGTGTAATTGAAAGAAAAGGTATAACTGAAAGAGGGAAATATCCCCTTCTGACCCTTATCATTTATCCTTCACTTAATCAACAATTACTATAGATACAGAAATGCTTCCTAAAATTTTCATGAATCATTTTTGCTGGCTTTTCTATAAAGGTAGAGTTATTAAGTGCTAGCCAGCATTGCATTAAGCATAATAATACCAAAGATAATTCTCAAAATGTACTATGTGCAAGATACTGAACTCTGTGCTTGATGTGCACACATCATTTCATAGTATCATTCAGAATAGGTCTGTATAGTAACTGCTGTGTCCATATTTTTATCATCATTTTACAGGTGATTCTCAGAGAAGACAAGTGAGCTTTTCAAGTCCACAATGGGAATTAGGTTTATAACTCACATCTTTCTGATCTAGATGAGATTGGGAGCATTCAGGGTGGCATGACTATAGACCATCTTTCTGATCTAATCTTTTCCTGTCTGAGACACTTTTCCTGTCTGATACTCAAGTAACCCTTAATCAAAGGATTGCTTGAGCAAAAATAGTAATTTGAACTTTTAGTAAAATCAAATATATTTTTTAGACATTAAAGGAGCTGAGTGCCAAGAGAGTAAAGGACAAATGAGGGGCCTTTGCAATCGCAGAGGAGAGGAGGGAACTGAAACTCTATGTATCCAAACTTCAAAAATCCTATCACGCCTTCAAATAAAGCATACATGGCATCTCCTCAAGGCATACAATGTCCTGTAACTTTTCCATGTTCAATTCTACGGGTTATAATTTCCTGCTCCTAGTAGAAATAATTGAAAGTGACATAGTAATCATGGCCATAAAACAGAGGAATGAGCCCCTCCCCTACTATAGGATTATTTGTCCAACGTTGGCCAAATCATGTGCTCCTTCTTAAATGCATTTTCATGAACTTTAGAGAGTTGTTGGGAGTCAGACAATAGAAACAAAAGGGCTAGGTAAATAAAACATATACAAAAGATACCTACCATGAATTCATTTAATCATTCTTACAAATGATTATAATGAACACTAGGTTAAGTAGGGGGTGTACTAGTACCATCTACTGGTTGAATTTTGTTTTGCAGATTCACTGGCTGAGTAACCTTTAGAAAGGAGTTTCATATATCTTTGCCTCAAGTTTCATCTGAGAGATGTACTAATTATAGACTTGCGAGGTTTAAATGTGCTAATATAATATGAGGACAATAATGTAGAATGAAGGAAATGATAAAGATTGCTATAAGGAATATGTGTGCTGTTGTGCAAAAATGTGTAACATTATAAGACAGGTATCACCATTATGGAACTCCTTACCACCACCACTATTATCATTGTCACCTATATGTTATCATAGCTAAATATCACTGAAGCTTTAATATCTCTTTAAGTAATAGAACCCACAGAGATTTAAAAATAGATAAAAGGAGGGGGGAACCTGATCTCTAGTTTTAACATACAAAGACTATTTTCTATGGGTATGTCAACAGACACCATCAAGTATGCTATGAGACAGAAAAATAAAAGTACTCTATTATATCCTTCAATAAAAGCTGTATACAAGTGATTATGTTTATAAAGCTGGACTCCATTCTCATGAAAGCATTTGTGAAAATGCCATTATAGAATACTTCTAAAATGAAAAGTACAGTTACAAATCTATTATTCATATTTCTCCAAGCCAACACAATATATCTTTACCATTAAAAAGCATTGGGCCATCTGTCCTTCTAGCCTACCAGCTGATGTGATCTCCAGAAATATCAATTTTTGGGACTAGCTTGGTTTTTCCCATATGAAAAATAAAATGTTGATTGATGGTCTTTACAAATAAAAATATTTAAATAACATTTTGTCTTCATGGCAGGTAACTTGATTTCAGTGATAATGATGAGTTTTATAGGTAGGTGCTCTGGAAGGTTGACAAGTCTCTACCATCAAACCTATTGCTAGTGCAACAAAGGCATATTTTTCTCATTCCCAAGACCAACCATAGAACTCTGATCTTATTTTAAAAGGCAATTGTAACAGAAACAAACTGTGGGTTCATAAGAAGTTACATGAAATTGCCAGATGGACACCGCAAAATAAGCTGTAGTGCAATTTAATTGATGATGTTACACAAAACATCACTGTGAAATAATTAGATCTAGCTAGCATTTAGCATAAAACTCTGAATACCCATGACACTTGGTTTTAACCATAGGGTTTCAACAAGCAACAATAATGCACATCTGTAAGGAAAACAGAATTTAAAAACTGAGAAGGTAAAGTAACATTGCAACCCCTCATCAAATAAAACATCTATAGGATGAAGGCTTAGACTGAAGTAGTAAATGGAGTCAAAGAGCTTTAGTTTTTAAGAAATCTTTAGAGTCCAGTGGACACATCTTCATGACCTGCTCTCCTAATCTCTAACCCAAGACCTAATCCCTTTTCCCCCCTCAATTTACATTGTTTCCTACCCTTTTCTCATTCACTTACCATCCTTTCAGAGTGGGTACATCACATATTATTAGAGACAAGATTATAAGGCAGTCATTGTTGAAGTGTAGTATGAGATTTGGTCACTTTTAGAAACATGATGAACAAGGATTTAAACTTCAATATTCATTATATTTACTGACTTAAAATCTTAGGAAAATGTTCAAATGAAAAGTGGCAAGATATTTAAGATTGACATAACTAACTGAATGCCCTTTGAATAATAAAAATGACTTAGCATTAGAAATAACGAATGATTCTACTCTATGTCTTTGGGTGGATTAGAAAGTATAAAGAACTAAAATGAAGACAGATATGCCAAGAAATATCAAACAGTCACACAAAATTAGATATTTCTTTGGACACTTTTCTCTCATCTCTGGTACAGTTGATGTACAATGCCTATCGAATATGCAGTATGTAGTACAAGAAATCATTTAAATGATTCTAGATTATAAAATATTGTGCAAACTGGGGATTGTGGAGATGGGGAACACAGGAAGGACCTGCAATGGACTGTGGTGGAAGAGCCTTGATGTTTTGGTAATGATGTGTTGTGATAAGATTCATCTGAAGAGGCGTGATCCTATATCTCTGAATTAAGTACAGAGTTGTACACTAATGCCAATACATCAACAAAAAAGAAAATACATAAAATTGTAGCCCATCTAAACACACAAACAACATTACAAGCTTGGTTTCCTTTGTATGCTGACCATTGTAGGTTTATCTAAAGGTGGCCAACAATTTTTGGGTATGACACAACTGGATCTTTATAAACTCAGAGAAGCATTTAGACCACAGAGTCATCGGAATTATGAGTAATGAAATCAGCTGATCAGGAGAAGCAAATCATATCCAGAGTGGTAACAGATTCTGCTTTATTTCTCCTTCATTTCAATTTATAAAGTCAAGTTACAATCTTGATCTAATGTAATTTTAGAACCAGAATGGGCTTCAGAAAGGTCCAGATGTTCTGTTTATCTCGCTGTGCTGAAAATTTCACATTTGCATCATAATTGGATTTCTCTAAGTTCAGTGACATTTTAGCTAGCTTCAATGATCATTAAAGGATTTTTTTCTTTACTCTAAATTTGGGCCAAGCTCATAGCGCTGCTCACAAGCAAACAAGCTTGTCGGCACACAGCTGATTTCCACATCACAGAGCCATTCCGCTTTGAAATGCCCAGGTTGCAAAATCATTACCACTATTAACTGAACATCATGCAACTGATAACTGAATATTGTCATCACTGATGACTAAATAGGTATATTCATTGTGGAAAAACACACTGAAATATATTTTCACTTGTGCTGTGCAATTCTTTGTTAACTCCAGGTGCTACTTGAGAAAAAAAGATGGTTTTAATTTACAGCTCCTATTGCTAAATAAAATGCAGATGTCAATGTTAGTCATTGTTACTTTGGGGAAGTTTGCTGTTCTTTAATTTCTATATAGTCTGATTAGAGGCCCCTTTTATTCAGATGGTCAGAGAATCCTGGAGAATAAATTGGACTTTTGGCAGCCATCCTGTGTATCTTGACTCTCCTGAGAAGTACAAGGTAAAGTCAGTATTGCTAAGTCTTAATGTCTCACTCTAAGTAAGACATAAGCATTCTCTTGAAGGTGTCATTGAATCTTGAGTAAACACATGAACAATAATTTTAAGGTTATTGGCTTTTCCACTGGCTAATATTAAAGGTGATATATTTTCCTGTTGAATAAATAAGTCAGAACCATTTCACTTAAAAAGAAATAAAACTTTTAAATATGTGGTCTACAGTTGAAATTGAACAGCAAACTTTTGAAATTTAAGTGGAAAATAAAACAATATTTTATCTCATTTTAAAGTATTTGGAGAGAATTTTATCTACTAATTTTCACCCTGCCTCTTAAATGTAATTGTTTGTTAATTTTTTCAGGTCTCTTTTGAATTGTTCTATGTGTATTATCCTGTCATCTACAAAACTAAATCACAAAAATCTGTTGTACTTAGTAGAAGAAGTCATAAAGAGATGGATTGAAAGTTAACATCCTTAACATATTATCTAAAACAATATACAGATTTGGTGAAATCCCGAGCAAAATCCCAAAAGCATTCTTCACAGAAATAGGAAAAGAAACCATGAAATTTATTTGAAGCTACAAGATACCTAAAATGGCAAAAATACTTCCTGACTTCAATATATACCACAATGCAGTAGTAATTGAAACAGCTTGATGTTAGAATACACACTGACACACAGATAAATAAAATAGAACTGAGAGCCTAAAAGTAAAACTATATACACACAGACAACTAATTAGTGACAAACGATTCAACAGCTTACAATGGTGCAAGGGTTATCTCTTTAATCAGTTGAACAATTCAAGAACTCAACAGTCACATGCAAAATAATGAAGCTAAGAGATTATCCACCATCACATCACACACAAATATTAACTCAAAATGGATTGCAGACTTGTAAGAAAGTCTTGTGACCATAACATGCATGTAAGAAAACTTAAATTATACATTCCTTGACATCAGCCTTACAGGTTTCTTTGGGGACTCATGGCAATGGAAAAAAAGCAAAGATAACCGAATGGTACTACATCAAACCACAAAATTCCAGTAGTATTTTTCAAGAAATTATGAAAGTTATGTGAAACTATAAGAGAGGATTGCTATTTGCTATAGGAATTTTGCCAAGTAACACAAGAGCAGAGAACTGAAAATGAGCAAAGTACCCATGAACTGAAAAGTAACGAATGGATAAAGATGATGTATGTATACATGGTGGTCGTAAAAAGATGAAACCCTATAATCAACAACAATATGACTGAATTTAAAGGGTATTCTATTAAGTGAATTTAGTCAGGTGAAAGAATATAACCACAATTTAAATTCACATATGACATATAGCCAAACAAACAGATGAAATAAAAAATAAACTTTGAAACAACTAGTGGTTACCCAAAGGGAAGGAGGAGACAGGGTGTGCTGTCACTTTAGACATGAATGGATGTGAAAAATTCTGAAGTTCTGTGGTTAGTGGGAAGATGGGGAAGGAAGGTAAAGGTAACATTAAAAAAGAAAGTGAAGACTAGAGAAAAGGAAGTTTCAAAATAGAAATATTGGAATAAATAAGGTATCTGAAACAAGTTTAAATAAATCAAAATCATAAAAATGTATCTGAGATGTGTCAGGTACAGCATTATGTGCTTCCCTAGATTCTACATTTTCCTGAACATACAGTCAGACCATATTTTCTAACCCTCTTGCTCCTAGGCTGAGTCATCAATACATCCTAAAACCAGACTGTGAGCAGAGAGCACTTGGGTTCTGTTCTAGCCCATAAGAACAGCAGTGCTTTCCCCAGGCTCCTGTTTGCAAGCAGGAAGTGAAGATCTTTTCAGCAGTGAAGACAAAAACTAAAACTAAGATAAGTTCCAGCATTTCAGAGAACTTCAGAGCATGACCAACCTTCCTTAAATTGCACCTGCTTGGGTAAAGAACAACAAATCTTGCTTTGTCAAAAAGAAAAAGAAAAAAGAAAGAAAAAGGAAAAAGAAAGAATTTCACTTTAGTGGTAAATTTAATATAACATATACACATAGATTTTCAGTGATGCCCATCTGAAACTTACATGTTATTATGTAATGTTATTTCAATTAAACAAAGTTATTCAGAGAAAATAGCAAACTTGAAAATTAACATTATGAAGTGTTCAAAGATCTGGGTAAACTTTTATAACTTTTATATGCAGTGTAGAAAATATGATTATATAAGTGATTATATATAAGTGAAAATGCGTTCATTTTAGGGTTTTTGTTTTTTTAAATCATGATAGTCCCACTATCACTTGGTAGAATTACCTGCTTAGTGTAGAATTACCTACTTAGTATTTTAATAAATAAATAGATAATTGAGTGAATAGGTACTTGGGTACCTGAAATTTCAGCAGTTTCCAGCATTACTTTATATCAGATGTTAACAAACCTCTTATTTAAAACATTTAAATTTAAATTTTCAAAAAGGTTATTAAATCTCTATTTTAAAATATCACAATGAGAAAAGTTTACTTAAATATAGAAGACTGACATTTCTCACATGGATTCTAAATTATATCATACCCAACAAATAAGAAAAGTGTTTTCCTTTCTCCTTCATGTTTATTTCACTTTAGTTCCATCCATGTCACCATAAATGACATGAATTTACCTTTTTGATTAACAAGTAGTATTCCACCGCATATGGTGTCACATAATGTGGACTATGGAGAAACCAAATAAAGGATCAAGTCAAACAAAGACAAACACATGAAGCTGATTATTGATATGAGGCATCAAAAAGAAAGGTGAAGGGTGAGAAATGTGGAAGCACAGTCAACTATAGTAGAGGACTGTGGGATCTTGGTGGGTTTGATATGGTAGTTTAACCTGAGGGAGAAAATTCTATAACTCCAAAACACCAACAAACCAATGATAATGTAATAAAAGAAATAATACTAATTTTTAAAAAAATGTCTTAATAACATGTTTCTTAATGAAATCTCTGCAATGATTTTTTTTGAATGGATGTACAATTGACATGTTCATCTCTAAATAAACAGTAGCTTAAATGCAGTGTTAAGGTAATTTTTAAAAAATAAAAGACAGAGAAAACTGATTTCAATTTATTCTGGAAGCAAAAATCTATAGCCTTTGAAATTAAGTAGGCACTGTCTTTGCACCATATAAGTAGTGAATTCATCAGGATTTCTACCTGAAATTCAAGCATGTGATTTATCAAGAGACACACTAGTATGATATAAAAGAAAACAAATGGTATCTTAAATTTTAATTATGTTTCAGAAACAGAAATGACAATATATGGGGAATATTTCATAGATAATAGTAAAACTGCTAATTAGTTAGTCTCCAGAGACAGAGACCATTCTCCTGAAATCTTACTATCATTTCTTATAAGCAGTTGTAGGAAAGAGCTTCTTTCCTCTGGGACAAATCCGAGAATCAACTCAAAACTGAAACAGACAGATTTATTAGCCACAGGGTACTAAGTCTCGTACTGTTCAGGACTCCTGAATAATATCATTTAACAATAAATGACTCACTCATAAATTAATCTTGTTATTTCTAACTGTATATATATGGAGTGTTTTTCTCCATGGCAAACTGCTAGTTTGGGGAAGGTTTCAATGAATGGGTTATAAAGTTCTAAAGATTACCTGTGATTTGCTCATGTTTAAGCAGTATATAAGAAAAATTTTCAAGGAAAGTGTATGATTATTATCAATATAGACATTATTGAAATAATTATGCAATCATTGTCATAAAAATAAAATTAAAAGAGTCAGAATTTTAACATAGTTTTCCTGAGTTGTTATTTAGAAATAGTACATATATCCCTTGGAATAAATAAGCAATTTACTATCTTCCTATTAAACTAGTCTTTTTTTCTTAAATCCACAATAGTCAAAACCAATGATAAATACTGTTTTAAGGAAAATATTTCACTCATGACTTAACTTCACAAAAGATACACTGTCAATTGTTTAAAAAAAATCTTTGCAATTGTATCAGTAAGTTTTCACAAACTGTTTTCATTTTATCCAAGTTTATTTACATGAAAGAAAATATATCATAGATAAGCAGGAATAAACTTAGTGGCCTAACTTAAGCTTTATTTTTTAAATTAAAAAAAACTGTGCATCTTGTCATTCCTTTCTTCAGATAAAATATGATTTCAAAGAAATGTATGCTTCTAAAGCTTGCCTCATTCTTCTTTTGTGCTCAAGTAAGCATATCAGTTCTATTCTTTCCTCATAAGGATGCTATCCTTCTAGAACTGCTATATCACAAGTTAGAAAACAAAGACTTCATGGTCCCAACTCAAGGATACTAAAACAGAATAGAGTGGTGGAAGAATGTTATGTTGTGCTTATTGATGGGATTGCAATGTGCTTCTTACTCGTATCAGAATATGAATGACTTAACTGGGATTTCGGTTTAAAAAGTGGAAAGCATTCACTGACGACATCATGATACTTCTTACCTCTGTGTGATTTTGATTCTAAGAGATTATTATTATTATCATGCCCCCTTCCTAGTAAGTGGCAAACACTGACTGCCCAATCCTCCCATTCCTAGGTGGATACCCCTCTTCAGTCTGATTCTGCAGTTCCTCCACTAAAACATGCAATGTATAAGTCCACTCCAAGATATCTTGACCACTACAGTTCAGCTACCAGGTTGTGAGCATATATGACAGAAACAGAGACTCCTTAAGCACTTGAACCATGGGGCCTCCCCTGTTTTGCTACTGGCATGGACAGAGACAGGGTTAGTTGGTCTGATGCTGGAGACATGAGGAGACAGTTGTCTCCATGACAGCAGGTAACAAGTCAGATAATCGGAGAAGGCCACTGAGAACTAAACTGCTCCCAAACAAACCGCTAGCTGACTACAGCTGCAGCTGTGACCCAGGATACACCAAGAAAAGAAGTATCCAAGGAGACCCAGGAGAGATGGCCAATCCATAGTACTGCAAGCTTATATTTTCTGTGAGTGGTTTATTACAGAGAAAAGGCTAACTGCTATACCCATCATACAAAAAAGGAAGATGATAGAAGATGAAGTTTTGATGCCATTTTTGATAGTGCTAAACCTCTACCATACTCTTGAAATATTTAATATTCTTCAGATCTCAGTAAATATATTTGTAATTAAAAGCAAAATCAGGGACCTCATTTTGGAGATGCCTTCTAGGAGAGCAACACCCCCTCCCCACATTACGGGAGAGTAGAGGAAGACCAAAGATGGCGTAAATGGTGCCACATCAAAACTGCAAACTGAGGCAGAGGAGGTGATCTACAAAGGCCATTCACAGATGCCTGTATTCACAGAGAAATTTCTTCACTGACACTGGCTGGGGGTGAGACCCCCTAAATCTAACACCAGAGTCAAAAGGTAAAGCAGCAAAGCAGCGGAGATGGGATTGGAGAAGACGGCCTGCAGCAAGAAAACATGGCCAAATCACAAGAGAATACAGACTGGCTGCCCAACGCAAACTTAAGACTGAAAACCTACCAGCAAGTCTCGCCTGGTTCCAACAACACAGTCCCTCTTCCAGTGAAAGGACACTACCAAAGGAAAGAAAGAGACTAATGGACTTATCACAAGTAGTAAACAACTAAGAGTGGGGTTTGAGAGAATGGAAGGGGTATCAGAGGGAGGGAGATATCCCAAAAAACACTTACAGAGGTTGTGATTTAAAAAACAAAATAAATCATATTAAAAAAGAAAAGCAATCAAATAGTTCACAGAAGTTCCATCCTACTTAATCTAGTATCGCAGAATATTTAATGCATTCAGCAAGAACAGAATAAAAAGTGAATAAAATACTTTCTAGAAATAAATATGAAAAATATATACAACTCAAAAAACCAATTGTGACTTTAGGTTTTGATTTTTACAAAGGAATTTCACTTCAATTATTGAAAATCTTAATTTGCCATGGTAACTGCTTCTTCTCACATCACTTTTATTTCCAACAATGGTACTTTAGTAGATAAAGCAAACTACACTGATCATAAAATTTCTAATCATAATATTTATATATTAAAAGTTCTAGCATACTGCTTTAATATAAAAATTCTTAACTACATCTATGATAATTAAAAATGTCCCAATAATAATGAAGAGAATGGTATAAAATATAAGAATGTGCTTTAAAATAAACCATATAATATTACATATCATTATTACAACAATAATATTATATTGACCTGAACTTCATTATCTAGATTCATTCACTAATTTATCAGCACAGGAAAGTAATTATCAGTGATATTACTCTCATGAAAACATCAGTTTCTCAAGGAGACCACTACAATTTCCAGAACTCATGAGTTCTGCAAAAAAACAAAAAAGGAAAACTGAAAATGAACATGGCAGTTAATTCAGAAGAGAAAACTAGCAGTTTCTTGAAATGACATCAAAGATAAGACCAAAATGAAAAGAGCTAGCTACGCAAATATTAAGAAATGAAAATAGTAAGTTCAAGAAAGGAGAACAAGTACCTACACAGGATTGAAACTGGCCTTTCATATTTCAAAAGGCACCTCATGCCTAATATCTCTCCTGTGTCAACAGGAATGATCTGGGAACATGAAACGGGAACATGGTGAATGAAGAGTGTAGTCACAGAGTCTCTGGATATCATACAGATCTCATCCTCAGCATCTACCATACTGGAAATCTGCATTATTTCTGTATGTGAGATGAAAGAAAATGGAGATTTTGATTGCCAATAGAACTACTTGACTTTGAAAATTTAACATACGCCTACAAGAAGCACCCAGGCAAAGTAGCGACTTTATAATTCCCACTAAATGAGTAAGACCACAGAGAATTTATGAAGGGAAATATTTGTATATTTCTCTACCAAGTTTACCATCTTGGGTATAATCCTTAAGTATATTCTAGACTCTTCCTACCAGATATGTGGGTCTTAATATTAATATTCATGTAATAGTTGAATAGCTACAGCAATAAAAATTACAAAACTAGTCAGTGATCTATTTTTTCTTATTCATTGTGCTATTTATATATCTATTTTATTTATCTATTTTTTAAATTTATATTTATATATACTTAGATTGTTGTGTACCCTGAATTATTTCCATTACCATGTAACCTGTGAGATGCAGTTTTTAAAGAACTTACTTCTCGAACGAGTCTAGCAGAAAAGCTATAATACCTATTGAAGTGAAGAGAAAGGTCACTGAAGTACAAATATTTTAATAATTAATTAATGTTCATGCATATTAATGATCACACTACTTGTGAAGAAAATGAAGGATAAGTAAAAATTTGCAATTAATTGACAGCTGAATGACTACTGACAACCAAGCAATTGTAAGTTGGAGAAAACACTTTGCTATAAATAATAAATTGTAATTACTTCTTCTAAATTAACTGTATATCTTAAATTGTTTCCATATGATAGCATCATTCAGATTGTATTCTAGAAATCCAAAAATAACTGAAATCTTTCTAAGTCATTTCTGAAAAAAGGATATAAGGATTTTGTCATGAGTGATTAAAAATGATTATACTTTAGCTGAATAAAATTGAGTTGTATGAGATTTAAATGCTGAACTCCTAGAAATAATGACAAAAAGAGCTTAATGGAATTTTTAACTCTTTTGCACAACTGTAAAGGTTGTTAAAGAATGCAGAACTCAGTTAATAGAGGAAATAAACTACCAGATAAATTAATTTGAATAAGTGGATACCTAGTGCCCTTGCCTTTTATGTCATATTTTGGTATTCTCTCATAAAGCTGAAAAAATTGCAATTTACAATGATAATTCAATGGGTCAATAACATAGACATATATAAGTAATAGAAATTAGAAAACATATTGGGGTGGGTACACTGTAGTTACAGCAGCTGAAGGAGGTGAGCCTACAATTACAAAATAAAAACAAAGATGTAAACCAAATTACCTCAATAAAAATTGAAAACACAAAATAAACCACCTATATTTAAATATTTTATTCTAAAGAAGTACTCAATAAAATTTGCAGTATACTAGAAAGAAATATGGTCATAGTCTCTGCATCTCTAGTCATTGCTTAGTAAAAAAATTATAAATTTATGTTTAACTTCCATCATAAACAACTCATAATAAAAGAATACTAAGGATGCAACACAAAAGAAATAAGAACAAGCAACTGAAATGGAATATAAAATCTTCTTGGGAGACTTCAATGTTTATTAGTAATGAAGAAACAAGCACAATGCTCAAGAAAATCCTGGAAAAAATTCTGATACATTGAGTTAAAACAAAGAAAGAATTTTAGAGAGGCCAAAACAAATTGACAACAGTAGTAAGTAGAAAATCAAACATCAAGGTTTGTTTTCATCCTAAGGGTTTTTTGCAAAATTCTGAAAAACTTAACAATTCTTTGAAAGACATCCGAATCATAGGATGGGAAGCTTCTACATAAATCAGAACCAAAAAGTTGAAGAATTTTTTTGTCACACATGCATAAAACAAAGGACAATATGCTTGTTTTTGTGTTTGCCACTGGGTTGAGTTAAAAATAAATAATTTTGCCCAAGTGTTCATGAGCACAAGCTGGATCTCATATGAATTCACAGACTAGATTTATACTACATGACATACAAACAGCAAGCCAGGTTCCATCTGAAGTGCTCTGGGTATGGTGGTGTTCCCTGATGTTTAAATAACAAACAGACATTTCACCTTCAGCCCAGGTACCAAAGAATTCTCATATCTAAAGTTTTAGGTAAAATCTGCAACATAAAAAGACAATATTAACCAGGAGTAGAGATAAAAGGGGAGGCTGTGTGTGTGTGTGTGTGTGTGTGTGTGTGTGTGTAATTGGAAAATCTCTATTCTCCCTTTCAACCTCATTGCAGACCTAACACTACCCTAAAATATGTTTTTGTAATAAAACTAATAGAATATTTCATCGAGGTAACAAAAACAAAAAGATATTCAAGCTCATTAGCAATTTGAGAAATGCAATTTAACTACATATACTATCCTAAAGCCACTAATCACCTCAATTTTTTTTAATTGACCAACAATAAACTCAGATAATCATGTGAACCCATGCACACTTTCCACAATTATTGTTGGGGGTTGGAGATGGTGAAATATGCACCTGACTTTACAAATAAAGTTTGACATTTTCACACTGTAAAACCCTTATTTCTTCTCTAAAGAAAAGTTTGTATATCTGACATGAATGAGAATATGTCCTGTTGTTTGTAGTGATAATTACTTTAAAAGATCAGAAACAAAGCAAATTTTTATAAAAACTAAAAAGAATGGATAAATAGAATGAGGTTTATTCAGTCCATTCAATATTGAAAATTAAACAACTATGGGTTATAGTCTATCACAGCTTGACCCAAATACATAATAGCTAGCAAATAAGATAGTCACAAAAGGATGCATGTAGTATCACTCAGCTTTACACAGTTCAACTGTAAGCAAAATTAAAAATATCTCATGGGCAAAGGAATAAATGTTAAAACTATAAAGAAAAGCAAAGCCAAATTCATTGTAGAGATTACCTAGAAGAGGGGGGAAGAGGAAGTTTCTGGTGTGAAATCAGTGAGGAGAACATGTGGGCCCCTAAATTATGTGCTATGCTTTACCTTTTGAACTAGTGCATAAGTGTTTATTTTGGTAATATTTAACTCATACATCATTTATTTGTTACATATTTCATAACCAAAGACTTTGAAATTACAGACAGAAATGAACACAAAGGACTCAGCTGCACTTCTTGATGACATGCCCTTTCTTCTTTAGACACCCTGGGAAAATTCAATTATTGTACATCAATAACTTTTACCTGAAAACAGAGCATAGAAAGGAGATAATTGCTCACCTTTATCTATGTTCGGGAAGCTAGAGCCAGCTGGGAAAAACCAGGTGTTAAGCTATACCAAGAAATGTACCATACTCTGATAAAGTGTGTATGTGCAAGAAAAAAAAAAATTTGGAAAGAACCATAATAAATGGTGAATAGCGAATGCATAGTTAACTTGACCTGTAATAATACAATGCTTTAACAGGACAAGGTATGACTTGTAATGGGAATATTTTCCTACAGAAAGGAAGGTAATATTCTGATTTAAATAGTTCCAGGGCCCTGAACAGAGCTGGGTGGTCAAAGCCAGGGATTAACTGCTGGCTTGAATCCAGAGCTGGTAGATTTTTCTCTTCTCAAAGCATAGAGATTTTGTGCGTAGGATCTGGAAACTCAAAGGGCTGCAAATCCATCGAAAAGATAAGGCGAAGATACTGAACAAATATTAAATGAGGTACTTTGAGAATGTCCATAGATTTTCCCTTTTTTACCCATATCTCACAAGGGGAGCTAAGTAATTTAATTATGATGTCTATAGAAGTTGTTCAAAATGAGTTTGCTCCCTAAACTTAATTGAGATGGCACAAAGACAGAAAGAAAATTTTATAAATTAGATTTTGGACTCTGAATAATCCAAAGTTGATTATCTACCATTGATAGTGAATGGGCTTTTCTTAGAAATTCCATCAATATTTCTACCAAAAGAACGTCTTAAATTATTTTGGAGAGCACTAGGCCAATTATTTCTCGGCTCATTTTTCTCCCTATGTCTGTCATTTTGTGGAATTACATTAAATTTTGTTAAAAGCTCTACATAAATAATGAATTAGGACCAAAATAATTCATTACTCACTTAAATGCCATAAAATATTAAGTACAAAATTTAAAGATGAAAAAGCAATTTCTAACTCATATACTTTACACTGGAGAAAAATAGGTCTGCATTTTCTGTGATACTATAGACAAGAAAATATTCCATTGGATCAGGTCTCAGCAAGCAGAAAGAGGAGGGGAAATACTTTTTATTCTCATCCTCCATGCTAGAGTAGCAGTAATTAAGCGGAACCTATAAAAGTGACTTGGAAAAAAAAATGTCAAATGCCCAGGGTACTAGGATTTCTTCTACCAACTTATTGACTTCTATGACCTTGAAAAATAATTCAATTCTTACTCTGCAAAACATGTTGTGTGATCCCAATGACCCCTTTCTGAGAATATGGGTTATAAGACTCTCTTACTGGGACAACCGGAAGAGTAGGTGGTCTAGTGGGGAAAGTGCCCATCTCAGGAAGTAAGAGCAAAATTCCATCCTCAATGAATTTCTTCCATGTATTCTGGTTACTGACTGGTCTATCATTAATTTACATATCCCACATGCAATGCTATGGTCACACAACCCTCTTATGAATTCATCCTGGACTACATTGTCAATGTTGATAACACTTAAGAAATAGGTCAGTCATCATTATCAATTTCAGAGCTTGATTTACTTTTAGTCACTGTCAAATATACAATTTCTGTCTCTATTACAATTGATCAGTCAAACTAAAGAACAAAATTACTCTGGAATGTCTCATATTCCCATTATTCATGAATGCTCACTGTAGTTATAGATATATAAAGCTTTCTTAAGGATCTCCTCACTCAAATAGTCTAATTACTTAAAATAAAAATAGCCATAAAAAGTCATTTTAAAGGATGCTATTCTTTAAATGACACTAAAACTATCTTTAGAAACTCATATGCCTCTTACAGTTTTTATGAAGATAAAATACTTTGTTTCTTTGAAATTTATATTCTCCTAAAACTGACTTTCATTAAATTTAAGTTATTCAAGTATACATAATAGATAGATCTCCTAGCATCTACATTCACACAGAAAAATGTAATTGAATGAATAACAAATCAAAATTGAAGTCTTAATAAAGAACATTCTATTCTGTTGGAATTTGTAAGCAATGATTTAAATTAAGCAGTCATTTATTAGTATTAAAACTTATGTAATGCAATCAAGCTACCACGAAAATCTAAAGTTAGCTGTCTCTAAATCTTCCACAGGCACAGTTTTAGAATTATTGAACACAAACTGTAATTTAAATACTTGCAACTTTTGAAAATAAAACTTCAACACCCCCCCAGTAGACACAAATGTATATACATACATGCATATAAATGCATGTACATATAATAGGTAATTGAAAAACATGTAACATGTGTGCAATTATTTGCTTCCTCTTTCTTTCCTACAAAAGAGAAGCTATCTTATACCTGTATAAGCACATACATTTTTGAATAATGTGATCCAACAATGAGCCCAGAATCAAATTTGACAGGGGACAAGAATAGCTGCAGGAGAAAGAGCTGATATATGGGTCATTAAGCAAGTACAATACCTTAAATTCCTATAATAAATCATGTAGAAATGCTCCATCTCTGCACTGTATCCCACCACTCTCGTGAATTCCAGAGCTGCTTGGTTGCCTCATCAAGAACTACTTCCCCACAACTCTGGTGGCTTCTGTGGAGTCCTCTTCTGTTATTACCACACCTGACACTGCACAGACTCATCATCTTTCCGAAACAGGTGCAGTGGCACTTTCCATGAAAGTAGGGCCACTGTGCACACAGACCTGTAGGATGGTCTTAGCATCATGGAGAAAAGAGTTAGGCCTTGGTAATACAGGAAGCAAATTAAAATAGAATGTTAAGTATGACTGTACTGCACTGAAAATTTACCTACCATCCTCACCATGAGAGATTTCCTGCTGTCTCTGGTTCTTCACAGAGCTTAGATGTTCTACATTAGTGGGATGCTTCCATTTCTTCTTCTAAAGGAATTTCTACTTCTATCTAAAGTTACCTGTTGATAACTGTATTTCCAAACACCTTCCACTGTAGATGTAGATCAATTACTTTCTCTCCCCAAACCTTTCAGCTTTTAAAGAACATGCCATTTAAGGTACTTTTGAAGGAGTAGAGAGGGATCAAAAATTCATGTCCCAAACTAAGGTGGCTTATAATAGCTCCAATTGCATCTCCTTCTGTCAGCTTACACTTATCCTTCTTATGATGGCACTTCTGCTTTGGGAAGCTATCCCCTCCCTGCACCTCTGCCACTGCATAGCATGTTGGTGGTGTTGTTCACCAAGAACTGTTTCTTTCCCAGGCCATGAAGTGACCATCTAACCCATTTTAAGCTATAAAATCTTATTCTCTAACTCCTTTATATCAGAATTTACTCTCAAGCAGAGTGACAAGACAGAAAATATTGAGCATCCATTCCTCGATGGCATCCTGGAGATATGCTACACTATTTCCCAACACTCAAATCTTCAGAAAGGTTCAGGTTCATGTCCTTTCCAAAGCTAATATATCTGTTGCTTTTCAAGACTAGGAGCTAACGTGTATTATCAACAAATCTCTTCATTGCTTATGTCATGCACCAGCAATTTCTATTGCTTACAAACAAATCACACTAACTGATATCCTTGAGCTGTATTCTTAACAGAGGTCCAGCTGTTCTGAAACTGTTACTGACTGACATTTTTTAAAACACACATACATTCCCTTTTATTTGTTTTACAAATGATTGTTTCATAAAATTTACTTTTAGAAAAACTATAAAAAAATTACTTCTTTTCTTAAACTGTCCTTGAACACCTTTAGGAAAAGTTGTTGTTTACCAAAGGAAAACTCTCAAGAGTTAGGTTCTTTCATTCATTCTTCAAATGCTTATGAACCATGGCAGTGAGCCTCAACATTTTAAATGTTGCTTTCTTAGATCATTGCATTTAAAAAGGTCTGGACACATCATTTAACCCCAAGTCAGCACAAGAAATTCTTCCATACCTTTCATTGCAGATGGATTATTGGTCTCTTTCAAAACAATCACTAATTTCTCTGAGCAACCTATTCCAATCAACTGTAAACATCTTTATGAGAACAATCTTCCTTGTGCTGAGACAGTATTTGATTTGATATCTTATTCCTCCTCCCCCTTCACAGGCATCCAGAATTTTCTACCTATAGATTCTTTTTCTGCCTTAATGATGACTTTCATCTGAATATTCTGTGAAGGTTTCAAGATGAGTATTTAATTTTATGAAGCATAGATGTATGCTCTTAAAAAGGACCACATGCATATGACTGAACCACATGAAATATATAGATCAAAGGATAGGTTTGAATTTTTTCAGAGTCCTTAAAATACATGGAAATTCATTTCATCAAAAGTCAAGAACTGAGAATTTTTAAAATAAGGTCTGTGATACATAAGGATTACTTGAATGTAAAATTTTATATAAAGGTTCCTCTAAAAGAGGCCACTCTTACTGAGCTTACCATTATCTGTAAACAAAGTGTTGTTATATCATCTGTCAGAAATTATTTCTTTCACCAGCACTAAATTAAAGAGGGCAATTTGGAGCAGTTGCATCTTTGTGTTTGGAGACTATAGAAACTTTTCTCATTTTTAGAAATCCCTTTTAGTATTCACCAAAAAATTGCACATTGCAGCAGAAATTGCAAGTGCTGAAAAAGTGAAAAATTTGAAAAATTACTGAGATAAATTATTCATCAATAAAATAGCTTATCTGACAATTCAGACTACAAAACAATTCCTCATGTCTTGATAAATCTTACAAGACAACTATAATATGCAGAAATATGATTCAGAGTTAACTAAAAATTTTTTAAATCTCTGCCATGAATATAGTCGAAAAGAAGTTTTTCTCATTAAAAATTCTATCTGCATTATAAAAGTACAAATACTTTTATACTAGATTTTTGGAGCTTCATGGAAATGTTTTAATTTCTAAACATTTTATATTAAAATTCTCACTGGTATATATTTTCTCCTAATACAAATTTCTGACAAGTAACATTTGCCTCTTTTCACCTAGTACATATTCCTGACAAGTAACATTTGTCTCTAAAATATGATCCTCCAAGTATAGCCCTCCTTAATATCACAGTAACATTATATCATGATTACAAGTGCAGTGTAAAACAGTTTAGGTTCCATGTAGGCTGTGATATTTCAATTCCTTGCTGTGCCTTGAACTCCCTTATCTATAAGTATAGACATAGGACTGCTGTAAAGACATAGAATTAACTAACTTAACTGTATCTAGGACATAATAACTAATGTGAAAGCAGAGGCACATAGTAAGTGAGCAAAAAAATTAGTCTTCTATATACACATCTCAACTCTAAGAACTACTTTTGACCAAAACAATAGATTTTAATATTATTTAAGGAGGCAATCATAAGACTTCCCTAAAAAAAGCAAAAACTCCCCAAATTTGTATTTTTTTCTTAGTACTGTTTAATTATTATTAAATTTTTCCTACCACTATTAACAGGAAAGTTTCATTCTCCATGCAAATTTTATAAAAATATTTAACCACATATCTGCATTTGTTTGCAAAATACAATCAGAAACTATAGGACCTTGACTTTTTTAATAATAAAAATAACTTTTAGGGCAGCCAATATGAGTTATATGATAACCTTATGGCACATTATTTATGTGATAACCTTATCAGCTTGTATACATCTTGGCAGCAGATTCACTGAATGTTAGTTAGAGTTGGCAATTTCTGAAAAATAGATCTGGTTCAACCACATGAATCCCCAGAACTGTTTGGTGTGTTAAAAGTATTTAGATAATTCTTCTGCAGCTTCCCAATGCAATGGTTTTGGGATTTGGGTTGGTTGGTTAATTGATTGGCTGATTGGTATTCCAGTTTTTGATAACATCACTAATCAGCAATTTTCCAGTTCCTGGTTTGGTCAAATGTTCAGGCACACAGCATATTTTCATTGCCAATATCTGTTCTGAATTCCTAACCACTATCATCTTCCCTTGAGTTATAATCATAAAAAATGTGTTCTGTGTCCTGTACCAAACTGCTTCTAAGTTTTTGTTTTTGTTTTATTTTGTTCTACTTTATGCGTCTGAAAAAGACATGACCACCTAACTAGGTGCTCTTTCAGAGACAATGTCAAATGGTACAAATGCTTCAGTATCACACTCATTCCTTTTCAATTCCTATTTATACCATTTTCAAAGTACCCATTGAGCCCCAGTTTCTTTCAAAGCTCCAGTAGTAGTATCTATTACTGTCCAAATGTCTGGGATATAATTTTAAGGTAGTCATTTTCATGCACATAACCAAGACAAATCGTTTACTTTGTACTAGTAATTCCACTCTTACAGAATTTTCACATTACAGAGAGGTAAATAATATATACATTTAAAGTATGTATATAAGAAAACACTAAGAAAAACTCCAAGTGTGCATGCATGCATGTGTATAAAGTATATATAAAGATGAAACTATATAAGATAGTGTATTCATGTATATTGTGTATACATGAACATGTATATATGTATATGTATGTATATATACATACATATATATGTATATATATGAATATATATATGTATATATATACACACAATATACATGAATACAATATCTTATATAGTGTATATATATATATACTATATATATACACACAATATACATGAATACACTATCTTATATAGTGTATACATATACATATAGTATATGTGGAGAGAGAGAGAAAGGAAGGCTGGGGATACATACACCAAAAAAAGAAAGAAAGAAAGAAAAGAAACAGAGACATAAAATAAATGGATTTCAGAGAGTACTGTTGGATAGACAGCATGGGTTCAAATCCCCGGGATATCTCTTCTAATCTCTGTGAAGTAGGTGCAAGCTCTAACTTTTTTATCTTAGTGTTTTCATATGTGCAATGGAGATAATCATGGTATGTATTTCATAGGGTTGTTGGAAAGATTAAATGATTGGCACATGAAAGCTCCTAGAAAGATTCATCGCATAGAGTTCATCAGCAGTTTTGGTTATCACTATGTATCAGCCACCTGTATTTGTATGAGACTCTGATTTGCTGAGTAATCAAATCTAAATTCATTCTAGCTTCATGATTGACTTGTTAACTTAAGTGTGAAATTCAAGGATACAGTTTATTTTACTTCCTAGAGACTGCTGATTCATTTCCTTACCCCCTACATGGAACTGTCATCTGAACCAAATGAAATGTTCTATGTGGAAGTGATGTGTAAATACTATAAAAAGAATTAGCAACATTACCTCTAATAATTAAATTGTTCCATTTCCTAATTCTCTTAAATACAGAAATTATTTCTTTAGTGTGAGATTTCCTTTCTGCTCTTATACTGTCAATTGACATCTTGTTGTTACTTCTTGCACAAAGCTCTCACTTCTAACACAGCCTTCCACTCATTTTCTTTGCTACTTGGCATGCTGCTCTCTATATTTTTCCTATTGATTGTTCTTCTTTCTTTGTCTCTCTTTGCTCAGCTTTTAAATTTTGGTCATTATCCCCTTGCTGTTAACTAAAGTCTCCCATTCCTGTTTTATCTGCAGTGCTATCACTGAAACATGCTGGCTGGACTGTTCAGATCCCTATTTCATCTCAGCTATTTTACTTGTTCTGTGTCTTCACCATTGCTGCAGAGGAGCATTCTTTCTGTATCTCCCTTCTGAGTCAGTGCCATTTTGAAGGTTTAACATTGCGGGAAGTCTCAGTCCAGATAATTAAATATGTTGAACTGGTCCAGTCATTCGATATTTGAGTAACCTCTCAAATAACATTTACTGGATGAATTCTCTGTATATCCTGAAAAATTAAGCTGCTAGTTCTACATGAAAAGCCCAGGGCACCACCTGCCTTCAGCACATACATACAAGTGCATTGAGTGGATTTGGTTGCAATGATTCTAGAGCAATATCAGAGGTAACAGTACAAAGCCAAAACACATTAGCAGTAAGAGAGAACTCAGTTCAACTCCGTCTCCATCACTAACCAGCTGGGTGACCTCTAGCAAGTTATTTAAATGCCCTGAAGTTCAGATTAAACTTTCAACAAAGTGGACATATTAACAGTTTTCTCACAGGAACTTGTGAGAATAGAAAGTACTGGAAAAGCAGAAACTATCATATCCTCATTACTATTTTTATTATAAAAATCTTCAATTTTTCTAAACTATCCCTCAACTTTATTTCTCCTATAGAAGTCACTGTTGAAGGTTCATATACATTGGATCTCAGATAACACTCACCACATAAGCATCCTTATTCTACTCTTATTGGCTAATATTTCTTAACTTGAACATGGAATCTGGTTGTAACTGGGAAATCTCTTCCACTCTGGCAGCAAATATCTAAGAATGATAAGAATACATATGCTCTAAAAATGAAGAGTACCTAAGGAAATAATATTACAGGAGAAAAAAGGTTACTCTGAACCACATATGTATCTTAAAATACATATACACCCACCCCTATTGATGTACATATATATACATTATATATAATATTATATATATTATATTATATATATTATATTATATATTATATTATATATATTAAATATATAATATATTATATTATATATTATATATATAATTGATTGGTACATGCCAAAGTTTGCTGATTTTACTTTGTGTTGAAATTATACCTGTGGGGAGAAGCAAAATAAAGAACTAATAAGTTCATCCTACCTTTTGTCTCAAATAATTTGCATGAAAACATCATTTGCAATGAGAACATTCATTTTTATTGAATGGAATGTTTACATTAAAAGAATCATTCTATTCTACAACCCTAGTTATTAAGTTTGCATTTTAATTCACTGTTTTTTCTTATCTGTGCTAAAAGAATGGGTGCACACTTATGGCAATATCACTAATGCACAACTTGATAAGGGGCACTATAAAGAGAGAACATTAAGGGAATGGCCATGTTGTACATAATTCCTGCCATAGTGTTTTATTCTCTTATCTAACTATGTTTTCTGTGTTATAATTGTGCATCTTCATAGTCTGCCTTCAAATCAATGTGGATATTAGAGAAGTAATTCACATCAAAACAAAACAGTTTATTTAAATTGTTTCATACAGTCTGCACAGTCGTAATATCAGCCTAATCAGTGCATTCTCACACCATCCCAGCAGAAAAAAATCAATAGTAAACATTGATCCCCATGTTTTATTCTGCTGCCAGTGACAAATTAATTCAGTATTACATATGGCAATACATATACAAAATGACAACAGTGCTATTGAAAATTGTATCCAAACAACATCATTAATAAAATAATTCTACATTTATTTAGAAAAGGAATATTAAGTGTGAAAAGTTCCAAGAAGATAGCTGCTATTCACCTACATCCCTAATATACTAAAAATCAATTCAATCATCCCCAACGTACTGAATCAATCATATATGATTACATTTAAATGAATAGTATTATGCATGTGGGTATGTTTTGGAAGAAGAGGCAATATCATGGTACTTTAGTGATCACTACCAAGTAAAACTCAGTTTGAAAGAGGATAAGCAAGTTAACCAAAAGACAAAAGTTATTGGTGGTAGAAGTGGAAACAAAATACTCATATTCTGAATCCCAACCCAGTAAACCTTCAATCACTTAAAAGGACAAAAAAGAATACTCAAAAGAGAGAAACACAAGAGTCATTTTGTGATATTTATATACATACATAATACAAACATATATTACATATCTATATATATATATATATATAGATATAGATACCAAAATATATAAACCTCAAATACATTGAAAACTAAAATATTTTAGCTTTTTTAGTAAACAAATATTTTAAAGGCATAACTCCTTGTATTTGGACACTATTAAGCATGACTTTTTAAGGTTCATAAAATAGTATCTTCAAAACCAGTAACAGCAAACACCAAAGTCTTCTGGCAGGATCTTTCAACCTCAGCAACTCAGTAAAAACTTGAAAAAAATCTAAATAGGTTAATATTTTAGCCTACTAATCTGGTCTTTTAGTAGGTACTGTTTATTAAATTTCAATATTCTGTTCTTTTTTAAACTTTAAAAATAATATAAAATATGATTGCTTCATTTCAGTTTGAAACAGATGAAATGATTTTGAGACGGGGAAGGTTCCATTCACCTCAGCTCATTCATTCCAAGATAATGCATGGATTTCCTGTCTCTAATTACTATTCCTTCATTATTACTAACTACACAATTATTAATTATTCACCCTATATTTGTACAAGATTCAAAACCAATTGATACTCATACACAACTAAAGCATATTAAGTCCTCACCCACCTTGGAGCTTACACTCTTATCTAGATGACTAACCTAGAATATAATCATATTCAAGAAACTTCCAAAAGAGCCATGGAAATTAAGAAATGTGGTAATGCAGCTTTGGTGAAGGGAGGGATGATAGTTAGCTTTAGAGAAAAATAAAAAAAAAAGAAAGTACTGTGAAATATACTGATCATTTAAAGTCTGCTAAAGAGTGAGAATGGGGTCACAGCAATACATGCAGGGAATGGATGGATCACAGGGAAACCCAATGTTGAAGGAGCATTAGGAAGCCATTCAACTGTAGTCACATGGAGGACAAATGAGCAAGGTTGCCCAAAGTCGCACTCAAGAATTCAAACTCAGTTTCCAGAGCACATTTCTTTACTCCGGTGTGAAAGGATACCCTAAAATATTCTCTTCCATGTCAAAAGATGTTAATTTTTGAAAAGCTAGCCACAAATATCTCCAACCACACTGTGAAAGGACTAATGTAAATTAATGACAAAAATAGACTAATGTAACCCATTATAAATAAAAATTATTTATTTTCTAATAGTCAGTTGGATGAAGAAAAGGTGGCAAAAAGTTACAACCAAGCTATTCAATCTTAGAATCCTCATCTTTAGGTCTGTCTCAACAATTTTTCAGATTTTGGATCGAACATTTCATGTCCAGATGGCATTGATAAAAAAGCTAAACATTAAAAGAAACTCTACATTAATGTAATGCATATATCAGATGTGAAAGGGACATGTGTGTATTTTAAATAGACTTTTATATAGAAATAAACCTTTGTAAAACTCAGTGTGCATGCATTACACTGAACAAACAAAAGTATACATACACTTGAATTGTTTCTTCTGCTAGCATGGAATCATTTATTATTTCCACTTGTGAAATGGCCATATTTTCCTTTCTGAGGAGAGCCCTACATTAAAATTTTGTTTCAAAGTTATGAATTGTCTGCTTGCCTGCCTGCCTTCCCCCTCTCTCCTTCCCTCCCCCATCTCTCCCTCTCTCTCTTCCTCACTCCCTCCCTCTTTCTCTCCCTCCCTCTCTCCCTCCTTTCTTTCCTCCCTCCCATGCTCTGAATTAACTGCTGCCTTTTCCAAAGTCAAGTGGAATCACAAAGTACTCTTAGGAAAATAAATAACACCAGTTAAATATATATTCTTTTTATTGAGGAAGCACATGTACTACAGCTAGCATCATCTTTGCTCTTAGAGGCAGGTGGGAATAAGGAAGAAGATAGCAAACAAAATGTGATAAAGTCAGTGTATAACAGACACTAATAGATGTGGTAGAGGTACTTTCTCTGCCAGGATTACTGTCTTCAACCTAAGGACAAAGTTGAAGAAGCAATACTAACCCAAGCTAACACCAGTTGAGTACTGCCTTGGTTTAACACGGTATTAAACATTTTACACACATTAATTTAAAGTCATAGCAAAAAATATATTTCTCTCCTATATCTTCCAGATAGATTTTGGAGTATCTAACCAGCTTTATATGTTTACTTTTGAGGCTAAATTACACACATTAGGAGAGTGTCACAATTCCTGTGAATTCACTTGGAAATTGCAATGGTAGAATTTGTGAAATTGGAAAATGTGAATTGAGAACTGCAGAGTTGGGAAACTTGAATTAGTGGGAGTTTGGATGATTTTGGCTGCTGAGATGGATGATCTTAGGTCAGAGATATGTGTCTATGTATAAGACAGTGTTGATGCTTAGATGCATTTGAAGATGAATACATTTTCTATTTTCCTAATACCATTGATATATAAAGCAACACATTTATAAGCACATCTCACCTTTCCAAATATACTACTAAAACACAAGGAATAAGTGCTCTTATACATAAACACCAAGCGTCTAACCTCCAAAGACCATGTAGGACTCTCTCTATACCCCATCTTTCCTCTCCTGTCAATCTTTGAACCCAGTCTCATTGTGGGATCCAACCCTATAAAGTTTGAAACAACCCCAGGACAGACTTTAGAGGGTTAGGCCTCAATTCCTCAGTTATTTTTCTCTTAAGAACCTGAGATAGTTTTATTTCTAATAATACGATGCCAACTGTATTTGTGCATGCTTGAGTCCATTCCTGAAAATAAAAGATATTTTCCTTTTGTATGTTTTTTAAAAATGCACTTAAGTCTTACAGCTAACCTAATTAATACTTTCTTCATTAGTGTCAGTAGTTTACAAACTATGCTGTCCTTCCTAAGGAAATGGCACTCAGAGCCTCAGGTTCCTCCCTTATAAGGAAACTACAATGGTCTCTATGCCAACAAACGTGTTCCTGTGATACCCTGAGCATAATAACTGCTCAATTAATGTTAGTTCTCTTTCATTATGATCAATTCTGAGTCAGATATGACTGACAGATTTTAAAGGTTAGGAAACTGAGTCTGAAGTTTAAATAACCAGCCCAAGAACACAACAGGAACCTGACTATAGAGCTTTAAAGACTGAAACAACTATAGTGTGCACATTTTTTTTTTTACTTTTTTTTATTCAGGTAACATTGGTTAGATCAACTTCAGAGGTATAAGTAACTCCACCACACTCACCACCAAGGCATGCACAATCCTCTTCCACAGTCCATGATGGCCCCTCCACTCTCTGTTCTCCCCTGTCACTTCCTGTCTACTAGCCTAAATTCTATAGTCATATTTCTAGATTTTCATTTATCTGACTGTATGCTTCTTTATATTCTACACATACACATATATATGTATATATACATGTATATATGCATATATATGTATATATGTATATGTACACATGTATATATATGTATATATGCGTATATATATGTATATACATATATTCTACTACTGGTCTTCCTCCTTCTGAATTTGTTTAGCATAATCAAATTCAGTTTTATCCATCTTGTTGCTAATGACAAGAGCTAATCTTTTTAATATAAATTTTGTAATGTGATGAGGAAAAATAAAGGCTAAGGGGTAACAAAACAGTGTTCATTTTCATATTCAGTATTACTTGCAATTTTTGGTATGTTAAAACCTGTTACATATTACTTATGCAAAGTTATATGAATTCTATATATATACATTCATATTGTCTTACACAATACAGCATATTACAATTCATCATATACCATCTATATTACATTATGATATATTGATATATTCAATATGATATGATGTTTCATTCTTAAGTTAAACTGTTATTCTCTTTTTTATAAATAATCAGACCTCATATCCATGAATTAGACAATGAAGCTAGGTAGTCATTCCTTAATGTCTTTTATTTGAAAAACATGCGTTAATTGTAACTAGACAATAACATTGAGACAATGGAGAGTCACAACTGGAAAAAAAAAATAAATAAAAGTTCCCTACATTTAGGGAGATGACTTTCATTACAATCCAGTCAGGTCATTTCTAAGTGCCTGGGGCCTGCAAACAAGCTCTCCATCTAGTGAAGGAAGCCTAGGTGTCAGCCAGGAAGACTTCCAGACTATAAGGGACTCCTTGATATAGTCAAGTTCTCCTGAATTTCTGTTTTAAGTCTCATTCTTGTGGAGGTCCTAAATATAAGTGCTGTGAATAAAAATTCACCTCCTCCATTCCATAAGGCAATTCTCAAATCCGGTGTTCATTAAATGGTAGACTAAATGGTTTACTAAATGAGCCTGCCATTTATTGAAGATCTTGGAATAACTGAAATGCCTCTCTTTACTCTCTTCTCTCATTCACATTTCATTTAATGAGAAATGGTCTCAATAGAACTTCAGCAGAACAAAGCAACAAAACAACCTGAGAAGCATTCTTTGTTAATTGGGTTGATTTAGGTCAATGTTCTCTAACACATCAAACATAGACTTAGAAGAATCTCTAATTAGAAAAAGTGTGAAGCCTACAGAGAACTGGAGCTCCCATTGGTGTCCTCAGGGAATGCGGCACCCTGGATGCTGCTGGGAGAGTTTTATCACTAATTCAGCATCACATCTAAAATACTCAAGCTCACTCTACATGCAACCCATTCATTGACTTCACATTTCCTTTTTTAATTAAAATTCTGCATATCTTATCATTATACCTTTGCCTGAGCTCATTCAGTACACAATTGTAAAACTTTCCTTACAAAGAAACTTGATTTTCTTATTCTAAGAACTGCTCATGTGAACAAAAGTAAATCTGAATATTGTCATTTCATTGATAAGTAACACAGAGAAAGGTTTTTTAATATACAATCTCAACTACGTCCTTGAAGAACATCATTGCTGGATCAGTAAAAAAAAAATCTCAAGGACAGAATTAAGATAGAACAGGCTTCTTTGTATTCTTGGTATTTCAGGAAATTGAACCGATTCAGTCCCAAGTCTTTTAAATTCTGAGTATTGATGCTTTAATTTGTAAAACGGTTCAACTGCCTTGCCAGCTGCCTAGGTTACAGTGATAGGTTCTATAACATAAGGCAGTGTTTGTAAAACTACAGTAAAATACATAAATCACTTTTATGTCTCTTTAAATTTTAAGATGCTACTACTTTTCTGCTTGTCACTTTCAAAGCAGTGGGGCATAGCAGGAAAAATATTACTTAACATATTAAAAACCTAGAAGAATTGAACTTTGATTTGGGTTTATCATAAAAAAGTCGACTGATCATGGAATAAGGCATGTAATCTTCTCTGAGCCTGGTTCTCCCTCTTTATGAGAGGACTTAACTACATCATTTCTAAGTTCCTTTTATGAATAAGAATCAATGTTTCCAGGATCATTTATTAACATTTGCTGAGTATTTAACAGACTCAGCACAATCCTAGTCCCTGTGGAACAAAGTAGGGAAGAGTAAGAAAAAATTGAGAAAAATCCTACCAAAGAGTTAAGACAAGATTGTTAATAAACTAGGCAATAAATAAATAGATAGCAGTAACTGAGAAAAATGTCATTCTGAAGTATTAGTATGAAAATGAGATTAGGAATGAACAGAACAGACTGACAAATTAAGAAGTAGGGTATCAACCTTAGGCAAGTAACTTTACCTTTCCAGATCTTTTTTCCTTATTAAAAATGAAGAGGGTGTGGTCATGAGTTGTTCTCTGTTTCCTGGTCATGATGGCTGTGTAGTCATCAGATACTCCTTCATGCAAAGTCTTAGGAGAAATAGGGTCACATGGCTATTTTGGAAAAATAAATCCAGGCAGGAGTCCTCATGCCTATTTTCTATCTCAAGTATCAGCACCACTGCTCTCTCCCTGTTTTGTGCTGATGTTTATAATCACTGCCCTTAGTATCAGGCATATATATATATATATATATATATATATATATATATATATATATATATATACAGACACATGATAAAATGAGATGCTCAACAGTAGGCACAGATGAAGAGGCAGGCACACATGCTCGGGGATCTCAGAAGTGAAAGGGTCACAAAACTGTGTGTGATTAGCTAAGGCTTTATGGGGGACTTTGGCTAAAAGGTGAGATAGCAGGTGGGAAGAGATTCAGTAAACCTATATGATTATGCTGCACTTCAAATTAATTTCCAGGTGAACCCACATTTTCATTACAGAGTAGTATTTGAATCTTTCGCCATCTTTAGTAGTATTTGAACCTTTTGCCTCAATGCCATCTTTAACATCATCTTTAACAAATGCCATCTTCAACAAATCTATACTGGCCTTCTCCTGTTCTAGTCAACAAACTCAACTGTTTTTTTTTTTGTTTTTTTTTTTTTTTGAGACTAGGTCTCGCTATTTTTGCCCATGGAACTGCAGGGTCATGTTGCCTGGGGTACCATGGACTCAACCAATCCCCAGCCTCAGCTTCCCAGGTAGCTGGGATTACTGTTTCTTGTCTCACTTGGTCCTTCACCCCACATATAGGTCAAGGGTCACAAAGGTACTGACTATGTGATATAGGTCCACTTAGGTCTCTGATGACTAAACTCAATCTTTTGGGCTCTATACTCAACACAACACTCTTACTGTTCCTCATCTTCTCTTTGTGAAATGTCCATCATTCCTAACCTTTGTTCAACTTGACTCCCAAGCTGTGTTTTTTAGTAATTGCTTTGAGTCATGACACTTGTGAAAATCAAGCCTTCTTTTCAACAAGTAGATAAAGTCATTCAAATGTCCTTCTCTTAGACTCTGAAGCTCAATCACTTTAAAATGGCTAATCTAATATTAGTCTTATCCTAATGTCACTACTTATTTAAATGTTTATTTAAGAGCTGGGACAATGTCTTAATCAACAGTGGATTGTCAAGATCTTGTCTAGTGTCTGACAATGCCCAAGAAATATAGCTGAATTAACATGACTTGCTTTTTCCCCAGTTCTAATATTTGCCCCCTGCCAACTCTTCTTATTTTTGCTTTTCAATAGAGCAGATAGGTACCCCCAGGATTCCAAATGCAATTTAAACACTGTCTTTATGCATTAAACAGAACATTCACTCTCCAGGGAGCTCAAGAGAGAACCATCAGTTGTTCAATTTTCAGCAATCAAGCTAACGCAGAATGGGCAGAATCAGAGATCCATCCCCCTTGCCTGCCTTTTTAGCATCTTAGTCCACATGTGAGTTCTCAGAGCCTGCCTTTGCTTCTCTCATTCCTCCCTCCTGCCACTGACTGTTGACTGACCTCCCTTTTGCTTTTCCTCCATCTGTTTTACAAAATCATTCCACTTCTATTTTCATCTTTGCTTTCCAGTGTCTAAACCGCTAAAGCTGTGACCTTTCAAGCAAATATAGCAATGGTATCAGCATATCTTCTGATTGAAAAATCAAAGCTGAGCCCATACATAGCATAATTATTCTGTGTGCACAGGAGTTGTGTCTGCACTTGCAGAAGACAGATAATTGGATTTCAGATTACTGATAAAAATATGCACATTACACCTGAGCCCCAAATGGATTCTTTTTTCCACCAAAACCCCAGGAAAACTTGAAATCTCAGTGCTTTTATGACTTTTGTCCTGCTCCAACTGCCTCACAGGTGATGTTTGTTCTACTCCGGTAGTTCCCTATCTCAGGTCTTCACTGATGCTCTAGAACTCTTTGTTCTGCTCCACATCTGGTCTGCAGTCACTCATCCTGACCTCCATTTTTGCCACTGATACTTCCCACTTCCTTTCCCTTCCATAGTTAACCAATGTTACCACAAAACAATTTGGTTGCTTACTTTCTATCCTAGATCATTTCTTTAAAAATTTAAGTTGGTTACCAACACTGAAAACTCAGGCAACTGTTGATAAAAATCACTTTTCTTTTTTGACATCTTGAGTTACACTGAGCCACCATCCCCACATGGCCATTGCCCATTGGAGAGAGGTAACAGCTGCTCCCACTGGGAAAAGACAGGAGCTGTCTCATTTGCCAGCATCTTCCCTGCTCACTTTTGCTTTGGGGTCACATGAGAAGGTAGGCATTGACCACATGCTGCTATATGCCCACAGACACATCCTCATACCCATAACCCACCTGCACCCTAGGGACATTGCTCACAAATGACTTTGCATTTTGATTTTTGCCAGAAGTAGGAAAGCCAGGGAAAGTGCTATGAGACATTTAGAATTAGACTTGAGGGGCCATCTCACACAGAGAGAGCTCACCTTTATCTGAAAGTTCTGGGTAGAAGGATATAAAGTCAGAAGTGGCCATATAGGGCCAGGTCTGTAAACAGAAGCCTAGTAAGCCGCAGCCAGGGATCATGGTTTGAGTTCCACTGGAGGCATGTAATGAGACCTAGTCCCCCAAAAAATAGTTGGGCATGGTGGTGTGTGCCTGTAATCCCAGCTACCTGGGAAGCTGGGAATTGCTTGAGTCTGTGGTACCCTGGGCAACATGAGCCTGTGGTTCCACAGGCAAAAATAGTGAGACCTAGTATCAAAAAAAAGAAGAAGAAGAAAGAAAAAAAAAAGAAAAGCAAGTGGCCATATTTGCACACTATAGTTAACATCTTACCAAGGTTTATCAGTGTCTGACATCTATAATTGGATATTTGGAGCATAAAGGAAAACAAAGAAGAAAAATGGCTGGCAGAAAGGATTAATTTCTTCAAAATGCTGAAAATCAAAAACTCTAGTGAATTCTGCCTAAATTCATCCCCTAAATCTTTGTAGAATATTGGTAGAAATTATGATTATGCAATGAATTAAGGTCTCAAACTCAAAATAATGTTAATGAGATTTTAATTTTAGAAATATATTGCCATTTTATATATACCCTAGTTTATAAGAATGTGACGCATCAAAATAAAGTTATAAATAAGTTAAATCTCTACATTCTTAATTTTCCATTAAATTTTCCATGTTCCTAAAAATCTTTTTAATTGAGTTTCAAAATTTTTCACATAAATCAGAATCATATAATTTTTTCTTCACTCCAAATATAATAATATTCGGAATATTCCATTGGTGATAGCTTTAAGACATTAATTGCCCAAAGTTACTATAGCTAATAATTAAAACAAATACTATTCTAAGACTTTTTAAAAGATATCAAATATCTGTAGTCATTTGGGCTGTTATTAGGAAATTTAGAATAACAAACGCCATACACATACAGTTGAGAAGTACATAGGATTACATAGGATCATCCAGTTTCTTATCAGCAACCCTCAAAGACAGAATAAAGATTGTGGAAATGATTGTTCTTGAAAAACAGAAACTTATCAGACATCAAGCATAAAATTCAAAAATATGTGTGATTCAAAACTCAATGAGGATACAATTAACCTAAGAAAATCTGGTCACACTGGTGTACACTGGACAAAAGACAGGAGATTGCACTTTTTTTTTTTTTTTACAAACATGCAGAATGTTTAACAGGCATTTGACTCACTTATATCCCTGTACCTTTGAGAATATTTCCCCTTTCCTTTATTTGCCTTTATTGTGTTAGTATGCAGTAGAGTGCATAATTCTTTAAATCAGTGCTTCATTTATCTCAAGGTTCATTTTCTTGTAACTAGTGAGTTCAACTATCAATTTGTATCTAGAGTAAATCTAAAAAATTAAACCAAAATCAAAAAGAAAATTCCTGTATTGAAAATCCAGAGATATCTTTGTCAAGAATTTTAAAGATTTACAATGTCTCCAATTTAAGATATCTGTTTTTAATGAGTTACTCATTTTTCCCCAATTCCTTACTAACACATTATGATTACCTTATATAACCTAGATATGCTTAAAGAGAAACTTGGAATTTAAATAGAGGAATTTGCATTTTGTAAGAATCCTGATGATAGTTCAGATAATTGGCTACCATATATACTTCAAATTTCTACTGAAAATCAAAAGCAATCACACAAATGTTTTTTACTCTTAAAGGAAGTTTAAATCCCATATGTCAAGAAGAAAGCCCACATGCACAATGAAGGTGACATTCATACTCCAGTAGATATATAGATACAGACATACAGATATAGACATAGTTCTAGACATATAGATATAGTTACAGATATAGATAGTTGCATTTGTAGCCATAGCTATAGATGCAGTTATAGATACAGACAGACATAGGCCTGGTGCTGGGAATCTGCTAATGTCATAGTCTATAATCATCTTTTTATTTTAGTCTGAGAACTGACTAATTCTTCTCTATATAGAACATTTTGATATTCTCTCTTCTTACCCCCTAAACTGCCTGTCCCTCCCACTCAGCCAAGTGACACCTTCTGTAACTCTCAGTGTCACAGACAATATCTATATTTTCCAGTGTGATATAAATTTCAGAGAATCAAAATTAGAGCAAATATTATAAATTGTTTTGTCATCAAATATTCAAGTTGTAAAACCCTAGAATTTATCTTCTTTCCTCAATCATTATACATGCTCATTTTAGCTACGCTTCTTGTGTTGCAAATATTATAAAGAAGTACTTATTTCATCAAAGATTTATTTGAAGTAAAATCATATCACAAAATCTAACAAAAAAATCACTGGATTCAAGTGTTCAACATCTTCGATTCTGTTATCAGTTCAACACATCTTATTCATTAACAGATTTCTTTGTCTCAAACTTTGAAATATGCCCAGAATCTGCTTTTACCACCTGCACTGCTATTAATTCTGTCTTCCACCTGGTCTTCCCTCTCCTACTTGTCACAAACAACCACCTAAGTGATTTTTTTAAAAATGTAGGTCAGGCCATGTCACCGTTCTGTTCAAAGATCCTCATATAATTTCTCAACTGACTCAGAGTAGAATCCTATCTCCACCGTGGATGCTCAATCTGGCCCACAGTTACCTCCTGTCTTCCTCCCCCCAACCTGCACCCACATGCTCTAACCTTAATTGGTTCTTGCTGTTCCTTAATAAGACCGGACACAAGTTTATGTGAAAACACTTATCATTGGTTCCCTCTATTGCAAAGTCTCCTCAATCCTGATGAATTGTGCCCTCCTGTTTTTTAGGTCCAAATGTCACCTCATTTGCAAGATCTCTCTGAAAATCTAATTCAAATTAGCACTTCCATCATCACAGTCTGTCAATTAAGTCTGCTTTCTTTCCCTCCTTAGAAAGAGTTTAATATGTATACCAGTTATTGTGCCTGGTGTTCCTATCTCGGGGGTAAAGACAGAATGGAGACTATAACCAGGACCTCATGAATTTATTCAATGACACATTTACTGTTTGTTCAAAACAAAGAAATACTAGCTACTGCAGAAAAGCACTGTGATAAAAAAATATAAAGTTTGACTAATATACAATAAATTCTAATTGAGAGATAAGCATAAATAAGTAACATATGATGGTGATAATTGCTATGAAGATTTTTTTAAAAGTCAGGGAAGGGGAATGGGGATCTTTGATAGGATGGAGTATAGCAGAAGAATTCTGTCTGTCAGTAAAACAGGCAAGGAAGTCTGCTGAGATAATGAATTAGGACTTATTTGTCTTGATCAATCCTACCCTGTTGGAAGGTATTCAGTAAAGAATTTGTTGAATGAGTGAATTAATGAAATTAAGACACAATTAATTCCTTTAAGTGATTTGTTTCCATTTTGGGGTTGTCAATAGCACTATTACTACACTACCACCAGCAACAACAACTTTGAAATATTTATTGCAGGGATCTATTAATTCCCAAGGGTTCACACTGTTGGCATATAATAATCCAAAGAAAGTTTATAGATTTCAGTATGCATCCTTACTACGAGGCAGGGCTCGGCTGTTCAGATTCTGTTCATGCTGCCTCTTACTTAACTTCCATGGATAATCCTGAAATCTTCTTACCAAAACCTAAATGTTCTCATATATTTGTAAGCAGTGCACACATACTATATATTAAAGCATTACTGTATTTGCTATCATGAATGATTAACTTAATCATTGCATTTTAACTTCTCTGCCACCTATGTGGTCCATAGTCATCTTTCTAAATACTTTTATTTTTATATATGTGCTTTAAGAAAGACAACCAATATTTTACAATATTTACTTAAAAAAAAAAAAGAAAGACAACCAGGAATGTGATAAAATCCCATGTGAATAAGTGGTGCGGGAATACTCATTTATATCTCTAGTATTCATGCTGCCAGACTGGAAATCCCAGGGTTTATCCATCAACTAGTCATATATCACACATGCTCAAGGCTGGGTTGCCAGAAAACAGAAGTATTAGAAACAGTAATATGGTTTTTAATATATGAGGAACTATCAACGTTTTCCTTCCCATACACAAACATCCACTTTTACTCACATGTCTAGTGTTACAAAAAATTAAATAAGATAGTGTTAAAAAATTTATATATATACATATACCATGGCTAGACTTTACATTTGTCAGACAGGAGTTCCTAGAATCCCCTGGGCTGAGCTCTAAGTCCTTACAGCAAAGATCCAAAGTCCCAAGACGATAATTTCATAAAAATGATTGTGATTACCTTCCAATGAGAGAAGATAGAGAGAGAGGGTTGACAAGAAAACATAAGTTCAAGGGCTCATTTCTCTATAAGATGCACCGAGGGCAGTGGGCCACTCCACTTTGGTATATCCACCTGCTAATGGGAGATATATCCTGCTAAAGCCATGGACTTTCACAAAGCAATGTTAATAAACAAACTGAGTGACTGAAAGAAATTCTAAAAAAATCAGGATTTAGGGATTGAACCACATAGGTTATCCCTTCTTCCTTTTTTTTTTTTTTGCATTCTCATATCTCAACAATTTGTCACCTATAAAAAAAGCACTCATTCATGAAAACAAGAAAAAATTTTCCAACTACTGAATTTCTTTTCAAGATGATTCATCTGACTACTGAAAGGTAGAGACTCACCAAAAACAAATAAATAAATAAAAATAAAACAAAGCAGAAAAAAAGTAGATGATTCAATCGTCTCAATTTATTGAGACACAATCACTCACTATTCATTATCATTTCCATCACCAACAAAAACTAAAGAAGGGGGAGAGGGAGTAAGGTTGCAAGAATGGGAGGGAAGAGAAGGGAAAGAAAAAATTTAAAAAAAAGAAGTTTAAAGAAAAAGATGCAACTCAAACTTATAACTTCATTTATCAGTTTCTGAATTTAACATCAAAAATGAAAAATGAGACTATTTTGAAACTCCTAGAAAGGTTTCTATCATATAGACATGCCAAAGAATTATTAAGCATCTGTCTAAAAAGTGACTTTGACAAACAATATAAAGCAAATCACAACACAAAAATAAATGCCATGAGACTAGCAGAGTTGTTTCTGAAGTGATCATACAGATGTATTTGTGGTTTTAAATAAAGCTTGCAGAGTTACATTCCTGAGGCTTGATAATTGAAATAATTTGTTCTTCTACATGTATAAATACATACTGTTAATCAGCAGCTTAAATTGAAATTGGTACAAATAGCATGAACTGAGACTTTGTTTGCAAATCATCTCAGGATTCAGGCAAATCACAGCAAGTCTTCTCCATTAGCACCACTAATTGAAATTTGTTATATAAAATTGCTTTCTTCCTAATTCTCTGAAGAGGAACAGGGTCAAACATATGCTTTGTGCTTATTCAGGGGGAAGAGAATGAGGCAGTTTCATGACCATAAATAAGTCCGCTGTTCCTTACATCAAATGAGTGAGGGGATACTATAGCCATTTGCAACACAGATGTTCCCAAAACAGTTGTCTTGCCATGGGAGGCCAAGAATGTTGGGAAAATCAGTAATCTCCTCACTTTTAGAAGTGGACAATAAGGGGCAAAAATGGCCTATGTTATCCAGTAGTACAAGGGGAAGATGGTATGGGGAGAAGGTAAAATTAGACTGCCTCCATCCATATACTCCCACCAAAGCATATTGTCAAAAAATGCTGACAAAAATGCATTGCTGTTTTAGAAAGTGAAAATGTTATCTAATTTTACCCCCACACATAGTTCATCCTAAAATTCTTTTTGACAGTGCTTTCAACTTTATTACAGTGCTCACTTGTATCAGAATTATTTAAACATGTGTCCATGTTCCACACTAAGTTATATTAAAAACTGTATTCTAAATCATAGTCTTTTTGTATATATTGCATACATTAAGTACAACAGATTGTGAAACTACATGTAATGAATTTGGTGCAACTATCTTGGGGGGTGGGGTTTCACTTAAATAACCCAACCCATCTTGAAATAGGAAAGATGTCATCTTTTATTAAAAAAGATAACTTTTAACTTTTTCTGGAGTAAGGTTATAGAGGTTGAGCACAGAGACTTTCATTGTGTAAATTCCTGACATAAACCAGTAGAATCAGATTGCATTGGCAAATTCCTTTCCATACCACCTTGTCTCCAAATCCAACAACCCTTGCCAAAAAGAAACAATTCAACCTCTTAACTTATGATGCCCAGACAGCCCTGCACCTCCTGAAACCTGAGAATATGAACCTTCTGACTCCTTTCCTGTTAGATATCTCCTCACATGTCATCCCTCCTCATATAATCACAGAAAAAAACCTGCCATTCGAGGATCTGGCTTCTGGGGTACAAATCTCATGGACTCCCTTGGTATCCACCTCGAATAAACAGTTTTGCAAAAGAACATTGTCATGGTTAAGAGTTTGGTTTTCTGGTCAGCAATGACAGGATGTGGTTTGGTCACTTACAAAAGTAAGAATATAGCAACATCCTAAGGCACTTGGAATAGTAGCTGACTCAGTTACCCAGTAAGTGTTGATCACTATTACTGAATGTAATTCCATTTCCTCAAGGAAACAAACATACTGAGATGCTTAACAAACAAGTAATTGACTATGATTGGGCATAATGAGTATGCATCTTCAAACACAATCCAGGAGTTTAAGTTTGGGAAATACAAAAAAATGCAGAGTGATAAGAGTAAGAGGCCATCTACACCAGAGTTCCAGTCCACAGAGACAGAAAGAAAAGTCATCTCTATCAATTGAAACCAATCTCTCCTTGCCCAGCTATTTATGCAACAGGTTGACAGAAAGAAAAGAACAACAACAACAACAAAAAAAAAACTTGTTAAAATGTTCTTACTAGAACAAGCGAGAGTTCAAAAAAAATCTAAGAAAAACTCTTCACTTCCTTAAGGCATGGGAAACCCTAAAAAAATCTCTATGCATCCCTTTGTATGCCAGTCTTCTGTGGTCTTTATTGCCAAAGCAACATGACCTCAGTTTCGGCATGCTCGTCCTCACTGCCCACATCCCACTGGACACCCAGCAGTCCCTGGAAGATTGCAAACAACTGAAAGCCACAGAACCCCCCCGAAAAAAATACACAATAAATTGTTTTCTTCCACATTCACAATCCTGGACTTTCCCTCCTTTGAGGTTTTTCTCTCACTGCCCCTTTCCTTCCATAAACCTCAGTGTGCTGCTTTGGACTGTTACCCTTCTAATATCCCTTCTGGTCCTTTATTTCCTCCCAAGTTCTAGGACTCCCAACTTGTTTTGGCTCTCAGATTAGTCTAAGGTAATCTCACCTATCACTTAATTATGAAAAGACTGCAGCACTCTCTGTCTTATTCTCTCCCTTTTCAACTAGTCCTTAGGGTTTGTTTTTGTGGGATGCAAGTATCCTTTTCATAAAGAAAAGTAAATAGAAAATGTATGTTTCTGTTGCAGGGCAGAAAGCACATGTGAAAATGCTTACAGTGCTATGTCGCTCTCTTTCTCTAGATGCAGATGGAGATGGAGTCTGGACTGAAGTGAGATGGGCATGGGAAGCCACATATAGCTATCTAGACAAACCACACTCGCAAGCACATTCTACAGGCACACACATAAGACTCCTAGTTTAAGGAAACAGGGACTATTGGGGAGATCAACCCAATCTGAAGGTTGGTGAAAAATTGAAGCATATTAAAGTGTTTAGAGTTTATCTGAGCAAAAAAATGGATCAAATCTGGAAGCACTAAGCTAATGCGATTAGAAAGAAGAAGATGACAGGTGACAGTGTAACCATTTGAAAAGGCAAGGTTAAAGCCAAAGGTGTTTACACATGGCGCCCCCTGAGTGGCGGGCTCAGGTGAGGAGAAATAGCACCCTATGAGATATGCCCTGAGGGCAAGAATGAGTGGGGTGGGGGGTGGATGCTCTGACGGGATACTAGGAGTCAACCAACCGAATCCCCACCACGTAGATTTTAAGAAAAGAGCATTTGAGGACCTCCCAGAGACAAAGAGACAAAGATAGTTAGACACCTTCATGGCCTTCTGTTCTGGATATGTGTTCCAGGTATTCAGTGACAGGAAGACACAATTTTGGAAGAACGGCCTTTTCTTCAGAACATTCATTCCAAGTCTGGAGTAGCAGGAAGATGCTATCTTGGATGCCTCTTCTATAGGACCTTAAACACTGGACAACAACTGGGGTAAGATAACTGGCCACCTATGGCCATATGACTCTTTGTTTTGTTAAATAAATCCCATTCTTTTTGTTTCTTGAACCTCAATGTTCTTACAATGATGTGCACAGGTAAATAACTCACACAGTAACCATTGAAATATTGAACTCTGCCCTGTACCAATTTTCAGTACCCCTTACTGCAAAGATCAATAGGAGCTTGAGAAGTTACTTCAGTAGAGAACAGGAGGAAACAAACTCGGGAAATTATTGTTGGCGATAGCTTAAAACCAAATTAAGTGCTTGGGACTGGTTATCCTTCAGTTTTGACTTTTCAGCTCACAGTTTGGATTTGGGATTACTTAAATGGACTCTCTCTCATTCTAGTGACCTACTTGATTAATTAATTTAACACAGGGCTTAAATGAAAAAGATGAAATGTCATAAATATATTATCCTGCTAGGAACCAGATCTGGTTTACACCCCCATATCTACGAGGCACTAGCTGTATGTCTTTTAGAGAAAGCTGAAACCTTTCTGGAATTAATTTCCTTATCTATAAGAGAGGTAAATACATTTCAAATGTGTTCACGGGATTAAGTGAGATGATGCCCATAAAGCAATATATCATATGAATCAGGATAAATATTAGTAAAACAAGTAATAACTTGCCAAATCAAAAAAGAAATACAAGAACAGAGAAAAATAATATATGAGGAAGTAAAAAACAGAAAAATGGTGATGCCTTACATTTTAGCTGTACCCCCCTGAGACCACCTCAGTACCCTCAGGATCTATTGAGAGCCATCCAGACCCAACAGATCCTGACCAGGAAGATTTGATACTTCGTTGTTAACCATAGCCATTTCAGACTTTATTTCCAGACTTCACTGTAGCTGTGGCCTAATCTCCAAGAATAAAAACCTCTCTAGGCCCCAACTCTATTCTTTTCTCCTGACCTGGACTAAAGATGAATGCACTTGGGGTTACTGGACCCCCTTCAGCACTGTGTACTGGATCTAATCTATCAAGCCAGTGCCTTTGTTCTGTTAGTTCCTGAATATTTTTATTTTCCTTGCTACAGGCAGGTGTAACTGAGAGGGGACAGAGAGTAACTAGGCAGTTCCATCATTCCAGGTCTGAATATTCTCACCCTTCATTCAAGTTCTACTAGCAAATAGTGAAGCCAAGGTCAGTGGTCCAGAAATGAGATTATTGTTTAATATCTTACAAAGCACTTGAATAGGAGAAAGTGAGAGCGAAAGCAAAGAATGAGAAGAAAAATGGAAGAAGAGGACAGAGATTTTGATAGAACCATTAAATCATGGATTTGATTATAGTGTTTCTCTGTCTCACAGAACATGCATCTATAATGTCTAATGACTTCCGTTCTCTAAGATAAAGACTCCTAAGGAGATAGGATCCTGAGAGACATCTTTCAAGAATTGTTAAAGTGGTTCTTAGGTTGTCAGTTTTCGTTAGTTCCAACTAAGGAGCAGATGTATTATTTTTTTCTATGAAGCCAGTGTCAGAGAGGAAATGTAACCTTATTCTTCACTTGATTGTTTCTCAGATTCCACTGAGAAGTGGTATGAAGCTTAAAATTCAGTCATTTATGATTTCAAGCATGCTCGGTGAGGCTTCACATTCAAAAGATTCATAGATATCATTAGTGAATATCTCTAGAATGGCATCCACCATTTTACATGTGATTTTTCACTGATCTTTTCAAAATATGACAGAAATCAGGAGAAAGTGAGAGCCATACTTTATCCATAAAAGGCTAGTTCATTGAGTTCCCTTAATGAACTTATCCCATAAGAATGTGAGTCTTCTCTATGTAAGATAACATGCCCTTGGGTTGAACTTGACAGTTACCACAAGGATTTTCTCTCATCAAAAAAAAATGATGCTATACCTACAAGATACACAGTTTAGTCAGGGAAGCAGACACACAGTTCTAACAGCGCTTCCATTCTATGTCCATCAGATATTGTTCTTCAATTACAGAGCTCTTTTCTGCTGATTCCAAGCTATAAGGCAAGGATAGTATTATCAGTCCATTAGAATTAAAGGAAATGAAAATGACTTGGCCTCTGAGAGCTGGCTAATGCCTCACTCAAACAATTACTACCATGCCTGGCACAACAAAATCACTGACAAAATGTTTGTTGACTGAATAATTCACTGAACTACTGCTAGAAATCCAAATTATTCTACTGCACAACATTATAAGACCAAGCCTTTAGCAAATTCTCTGAACACAGAAGCAACCTTCCCTGCCACAACAAAATTATAAGTAAGACCTAAAGGAATCCCTTGAGAAAATCACCCCAGTCACAAAAATATGCCCTGAGTGAATTTGTAAACAGATCAATATAAAATTTCAAAAGAATAGTTCTTGCAGGAGTAATCAATGGCAGCTGAGGGAAAGGTTCTTCAGCCTCCAGACAACAAAGAGCATTTATCTTTGAACAGATTGCCTGACACTTTAAGGAAAATAAACAAGCCTGAGACCCAGTGTCAGGTTAGTAGAAATTTCTACCTCCTCCTGCTTAACTTCCCTCTGCTCTCACCAGGTCACTGACTGGCTAAGCTCTCTCTGCATGTCCTGGAGACTGACTGGCTTGGAAGAAACCCAGCCTTCCATACAGTCCTCCCCCTTCATCCCCACAAATGAACATGGCCACAAAAAGGAGTGACCTGCTATTTGAGGGGCTTCCTGAAGATAGCATTTGGTGGAATGTTAGAGCTGGTGCCTCTGTCCTGTTAAGTCACACACACAAGTTGTTGGTGTGGAAAGCAGGAAATATTTAACAGACCTGGTTTTCAAGTTGGAGTACCTTCAAAGGAAGTACCTTCCTTTGGTACTCTAATGGGGCCTTTTGTTTTGCATGCCTGAATACTTTCCAGTATTTATTGCCTGGCCTCTGTTTACCTCTCTAGATCCACTCTCCATCACTCTCCTTCACACTCTGCAAGGCAGTCTGTCTAGACTGTTCTAACCTAGATCCCAAGCTTTCTGACTTCTGGTGGGTTGGTAGGTTAATGGGATTGGAGGTGAGGTTTCTTTCCACAGAGGGGTAAAATGTGGTTATGTTTCTCTGGAGGTGTGCCCCCCAGGAGAGCTGGCGACTCTCCAGTTCCAGCAATGGTTTCCTCCCCTCCCATTTCAGGGGGAAGGGATGGTTCCCTCATTTCATGTGGAAGTGAAGCTACTTCTTCCCTTAAGTCTACCCATGTATTCTCAAGTTGCTTTTTATTTAGCTCTGTCCTGTTTCATGCCAGGATTCTGATGAATACAAAGATAAAACATTTAACATTTGCTTTTATTGTCTGTTAGTGCCTCTCATATGATTCCAACATATGTTTATTTCTTTTTTCCATATGAAAACATTTTATTTACTTTGTCCCTGTTTTTAAATACTCAAAAGCATCTAAAGATATAACCACCACCAAATCATACCTCCATTCCACTAAACATTTTCCATATAAAGAAAAGAAGGAAGGGAAGGAAAGAGAGGAAACAAACAAAAAAAAAGGATAGAAGGTAGAAGCAATCTGAGTACAGAAAGACATAAAGTATTCTCCCCAGCAACAGTCACATATAAAATTGCTCTGAGAACTTCAGAATTTAATGCCAGTGCACGCAACTCACTAGATAGGTCGTGACTACATGACATGCTATGGAGACACGTTCTTCACACTCTCTGCATGCTGTTTCTCTCAGTTACTTCCCTGAGACCTGAGGGTAGAGAGGACACACTTCCTTGAGTGTCCTATCCTTAGGGGTAGAGTGATAGCTAAATTCATTTTAGGATTTGACACAGTTCTTGAACTCTTACTGCTAGGAAGGGAACATATCTGAACAGAGTTTTGAAAACAAATCACAATAAATTTGGTTGAGTACTAGCCATGTGCCAGACAATGGTGGCCAGCATGTCCCATTCTTTAATCCCCATAACTGCCTCCCCTGTCATATTTTATCATTCTCATTTTCAGTACAGCAATCTGTGGTGAGTTGTGATTCAAGCCAAATGACACAGCAAGCAAGTAGTGGAGCCAGAATGCAGATTTGGGTCCTTTACCAGATGTGACATTATCTCTTACAATGAGACGCCTACCCATTAACATCATTGCAAATGGAGCTGCCTCTTCATTAGGTGCAGAGTTCCCAGGAGTCCACAGAGACTTAGGATTTGATTAACTCTGGTATGCAATTCAGATAAATAAATATGCAAAATAAGTTGTTTTTTTCATCTGTTTTCTCATCTAATGCTTTCAACTTTAAAATGTCCTATGGTGAATTGGCTATGTGACATTGAGTTCTCACTCTCTATCTCTTGTATTAAACATTCATACACCGGTGAAAGGAAATATTATTTGCACAGTACATTGTAAGTACTTAATAAATATTTTAATCAATTAAGTTGTTATAGAAGCCTTTTTGTCAAAGAAAATCAATGCTGTATTCAGCATTTGGAGAAAGAACATCTTATCATTCACAGCCGAATAAGAGTTTTGATTATTTGATGCTGAAAAGGGAAACATGGCAAATTTTCAGATGAGTGTAATTGCACTGTAGTAATTACACTGGTCTGATTTCATTATAGTAAATGCTAATTTAATGTCTGATTCACTTTTCTAACTGGCACTGAAATGCTTTTCCTTCACATGCAATATGTAAACATATTAGATCATAGGATTATGGAAGAAAATACAAGTTTGTTGACTTAGGAGCACTTCAGGACAAGTGAATGACAATCAGACTACAACCAGCATTACAAAGGAGACCAGACAAAATAGAATTTTCACAACTTAATTCCTGGACCATTTTGCATTTTTTGAACTCTATAAACCCTGTTCTTACAATAGTGGTTTTAGTTTCAAGTTTTCTTCCACTTGAAAGATTACATTCTTTCTATTTTAAGGATGAAGAGGAATTATTGACATAAGGGTTGGAGAGGATATCATTTGGCTAGGAACTGGTAGAATTGAGCTTCACACCCCATCTTTCTAGCTCAGAAACCTTAGCACAATGCTGTTACAATAAAAGAATGTAATAAAATAAAATAAACAAAATAAAAAATGTTATAAAATAAAATAGAATTGTTTTAAAGGCAAAGAATTATGTTAGAAAAAACTATCAAAATACTATCAGATTAATTTGGTGACAAAATAAGGCACTATTACAAAAAGAGAAACCATCAATATGTAGAAGTGCATATAATAAGTAATTGTTAATGATATGTGTAATTTATAACTAGATCACAACTTTGATATGACTGATTATGATTACAACTGATTATGATTTCATTGGTGACAAAATTAGTTATAATTTCTGTGGTTTGCTGTTTGTGCCAAATATTGGGGTACTTGAAAAAGAACCAGTCAAAGAAAGATGAAAATGTTATTCTTCTATAAGTTGAGCAAACACCTGAATTCTATTGGTGAATCACAGATGAAGAGACCCTAGCAAAGAAAATACTATGAGGGAGTTTTCTAAGAGCCACACAATAACCAGAAAGAGAACCAAAAGGGAAAGCCTTCCTTTTCAGACTGAGTAGAAAGAAAAGGAAAGCTGTTCAAGCAGAATTAATTTTAGAGCCATATATATTTTTATACCACAGAACAAAATACAATTCTATTTAAAATAATTATTTAAAATAGATTTCAGCAGACAGCCTCATAAAATTCTTTGGAAAAAAATACTGGATTTTTAAGTAATGGACAGAAGAGAACCTTATTTAACATTTTTAATGTATAATTGTATAAGTATAATTGTATAAGTAAAAGTTCAAAGTAAAATAATGGCAGGGCCACTCATTTACTTGGTATACATGAGAAGATCAAATGGGTCCTGTGAACTAAAGATGTGACTGCATCACCTCTGTTAGCCTACTCCCAAAGTCAAGTCACAGTGATGTACATGGGACTGCTCTATGCCCATGTCCATGATCAGGCTAGCTCATTCATTAGTGGTCAGTCACCCACAAAGAGGTACCATTTAACTGCCTGGATTTGAATGCAAAAGGATATAAGGTGAGGAAATACTTATTGACTAAGATCAGAATCAACAAATTTAAAAATAGATACATTAAAACCCAATGCTGAGTTACCAGACTCATTAAGTATATCACAGAGTGCCAAGATTCATCATATAGGATCATCCTGGAACTAATTAGGAATATAGAGAGAAAGCAGGAGGTGCTTCCTAACTGGAGCAGATGGCTACCTTAGCCCCCTAGTGCTCTGTGTCACAGGTTTATTCACCTGCTCTCCTTTCTTTTCAAAGTCAAACTGAACTAAAACTCAACTGTGAAATGAGAACTTAGGGGGATCTTTATTACCCTATATGCTTCTTTGTTATTTGGTATAGACTATCTTCCTGCCTACTTCATTTATTTTTCTAACTTTTTACAACATTGACTTATAAATGTTATGCAGGTATACAACATTATTTCCTTATAATTATATCTTTATTATAGTTTTATAATTTTATAATTATATATATTTATAGCTAAATATATGATAAAATTATAAATTTTAATATGTATTTTATATTTACATATTGTGTATATATTATTATATTTTATAATATAAAACTATGTTATATATTTTTTTATTTTATTATATTACATAATTCATTATAAATTAACATATATTCTGCCTAGTTCATTGCTAAACACTACTACTTTTGTTCACAAAAATGACCAACCTTCCAGCGTATACCCCAATTCTCCCTGAGTTACCAGTTATTCTCTAGTCCTGCTTCAAGTCTAACCCTTCTGTTTTTATAGCTCCTGGCCTATATGAGTTTTTATAACTCATGGCCCAGCAAGCAAAGAAAAGTCTACAAATACATCTTGAAGTCATTCATTCTCAGAGCAGAGACTATGGACAGTTCTGGCATTGCAGAAAAATTGCCAAACCAGAACAACAAAGAGGAGCTAGGAGGGCAGAGATGTCTTCTGTGAAAGGGCAGATAAGAGGTGCTCACAGTTAGGCCATGGGGACATGAGATCCATGGAAGCTTTCTCTTTATTCAGAGGTGGCTGTGCTTTCTGTCTGTATTCTCACAATAAAATAAAACCCGGTCAGACAAATGAAACTATTGAACCACCTGGGCCTCACTGCCATTATTCCTACACATAGGAACTAGAATGCAGGGAGATGATTATTATTTTAAAAGTCTAATGGGAATATTGGATTATATATCATATTTGAAAAAATAAAATTATCACCGTAAGTCAGTTCATAGAACTACTAGCTCAGTGAGTATGGATTTTTTTTTTTTTTTTTTTTAGATTTTTCATGTAGCAAACTTCTTGGTTTTCCAAATTTAAGCTCTTAGTATCAATGAATGCATGATTGTATTTTATTGGTCCCATTCTTAACCATACCTAATCTGAAAATTGAAAAGACAACATCTAGTTATCTTTATTTCTTTATCTTAGAAGCCTATCAAGATTGAACATGTTTGCTATGTTTTTATCACATCAGTCCTCTGGCCATTTTTCTACAGTGAACTTCAGTTTACAATGTCATTTTATAATCCATTTCCAGAAGAGTTGAGGACAGGCTGATATTAATTAAGAATGCATTGCATATATAAAGGCTAATCTCAATCTTTCAGTACCTTTTGCAACTATTCTATTGGGCGGTCACCTCGGTCAGTAAATAGACATGTTAGCGTTCAAACTCAGGCATGTTTATCAGCAAAATCTTGAGCTTGGAAATATGGCAAGCTTCCCAGGATGCTGTCCACAGTTGCAACTCAGTAATGGTTCTATAGTTTTAACCTCTTGCTACTTAAATGGATTTACCAAAGACCAAAGTTAGTGAGATGTGGTGAAAATGAGGGGAAAAAAGCTTAATAGCTAGCAGTTTCCCACACCTTTCTTTGAAGGAGATTGTGTGGGGAGATGTCTGATGATGAATTATTAAATTATTAAAGCATATTTTTGAAGAATATGGTTAATAATTTATTATTTAATATTATTATAATTGTGGATAAGGGTATTTTTAAAAATATTGGAAATCTTGAAACCTTAACTTCTTTGATTTCTTCTAAAAGAAGCTTCTTTACTTCACTTTAAGGCAACACTGCAGCTCTCTTTAGACTAATATTTTTCTTGCAACTATGCTAAAAATTCATTTTTTTCACCAAAGATTATTCAAAGACAAGTTAACTTACTATGTCAAAATAATGCAAACAAAAGTGCAATCATATTTGGGTCAACACAAAGCAGTATATCATTTTTTCTAGCATTAATGTGTGTAATTATATGTAAGATTCAGGAGTTGAATATAAAGTCAATGAAAAAATGGTATCTTGAGCAAAAAAAAAATAGCAAAATTTTACTTCCAGTAATAAAATAATTGTTAATTCCAATAATAAAATAACAATGAGTTAAAACATCAACTTCAAATCCAATCGAAAAACAACCTATTATGATTCACCATCTTTGGGTTTGCAAGAGCTCCTAAATCTATCTAAAATTACTGGGGCCAGAAATAGTATTAAATCATCAGATTAAAGTATAATATGTAGAGTTAAGAAGGAGCACATTACCATTACCTGGGTTTATGTAAGCTGCCTGAATAGACATAAAAATTTAAGCTCATTTATAGATCTGTAATTTTCTAAATAGGTTTTGGGTAAATTTCCGGTAGCCCATTGAATAAAGACAAAAATGTTCTTTCAACTGTAAAACCCATAAAGAGGCTAAATTGCCTTCACCCAAACTCAGCTCACTATTTTTCTGTTTCCTATTAAACAATAGAAGATGCAAATACAGGTCTCAAAATCTATCCTTCATTTACTGCCAGTCCATACCTCACACACATCCATAGGCACACATCAGACAGGGAAGAAGTTCATTCCATGTATTTTCAATTGGATTGAAAATCATCTCTACTTATTCCCCGTGACACCAATTTCAATCTACTCATAGGATAAAATTTATCATGTGGAAATTATTTCTACTACATTTATTATTAACAATCCTCATTCATATGTTAGTAAGTACTAATGAGTACAGCACATGCCTGAAATGTTATCTTCTCTTTCCACAATCATTTATCCAATTAAGAGACAGCAAAGGATGAGGTGCTGAGAAAGGGAAGCCCTGTGTTAAGTATTTAGATAACAGTGGTTGATTTAATATTTAACTGTCTCAAAAAATCTGTATTACTTCTCACCACTGTAGGTAAGAAAACAAACTCTCTGCAGACAACTGACATCTCAAATGTCCTAGAAGCTTAGATTTCAAAATATGACTTGAGCAAATCCTGAAGATCACAAAAGAGCAAAAGACCGTGAAAAGAGAAGGTTGGCAGAAACTTGGGAGAGTTTCACACATGCTCTGTATTGAGCTTTATTCAGTCTTCAATGTCCTGGAATGCAGATCTAGAAGATACAGGATGTGTGCATTTTAAGAAGAAAACAAAGGGAGGAGATTTTGCGATGGGAATGAAGACATGAAGGCACAAGGAAGAAAGAGAAATGGAGTTAGGCGAGACAGAAAGGGACACTGCCTAAGGCAGCCTAAGGCAGGGAAAGGATTTAGGGCTGTTCCTGTCAAATAGGAGAGTCCCTGATTTCTGTAGGAAAAGAGAACAGAGTCTGAACTGGCATGGACTTAGGCAAACGTGACCTTTATTTAAATACATAGAGAACTTCTTGCCACAAATCATAGATGCTGCATCTGTAAACCTCTGTTCCTTTGCTGGGATAGTAAAAATGAAAATTAAACATCTTAATAAACTCATCGGTACTTGATCTCCCCCCTCCTTCCCCACTGTAATCATTAAAATTCAAACAGGTTATTTAACATCTTGGACTAAAATGAGAATAAAGTCTCATCTTTGACTTGGTCTTCTATGTTATATATGTCATATATGCTATATATGTCAAAAGAATAACATTTTAAGACCACTAGGTGAGCACTAGGAGAGATAAACAAGTTCTATTATGTAATGACTTTAAAGGAGACAAAACTATGTAACATTTGTAAAGATGAGGAGAGTCTGACTGGACTCACAAAAAAAAAACGAATTAAAGTAAAATTTTGTACAACCTTAAATACACAAAGCCAAATATGGTGGGTCCTTGTTTTCTGTATTTTCTACCTAAAAGCAATGAACATCCTTTTTTCTGTCAACTACTCTGGCTGACAAATGCTCCTAATTAGCTTCTTACAAATTTTCATCACAGTTACTGTCTTCTACAATGGAATTGGCTGTCAACATTTTGTTACTTTTTTAAGACTGTGATTTTATTAAATATAAGGGGCTAATCTTTTCATGATGTTTTCATCTTAGTACTATGGTCAACAAAATCCCCAGACTGAGTGTGTGCCCAATAGCTGATAATTAAAGTCTTTCAAATGAATAAAACAAATAAAGGATGGTAGATAACCAATGGATAATGCTTGAATGGGGCTCCCTTGTTTGGAATAAGCTACCCAGGAATTCAATATACTGTGGGAAATCTCCAAGGATGGGTCCCTGCATGAGTTGCTGTGACTCTAGTAGAACTTCTCTCATGTGGAAGCAGAGCTAGATTAAGCATGTCAGGTGGGTTTCTGGAAAAGTTGAGAGCCCCTCATTCTATTTGAAATTTATGGTATGCAAATATGTACAATACAGTTTAGGGTGACAATAAGAGCCATAAAAGTAACAAGCATAATTCCCTGAGTAAAGCACTTGTGCATCCATTTGCTGATAGCATGAGGGCCAGCTCTTGAGGATGCAGTGCAATACAATATTCTTTATCAAACGGTGTCAGTGGACTGTTATGCTCAGCAGACACTCAGTTCTATGTGTTCTGATGGCCCCTGGCTGAGGAGGAGGACTAAGAGAGAATAAAGTATAACCAGCAGATCTTTCAATATGGAAATGCTGAGGCCTCCCAGCCAGAGGCATGGCTGGTAGCACAGCAGACCTCCCAATGTGAACATCATTTTTAGAAAACTCAGAAAGGAACAAATTTGATTTCTTTTCAAATAATTTCCCAACAAAATAAGCAAGTGGTCTCTAAAATGTTACTATCTTGAAGGCAAATGAATGGAAAGAATATTTAGGAGCCGGGGATGAAGAAGAAAATGATTGGAGGGAGAATGTGATAGAAGAAAAATGAGGAAAAGAAAATCATTTGTCTACTTTCAAGTTCCGCAAAGAATGATGGATAGAATCTATCATATCCACATGTGATCTACTAGATCAGGAGTTTTATGAGACATCTGTCTTGATATTTTTACCTTCCTTCCCAAATATTATTATCTTTGCAATACTTTCTTCACAAATTCAGATGGAATTGGAATTCAGATGGAATCGGCAGCATAACTACCACATGAACCAACACCCAGAGTACAAATGGTTTACATTTCCACTCTAAAGGCTGGAATATAAAAGATATATTTTGAAGCCTCAGACAAAAATAAATGTAAAGATTTTCAAGGAAGTATCATGTTCCCCACCCAATTTCATGTAGAGAAGAGCTGAGCACCTGATGAAGCTACATAACACAGGAGGCAGATGAGCACATGGAGAAGAAAGGTACTTGTTTCTCAGCTTTGGACTTGCACTAGGGACTTGGGGACAGAGAAGAAGACACAGAAGAGGTTGAGAATGGCAGTTGTTACCTTGATTTGTACTTTGCTTTTGCTTCCTTATCCTCAGTTTTCAGGGACCTTACTTCAGAACCCATTTCTTATGGTTTCCTTCCAGATGGTGCCTTAGACATATAGCAAGCTTTTGGGCCTCAGTGACTCTGCTTCAGGCCAGCCCTGTTTGTCTGGGCACTACCCATGAGGGGATGTCTTATTGGGTTTTTTTTTTAAACAATTATCAGTGAAAATATATATTTTTCTCCTTTCTCTCCATAAACACTAATTCTTCTAAAGAGCTTTCACACTAAGAGTTTGTTTTGCCTCTGTGTGCAGCAATGGGCAGATTCCACTAGAAAGTGCAAATTTGGTAGTCCCTTGGCAACCCTCAATAGTACACTAACAGAGATAGATTGCATTCTCTCCTTCTGTATGACAAAGCATAGAGAAATACCAAATGCAATTCAAATGCCTCCTAGAAAGCATTGTATAGTCTCTGACTCTCCATTAGCTGTGTCTGGAACATTTATTGCAAGGGCTTGAATTCTGTATCTCCCAACTGAAAAGCTCTATGACCTCAGGTTACTTTCCTTGGCTCAGATCCCATTTCCTCCTTTGTAAAGGTACATGAAAATAGTGCCCACTATAGGTGATGAGCTTTATGTAAAGCAATATCTGTAAAAATGCCCAGTCTAATACCTACCATATGATATACCTTTAGTAAATTATGTAAATGACAATCTCATTGTCATTATGGACAAGTTTTGAATTTCTGAAGATATTGATGTTCATTGTCTCACAATGTATAAAACATGTGAGAAAATTATCTATAGTCAGAATGAGTCAGCAGCTGCTCCAGAAAGAATTCAAGTTCAGAGTGCTGGAGTACTGTCCAGCTGTACAGGTCTATGCCATAAGTTCTGCCAGGCTCTTGACCCTTTGACATAAAAAAGGAGACTATAATCGGGTGAATTGGGTGAAAGAGAGACTTTTTTAACTATAACCAGTAATTGAAAAAGTCCTGCTCTTCTAGCTTCTCCCTAAGAAGCATACTCAAAACTCAACACCTTGTATTTTCACTGCCCACTTACTATTGTTATGTGGAATTCCCTGCTGCTTTGCCAGCAACTTCTCTCAGCTCTCTCTCCTAGACCAGGAAAAGAAAAACTCAGAAACTGCCTAAGTAAGTTTAAAACTTACTTGCTTCAATTTACTCGTTTCAGCTCCTGCAGCCTAAAGACATTCAAAATTGTGGGTTCTTTCTAACATCCCCAGACTTTTCGCTAATATTCCAAGCCAGAACAAGATACTTAGAGAGTAGACTAATTTATTACTAAACAAAGTGAATTCCTATTTACTACAGAAAGGAACATATAAGAAAAACCCTGATTATTCCAATATTGTCCAAAACCTTCCTCAACATTGCCCAAAGCCCTTCCCCAAGATGGTCCAAAACTTTCAGTTCTTGAGTCCTATTAACCTCACCACTTATTCATCCTTCAGAGTTCATTTTCATGTGCTCGAAGAGTAGACCTCTTTCTTTGGTGTGCTCCAGCTCTTCCAAGTAGGCAGTTGAGAGCGTAATTCTGTCTTCACCTTAATGTAGTCTTCTCCTCATTTCAGCAGTCAAAAGCAACTTCAGAATACAGGAACCAGCAAAGTTCATTTATTCACAAGTCCTCTCCAGAAACACCTGAATCAAACTCAGTAAGACAAACTCCAAAACAGAGTTCAAATCTCCAGCCTCTTCAGCTTTCAGCAAGCACAGTCAGTTTATGCTTACCAAAAGCCATAAGTTACCAGCCCGGGCCAAAGCCCTGGACCTGAGGCCCTTCATGGCCTCATGGTCTGGTCTCCATCTTTCCTTCCAAAATGGCTGAATCCCTTTCTTGGTTCCATCTCTCCTTATATTATTTCTCACCCTTCCAGGAACAAGCTTGTGAGTTACAACAATACAGAGGAAAAACTTGTTTCCCTTCTTTCTCCCCCCTAGTATCTTTTTGAAAAGAAATTCTAATTAAATTCATTCTCCATCTAGCATGTCCTTGTTAAAATTTGCAATCCTAAAGCAACAATAGCAACCAAAAGGTAGGCTCCTGCCATCAATATCATTTCATTCAGACCTTGGTTTACATGTCACCTTCACAGGGAGGCTGCACCTGAACCCTCCTCCCAAACCTCTATCATATCACTCTGTCTTAATTCTCCACATTACACTTTTCATCTACTCACACTGGACTTCTTTTTTATCTATCATCTTCCCCCTACCTGTACCCAGTCCTTGGGTGTATATTTTGTCTGTTCCCTTAGTGCCTAAAGCAGTATGTAGGCATGGAAAGGTCCAGAAAAATACATGTGGGTTAAATGAATATGTGCCTACACAAATATATGATGGATATGGGTATTGCATTGATTTGACAGCAAAACTGGAGAGCAAATGGTCTTGGTGATCTTATCAGAAACCCACTGAGCAGGGAACTATGGGAGGTGACTGGTGACAGGAGCTGAAACCAAGGTCTTGAGAACTTGTTTCTAGGGACCATCAGAAGAAAAGCTATGCTGCTCTCCTTTTCTCATTACAGTCATAGCACCTCTATATCACCTCTTCCAGACTCTAAGAGGTAATGTCACCACTCCCACAGCCCAACCTGTTCCTGAACACCAGTCCCTCCCCATCTTCAATGACTGCTGACTCATGGACTGCATTCAGGTATCAATTACTAAGATGCTCAGAAAACTACAATGTGAAGCCTCCTACCACCTTCACTATTTCCTAACTTTGGGTCCTTTATGGTACTTATCATAATTTGAAATTATTTAATCTTTTGACTTTTATTCTATTTTACTTCCTAGAATATGAACTCTATGTGATGAACCCAATTCTGAGTTGTTCATTCTATCTTCCAGAAACTTATACAATTTCTGGGATATTATTGGAGTTTAATATATAGATTTAAGAGAGAAGAAAAGAAACAAAGGACATAAAGAATAAATACTTGCAGTAATCAGCCGGATTTTACAAAAGTCTTATCCCTAATTTCATTGAATATTCATTTACTGAGCAGCAATTGTTGGCTGAAAGTCAAGAAGCCATCCTCAGTGCATCCTGAAATACTGAGCATTTCTCTTGCTGAAAAAAGTCTCCTGAAAAATAATCAGCATCCTATTTAGTAAGAGCTTAGATTTTTGTTTCATTGTTACTGTAAAATCCTAAAAAAGCAGCAACAGTTTCATTTCTTGACCCCCGATCCACAACTCCTTATCCTTCAGCCTAAACTGCAGTAAATGACAATGAGTCACCTTCCCACTAACTTCTATTTCTCATTTTCTTGCCACTGGCTCTATTCACCCACTTCAGGAGTCTTAAGTCAATCAAACTTTTATAACCAAATCTCCTTAACAAATGCAAAACTCACTTCCCACCAAACAATCCTAATTTAGCACAAACTTTAAATTTCAAAAGAAATTTGAACGTGCTTTGCTTTAAATGTCAAAACTGGATATTCAGATGGAATAATTAAGGGGGAGGTAACATTTCTTTCCAATAAAAGATTACTAGCTTGTGCAAGTACTAAGAATATTACCACCTGGCTCCATACACTACTAATGGGCATCCCGTGAGCTATATAAAGCATGCCTTTGTCCTGATTGCCAGGAAGATGAGGACACTAGTACTAAAATTCAAAGAGAAGACAGCACCTCTTAAAAGGCAGGTCATCCACATATGTCCCTTAATATGACTGCAGTTTTCAATTACCAATCTTCATTTTCACAATAATCTACCATGCCTTTTGCATGCTCCTAAAGCCAATGTATACTTATTTTTGTTCACTATTAGATAAGTAAACATTTGTTTAATGTATACCTAATTCTGTATTATTTAGAAATGAGTAAGTTTCAGGCAATTTCATAAATGTCTGAATACTTTTATCAACAGTTTGGGAAGTTCTACTTAAAAATAAGGTATGATTTCCCAGGCTTGCTATTATGGATCTGATAATGATTACTATGAAAAGCAATGGCATATATTGATACATACTATATAATCTTACAATTTGGGATGGAAGTTAAGCTCTATGACAACAGAAAAAATAATGCAAAAATTCAGAAATATTTGTTCACAACACAAAATTGTCATACCACATCCCAGTTTCTCAGTTTGCCTATTTTCCAAAAGGCCTTCAACTCTTCTAATGATTTCCAAGATGATCTCTAAGTTAGCGACTAAAATGTACTTAATGTGCCTCTTCGACACTAATTCCTAACTCACTCTTTCAAAAAGAAGGAGGAAACCTATAGTTCACAGCCAGACATAGGGAGAAACTATGGATCCTGGTACATACATGTGTATGTGTGTGTGTGTGTGCGAGACAATGTATACTACAGCTTCAATCAAATGTGCAAATCCAAACCTGTGAATTCATTCAACAGCTTTCCATGTTGAAAAGTTCTATCATGGTTTTTGTGTCATAGCAGGATATAAGATATTTATTCATTTCATATTATCTAAATAACTATTTGAAAGATCAGGAATATTCAAAGTGATGCAAATGTACCCAATGGCTGTGGCAATCAATTAGACTACAAGAAGAAATAATACTATATTTAGCTATATCCTTTTCTCTTTTCCCTATTTATCATATTCACTATGTCAGGCATATAAGATACAGGAATAATAAATGTTTCTGCTTAGGGGATGGGAGAGACCATGTGATTAAGACTGGGAGATGCACAAACAAAAAAGTTTGAAAACCATGGAAGAGACTGAAGAAAGTCAAGCAAGAAGGAAAATAAGTCAAAAACCCCTTTTTAATAAAAGATGTCCAAAGTAACAAGCTATTAGCATAATTATCACAGGACAAAGTCAAAGTCTACCATTTTTAAAAACAGAAAACTAAATTTTCTATGCATAAAATAGACTCAAAACAAAATACATAGGAAATTCAGTCTCTTTAAAATTGAATCAGTTTTGAATGAGGTAAAATTGTCTTACAATTCTGTATAAGATAGAGCCTATAATTGCATACTTCTGCAAATTATGTTCCCACACCTTGCTTGTTGCCAAAGCACCAATAATAAAAGGTTTTAAAGGTAGATGTAAATTGTCTGGGGCTAGAAAATTTTACCTATCAAAGGATACCATTTCTCTATATTTTAAATGGTTAATCCCCCTCCCTTAATTTACTTTGCTAAATTGTTTCAGATACATAGCCTTACTTACAAAGGAAATGAATATTCTCTTTTTAGTGATTACCATGCTTAAGGAAATTATGCTAAACTCATTTGCATGTAGATGATTCAACCCTTTGAATAATGATTTTCTTAACTAACACAGTTATTATTACAGATGAGGTTATATAATAGAACAGCTTAAAAAGGTGTAACCATCTTTGATATATTCTAACTCATAAAGAAAAGATTGTTGATGATTGAAGCCAGTTGATTTTGCAGAATACTTGCTAAGCTTATGGAAGAGTCTTTGTAACTACTTTTTGACTTTCAAATATAAACTTCTGATAGTACAAATAGCTTTTAAGACTCTTGACATAGGGCTTTGTTCTTAGTTATTCAATCAGGATATTTCATATTTCTATAGCACTTATGTGCCAATTACTGTTCTGAAATACTGTGTTCATTATTTCATTTTGTTGCTAAAACAGCTCTATGATTTATACACTCTAAGGCATTACTATTATCACCACTTTACAGAGAAGAAAACTAAGGCACAGGGGGTGAATGACTCAATCCCAGGTCTCAGGGGTAGTTAGACCTGGAGTTGGGATTCAAACCCAAATGTCCTGCCTCCACTGTCTCTGCTCTTAGCACCACTACACTAAATCAGTTCTGAATAAAGAAAAATCAGAGACAAGTTTTACACTCTGACTCATACACAGAATAAGCTAAAGAAAAGAGAAACTGGTATGAACCAGAATAATTACTTAGGATTATTCTCTGTGGAATTTTATGCAAACCATGCTGAATAATTTTCTTTTAACAAAACAACAAAAATAGAACATGCCTTAATACTTAGTCCTCTTGCCCAGACTCATAGGATTAGTTGCCATAAAAAGTCTTGACAACTTTCAGTCCTTCCTTTCATCATAACTATCAAAACCTGTAAGTTCAAGGAGAGAATCGTACAAGAAAATTTAGAAGGACACAAAACTTTTTGAAAGGGTCATGATGAATAAGGATGATTAAGAGTCACACTCATTTGCCTATAATTGCTGCCCACAGATGCAATCAGATAGAAGTAGTGACACACCCCTGTCTTGCTACTTCTGTATTTGTGTACTATCATATTGTATGAACCACACTACTCTAAGTATTCAGCACCTCCCAAAGCCTCTCTGTCCCAGTCTCAGAACTGATTTGGAGTTTCCTTGATGTTGGGAGCCTACTCCCTGGGTGCCATTGTCTCTCGTTGCTTTAGGATTGCAAATTTCAAAAAGGACATGCGAAAATGAATTCACTTAGAATTTCTTTTTGAAAAGATACAAGGGGGAAGAAAAAAGGGAAACAAGTTTTTCCTCTGTAATGTAATAACTTACAGGCTTGTTCCCAGAAGGGGAGGGGGCGGTGTAGATAAGTGAATATAAGGAAAGCTGGGACAAAGGAAGGGATCAACCATTATTTTTGGGACCAACTGACTTTGGGGTTAGCATTCTGGGGAAAAGGACAATGTAAGTCCAGGCCGCGTGGCTGAGGTGGGCAGCACGGTCTGTGGACGAACGGTTTTAGCATGGTTAAGCCAAGTATGTGTGTTAAAGGGAGCCTAAGGATTCTTGGAGAGGCCATGAGGAGGCCTTGATAAATCTGTTACTAGTTCTTCAGAGATTCTTTCTACCACCTGAAGTGAAGAGGACACAGCAAGGAGGATACAATAGTGTCTTCATCTTCCTGCTTGGATGGAACACGCCAGGGAGAAGGAAGGATGTTTGGAGGACACTCTGATGAACTCTGATTGACTGGATGTTGGTGAGATGATCAGGACTAAGAGAATGAGGTTTTGGACTAAGTTGAAATGATACGGGTTTTTCTTATATGTTTCTTTTCTGTTCAGTAATTAGGTAATCATTTTGTTAGAAATAAGTAGTTCTTTTAACTTTGAGACTCTGTTCTGACTTTGAAAATAATGGTAAGAGGGCTATGGATGACAAGAAACCACAAGGTTGAATATTTTTAGGCTGTAGGACTTGAAAAAGTTACAGTTGAGGTCAAGCTGTTGTGAGTTCAAAAATGCATTTCTGGACTGGGAGAAAGCTGAGAAAAGCTGGTGGCTGGCATTTGCATAATAATAGTAGGTAGTTCTGTGAAAATGCAAGGTGTTGAGCTTATAGTTTGCTTCTTAGGGAGAAACTAGAAAAGGATTATTTCAGATATAATAGTTAAAAAGTCCCTCTTTTTCTTACCCAATATCATCCTCAGTGTGTCTTAAAATATCTCTACTGCAAGTCCTTCTAGTCTCCTTGGTTTTGGTTTAATATCCACGTAGGTTCATTATTTCCAGTCAAATGGATCATTTACCCACAGATATTCTTATGACTGATGCTAACAGCAAGCATCCAATTGTGTAGGCACTCAACACTCATTTATTGGATTATCCGTGCAAGCTAAGAACTGTGATCCATAGTATCTTTACAGAAAGAGGAGATGAGAGAAGGGTCCTGTCAAGTGACTTTTATGTTAGGAGCTGAAAGGTACGAAGGGTTTCAACCTGTGAATATCAGAGACAAAATTACACTAGGCAAAGAGCCCCAAATACCTTTAAGTTGGAAAGAAAGCTGGTACTTAAAACAAGCTAGCAAGGTAGGTGAGGGGCACAGTGCCCTGGTGTCAAGATGAAGCATTTGGGTACCATATGGGTCATGTAGGATGGAGTGATGCTGACTTTATGAAATATTTCTTTCACTATAAAATAAAATCGAGGTTGTGTTTGTTCATATCACCTCCAATACCCTAGTTTAGTGTTTGACCCTGAGTGTCAGTCTTCAGGATGGAATGGTGGTGGCACTGGTAGTGGCACTGAGGAATGGTCACAGGCATCACACTGGTATTTGTAGTCACCGTAACAGAGGATAGTTAATATCTATTGATGACCACCTCCAATATGAATATCTAGGACCATTTGCCATATATGATAATTCATACCATGCAGATGCAAATTAATATCTAACACTGAGTAAGAGGTGAAAAGCAATTAGAATAGTTCAGTTGGTTTTATTAACAAGCTTGATTAGAGGTAGGGCTGAGGTTATGGACAAAACTGAATTTAAATAATCTATGCTCATTAATTTTATATCATGGTGTGCTCTAAAGCATGTGCTGACTCTGATTTAAATACTACCTAGCCCTTCCTGAAACCCGTACATGTGATACCACCTGGGAAAATTCTCCCTGTGAAGGACAGATTTGGAGATCTTAAAGAGAGATGTTACAGGTTTTTTAGTAATTCCATATTTATCTAGAAAAGCAAAGGGGCCAGGAGGAAACTCCTGCTTCCTTTTCTTATGAGAATGTTAGCTGCCAATCAGCAAAACATATAATTACCAAGTTTCCCCCCCACCCAAATCTACAAGTACCCTCTGACCAGACACTATTGTTGGAATAAAAAAGGCATAGTCCTTGACATTTAGCACCTAGTCATGATAGCATTTACTCATAGATGATATTTCTATTCACTTCATAGTGTCTATTAAATGATTAAATCTAATAGATTATATTCACTGCTATTGTACTGATTTATACTTGAGATAACTGAGGCCTAGGGAAATAATTACCCTTCCTGTGGGGAAACCTGTGCACTCATTATTAACCAACCTTACCCATTTTCTTGCTCTGTCGATAAAGAAAACATGAGGAATACTTAATGAAATTTAGTGGCATCAATCAGTGTTAATATTAAGGATCTAGTGTCCATGGAAGAGAAACCATAGGAAGGGCTCTTGGAGTCCTTAGGAAAGGACTCAAAGCAACCAAACACCTGAAGAGAGGACACTAATGATGTAACCAGGGTTATAGGAACACACTCTGCCCCTCGTGGACATACCCTGGTTAGAGCTATTTGGTAAAATGAGGTGGGGCCTAACAGGTTAGGAAATCTAACTAAATGTGGTCAAATATGGTCACTTTGTCAGTGGTCAATTAATGAATGAATCATTTTGCGTTCCTGATTACATTTTGCCCAAAGGAATTCAAAGAAAAATGCTCAGAATAAGAGAACCCATTTGTTTAGCTCTGCCTTTAAGTCTCTCACACCCTGAAATCCCACAATCAGCAAGCTGTCTCTGTAAATCAAGGTTTACCCTTTAAAATAAATCAGGAAATACTAGACAAAGTAAGCTTTAGGGTAAAGTCATTAGTTTTTTCTTTTCTGAGACAGGTTTTGTTTAATGAACTTGGAAGTGGTACTAAGGATTATGATAAAGAAGAGAAAGATGTGAAAGGTACAGGTTAGATGCAATTTCTGCCAAATGATAATTTACAAATTACAATTTGAAAAAATACAACTTTTGCAGGTAGAACTATACACGTAGGATCACCAGACATGTGTATTTTAATGTGGTGAATACTGTTGACACAAGTTGACAACTAGAACTGTTGAAATTTTTACCCACATGAGAATTGATAAAATAAGTGCTTCATATTCACAGCAAGAAACACCGTAAGTAATGAGGGCAAATTAATTATTGCTACACAGAACAACATTGATGAATCTCACAGATGTTATAGCCATCAAAAGAAGTCATACACAAATGAGATCACACCAGCTGATTTCATTTACCAAATTAAAAACAAAACAAAAAAAAAGAAAACAAAAACAGGTATGGAAGCAATGTTGCTGGAAGTTAGGGTAATGATAATGATGGCTGTTGTGGGCAAGACTCTGGGGGAACATAGGGGCACAGGAGCACTCTACAGTTCCGGTTTCAGGGTGTGTTCAGTCTGCAAACATCTATTGGATTAAGCATGAATAACAGCCTTATTTCTGTAGGTACATTATCATTATCAACAAAAACTAAAAAACAAACAAACAAAAAAAATTAAAAGCCAATCAGTTTGCTTCAGAGGTCTCTGCTTTAAGTTGGGATTTTAACAACATATACCATTTTAGCTAATCACTTCATCTCTCCATGTCTTGAATTCTTTATCCATTAAATAAGAATTATGCTTATCCCACCAGACTAAATGAGATTCCAGCATGTGATGGGCTTTATAAATTTAGAGCTCGAAGTTCTGCGTAAGTGCTAATTCTTTAGACCAGTGGTTTGCAGCCCACGCTTTGCATGAGAGTTACTGGAGAGACTAGCAAGGGCAGCAGAGGCTGCACTCTGAAGGCCTTGCCTCACTCTGTCTGGGGAGGGTATGTCATAGACACAGTTTGGAACCATTGATTTAGAAAATAACTCCACATTTCAAAAGTTAACATACCATTTCAGACTCAGCCTGGGATCTGTGTTATTTATTCATCTTCATGTGGCTAATCACCACTTACAAAGATATGGTGGATTTTCAAAAAGTTGAAGGCAGTGGAATAATAAATACCTGAGGAGTTAAGTAAGGCACTGATGGATCAAAAGCATCCTGGGTGAACCTAGGGAACTTCTTCCTTTGGAAAAAATTCAGAAATGAGTAATAAGAGTAGAGCATCTTCCTAGTGATATCAGCGTTTAAACACTAACCTTTGTACACTTACAGAAATTACATTCAACATGTGCTTCAGGTTTATTTCTCCTCTCTGAGAAAATGAACATCGGTTGTCAGATGGTCTTTGAGAACATTTTTTTTGCTATCTCTTTTGTGTTTTAAATTGTATGGTATTTCAATACCAGGGCTCTTGGCATTATAAAATTGCTGGACCTCAAGAAATACACTGATTTTCACCCATATGCATAAAATGAGAATGTGTGGAGGTTTGCTTTGAAACGATATGACATTCAAATCACTTCATTCCTCTTTCCCTAGCTTCTCATTTTCTCTTTAGATCAGCTCATTTCACACAAGAAAGGGTTCAACAAAAAGTAAAGCCATGTCTCCAAGGTGTGTGTGTGCCCAATGCTTCCAACAGTAAGTACTGAATAAATAGTTGCTGAGTTCAACTAGATCCAGTTTAAAAGCATTTTCTATAGCAAAGTAAGACCAAAGATTTTATATGTTCTCACGGTTAAACTGCAGTTACCAGTTTAACAACTAACTTTCCCTCAAATCTATAAAGACGCATTTGATCGAGGTTATTATAGGCCAACATGAAAAGTGCTGTGATGAACTGCATCTGAATTGAAATTTTAATGCTGCTTGGAGCACGCTAAATGTTGCCTTTACATCCCATTTTAAGATCCTTGTTAGCCCTATTCTAGACTCTATTCTAGTAGCAGCCTACACTTTTGTTACTTCTGTATCTGGAAGAACTTGTCAACTAGATGACAATTTGAACTGATATATAAGAAGTAATGAAAAGTCACCGAATAACGTAATTTCTTAGAAATTTATTTTTTTAGGAACTTCCTTAATTTTAATTTGCTATAAATCATCAATTCCAGCTATCTTAAAAAAACAAAGCACCACATAAATAACAGGCACATCATTTGTGATTAGAGCTATCTGAAGAAAACTAGGAATTATAAAAAGTAGCTAAGTAATAACATCAGATTAACATGGAGTTTTCCATTTTCAGCAGATCATGTCACCAAAGATATAATGCAGAGAATTATAGAATATTCAGCAGCAAACATTAAAAATTCATATACTGATTAGTGTTATTTTATCATTTATAAATAATTTAAATAAAACTTTGGTGCTGCCCTGTTCTTTGACATTGCCAAGGTATAAGTGCTCCCAACCAAGGTTGTAGTTTTTTTATTTCTAACTTTTAAATAAATCTTTAACTTTGTCCTCTGACACAGAAAAGGACTAAAATCCTTCCTAGCTCTCAACAGAGAAAATGCTCAGGTCAATGCCCTGACATTTTAGTTCTCAGCCTCTCTTCCCCATAGGCTGCTCTGTGAAGCCACCTGAAGGTAACTACCCTCTCTGGAGGTCTGCAACTACTCAAGATTTATTTCTGCAGCTGGCTCTCTCTGCCCCCCCTTCATTAATAATTGTTTTCTCACTTCTCTCTTCTTGTTTTCCATGTGGGTAGGGGGTCTTTTCCACTCATGGTGGGATCACTACCTCCTCCCACAATTCTAAACTGGAAAACAAATGAGCTGGAGAAATTAGTAGAAAGTCATTGTTGTCAATGTCTTGCTAGACTTCATAGAATGGCTAGTGTTTCTTTTGTATAGATAAATGATTGCTTTTGACTAAGTAAAGATCTAAGAAGATGAGGTCACCTTTGTTCAAAACTGAACTAGAAAACTGATTTCAACATTTCTTCCTCTGTAGATATGCAAGAAGGAGCGAGGGCAACATAATGAAAAGGCACTGAGACATCGGTTGAGCAGTGTCAGAGCTGCCTTCAGAGCCAGCTTATCTGCCAGAATAGTGATGCAAACAGCAGCCACTGAGAGCTATGCGTCCCTAGATTCCTACCCAGTTCTATCATTTATTAGCTGTGTAACCAAGGCAACCTATGTCTGGGCATTAGCAATGGTAGTAATTCTATGTCATAGGTTCACTGTGAGAGTTAAATAAGTCCATAATTTAAGAATAAGGGACTTAATATTAAATAAATACTGGTATCTTTTGGGTTTCATTAGGCTGGTGAGAATTAGGTAGTGAAAAAGTCATAAAGTGAGACATGTGAAAACAGGCAGTTATTTCTCGTAAAAAGGGAGGAAGTAGTGAGAAAGTAGCTCATAACACCCCCACACCCTTAGGTGGAGAATGTGAAGACACCCTCCCTGTACTTCTCCAATTAATGTCATTCAACAACATTTAATAAGCACAGAGTGACTGATTCTCTCAATCATTTGTATCTCCTGCCTTTCTATCAAAGTGCCTTAATGATAAATTCTCTGGTGCCCTCTTGGAATAATCAACATTGAAATAAATGGTCAGTAAGTAGGTGAAAGAAAATGTTCAGTCTGCACCATGAAATTTTCCTAAGGCCACCCATCCCAAGTTCTGGTTGTCCTTGTCTCTTTCCTCTAATCAGTGCTAAACCCTTTAGAGACTGACTCATTTCCTCCTTAAAACTCTCCTGTGCAGCAGTCTGTAATTTGCTCTATTTTACATAGGAACACTTACTATTTGCCTGGCACATTGAACTGCAGATTTAAAAAATAATCCAGAGAAACATCATTACACTCGTAGGATGTATATCTCAAAGAAAGGATAGAGATTTAATTCTATTAACAAGAGGTTCTGCCTATGATGTGATATAGAGAAGGAAAAGTGTACAGTACTATGAGTTCATATCTCAGCAGACCTGGTTTAGGAGCCACACAAGAGCAGGAAGCATAGCTAGAGATAATGACAAGGTGTAGTAGTGAGATGCTCAGGAAAAAGGTCTCACTTTACAATAAACCTGTAGTAGGAGGTAATCTGGTGCATTCCATGATCTGAAAGAACTGTTTTGCTGGAATTCAGAGAGAGCGAGAGAAAGAGAGAGGAGGATAGTGGAGGAGGCTGCGAGGCCTCTTCTAAAAAGCAAGACCTCTTGAGCATGCTACATGGAAAGCATGCTGCAATGGAGAGCCCCTGAAATCTTTTAATCATGAAAATGACGTACTTTTATCTATTTATACCCTATACCCTGTCTTTAATACATCCATGGGGTCATGCCTATCTCTTGCATTGAACTCTTCGTTTCTCTTGTGTCATATTTTTTTTTATAAAGCTTAATAGACATGATTTTTAAAATCTAAGCTTGACTTTTTAAAATAATGGGACAATATGCCTTTCAGACACATCTTATTTTTAAGAATATATATTAAATCCTCAGGACAATAAAGGTGTTGACTGTAGAAATATGGACTTGGGGATAAGAAGCTATTTTTTCTCTTTTGTCAACATTATTGTATCTCAAGAATTTTGATAGGCCAACAAAAGAATAGCATACCTTGAAAAGCAAGTTTCTAAATTTTACACAAACTTATCAGTCATGAGTATTCAGCTTCAATTTTATTTTAGCCCAAGTGTGAACAATTTTTCTTTGCTCTGAAAATCCTCAAAGAGTAAATAGATTTATATAACACAAGGGAACTCTTTAAACTATCCTTGTCATAATTCAGTGTTAACTCATTTATAAATAAGTACTAGGCAAAATACTGCAGTGTGAAATTAGAAAGTGGAAAAAAGATGCATTTTCTGTCTTTCAGAGTTTGTGGGGTAAGAAAAAAAACAGAAATAGATAAACTGTGAAAGATCCATAAAATATATAAGACCTACAATATTCAGCCTAATGTACTCAGGATTCTTTGTCTATCAAGAACATTTTATAATAGCCATTTTATTCAATGAACAAGGTTGGTATTCAATAAGTTTTTGTTCATTCTTTGATTATTTTTTATTTTCTTTCTTTTTTTTCTTTTGATTATTTTTCAAATATCAAAAGGTTTTGAAGTGAAAATCTGACATTTGAAATACAAAAGTGATATTAATTTTTATCATTTTTGGAAATTTAGGTTGAGGAAATTAGCATTAAGTGAATTTGCTGATGGGTCATAAACTGAAAAATAATTAGCAAAATGTGAGGCATTGAAATAAAAAAGTTAGTAGAGAGAATGGAAAAACAGAGTGTATTAACTAGTAAAGGTAATATGAACTATTGAGTGATAGAGTCAGCTTGGTTGACTAAGCCATTTCTTGAGTGAGTGACCATCACCTTGACCTTCACTTCAGTGAAGTTAGAAACCTTGTCCCCTGGTAGAAGAGAAAGCAGAACAAATCCATAAAGCTGGAGTGAACAGTCACTAAAACTGTAATGATTTCTCTGGGGAGAGTTACACAGGTTCCATGGAGAGACTAAAAACTTGGAATTTTGCAATTGACACATTAGCATCAATTTTATGCTTAATAATAAGAAATTATTCTATGCTATTCTTCAAACCTTTCCAGAATTCTACTTTCTATATATCACATGTAAAAATTACCTCTTAAATTTTATTTCCAATTCCTGGTTTACTCCCCAGAAATATTTAAAACACTGATTAAGAATTCATATTGTGTTCTAATCTTGTAGTTTTTAGTCAAATTTTACATTTATTTTCTTCCATGCTTGTGTTTTGTATGTTCTCCAGCACACATGCTTCTGATCTATTAGATGTTTCATGTTTAAATTCATTCCCCCCTAAAAAATACTGAGTTCTTTCTACCATTTAAAAATCTTAGCCTGTTAATATGTCATTTTAGTACCAGTATAACAGTCCATCTTATGAGTACACCTTGATTGAGGAGCTTATTTCTCCAATGTTCAACATTTCATTTATGCCCATGTTTTTGCTATAAATAATGCTAGGTGAACATCATTTCCTGTAAATTTTCATATGCATTTCATGCTACTTTTAAAGTAAAATCCCTGAACAGATATTCAAAGATCAGTAATATTCGTAAGGTTAAGGTTATTGAGATATATCACCAAGTGCTTTCAACAGAAACAATAAAATCTTCCCATGGAAATTGCTTAAGATTAAGTATTACTTAAAATGCTTGAGATAAAATTTAACATGCAATGTACTCTTCACATTTGGGGTATCAGGTAGAAGGCTCAGCAGTAGATCTGGCTGAGAGATGACTATTTTATCACTTCTAAGCCTTAGTATTGCCTGAATATGATGATCATAAAAAGCAGATCTACTTTAAGTTGGTTTTATTAGAGTAATCAAACTCTACAGACAATGCACTACCCTTTATGTGCACAACCAAGTGGGGCACAACTCTTAAGAACATACATCTAAATACATTTAAAAAAGTGGGATTTATCCACTTGCTGACAAGGGGAATTATAAGTTATTTACTCCATCACTTTACTTGCATGCTTGTCACGTGCCATGTGCTAAAGACAGGATGGAGCTCATGCTCTTAGGAGGTACAGTGGGGACTGTAAGAAGGAATATTTTCTCTTCTACATATTCATAGTATCCAAATTTGTATTGGTAAACAAATTACATTTATGATCAGAACAATGATAACTATATTCCTAGAAAAACTGGAAAGATAAAATATGATACTCAATCTTTAATCTTGCAAACCTTATCCAAAACTCTCACTCAATGTGTCTTTGTTTTCATGAAAAGCCATGCAAATGGTTCAAAGAGAGGATATAGAAAACACAGATTGAAAAAATGAGGTTGACAAATCCTAGCAAATTTCTACGTTCAAAATGGGTCTTTTTTCTCTTCACTAATCTCTTTCCCAAGACAACTGACCTGCAGCTACAACAGACTTTAAACAATGTTAAAAAAATTTTTTCTGGGTTATTGTTATAGATATCATTACTTGAAACTGTTGAACTGTCTGATGAACACTTGGGCACATGGAAGTTGGGTGAAAAGGTAGGATGAGGATTTTCTGTTCAATCGGTGCAGCGGAAAGAGACTAGCAGAAAAGATGACCACTCTGTGGGATCATTTAAGATCTCATGGACCCAGGGAAATTCCTTCTCAAACAGGATGTTATCTGTCTTATATTCATTTCATAAATATTTTTCAGTGCACTTAGCTAAAATATCATCATAGAGTGGTATTGAATATAGAGAAATGAAGTAGACAAAACTTTCCCACTTATATTTCAGTGACATCTAATAAAACAAGACATGAAGTAAAAAAACAAAACAAAACACATTTTTCTAATTTGTTATAAAAGAATAGCATGATCTAGACAGAAGAATAAGAAACTCCTAGGTAAGATGGGGTAGGCAAAGAAAGCTTCTCTGGAAAAGTGACATTCCAGAATTTCAAAGGACAAAAGGTGAAACTAATATAGAGAATGAAAGGAAGAGATCTCAGATCAAGGAAATGGCAAGAAAGAGACCATTTTGATGGGTCAGTAATATGGCAAGCCTGGAGAAACCAGTTAACCAAAGTGACCAAGTAGAAGAGTATTAGGTTGAATTGGAAAGGTAGGTAGAGAACAAATTATCAAGCACAGAGGAACCTGGAGAGAGCACACAGAATCACACAGTTGAGAATTAGATGGATTTGGAACAGGTTAGATGAAAAGAGACATTAAAAAAAAAAAGGAACCCCTGTTCGATCCAGCAATCCCACTGCTAGCAATCTGCCCAAAGCTTATAAAAACTCTAATCCAAAAAGACACCTGTACCTGGATATTTATTGCAATGCTATTTACAATAGCCAGGATATGGAAGCAATACAAATGCCCCCAAATAGACGAATGGTCTATTTTGGTAAATAGACCAAAAAGTTGTGGTATATGTACATGATGAAAAATTATTCATCAATCAAAAAAGACAAACATATCATTCATGGCAACATGGTTGAAACTAGAAGGAATCATGCTAGTAGAAATAAGTCAGAAAGAAAAAGAGAAACACTGGGTGGTCTCACTTATATGAGGGGTAAAGGGAAAGCAAACAAACAGACAATAAAAATTTGAAACTAACTCTCAGCAAAATTGAAGCATGGAGCATGAGAGGGGGGAGTGGGAGGAACACAAAAGACTAAGTAAGATGATGGTTCATGGGTGATAAGATGGTGGGAGAACCCCAAGGTAGATAACAATATAAAATAAAACAAATAAATTAAAAAATACAACATTCATAAGAAAGTAAAAAATAATAAAATAGTTAATAAAATTTATTAATATTGTTCAAAAAAGTTGCCTTGAATTCACTGAAATATGAGAAAGCACTAGAACTTTCCTTCTGAGAAAAGAACACAGAGACATGAGTTCATGTAAGACCATAACTTCACTGCTTCTGTGAATCTGAAGTGGATAACAATTGTGAAGAACTTGGGGGAGCCATACCAACCAGAACTCATCACATCACATGGTTAAACAAATTAGTGGAACATGGTTATCACGTGAACTGGAGAATTTTTCATTTAAGTGCCCAATGTGAACAACTAATACACTTCAGGGGGCAAAAAAAGTAAAACTGACTTTAGCATTTCTAATCTCCAGTTGTATGTGGAACATGCACTGTATATTTAAACCTGATAGAACTATAGGTGATAGAACTCATTTTCTTATTCCCTCTGAAGTCATCTACTTTCCAACTTGAGATTGTTTTGATGCAGAAGGTCATCAGGGGAATATTGTCCCCCTTTGGATAGAAGAGCTATAGCAGTCATAAAATAACAAATTTCATAAGAACTTTACATTAAAAAGTAAAAACAAATTCAAGAACATCTCAAAAAGAAATTACAATGATGTACTATTACTGACCAAATTAAAAAAAAAAAAAGCTTTCATTGCTGACGAGTCCTGTTACCAATGAGATCAGTACGAAAGGATTGAATGTTGCCACTTCAGTATTAATTGGTATTTTAGAATTCAAATAGTAATGGCTGTTTAGAATGAATTTAGGAAGACTGCAGGCATTGATATTTTTTAATAGGGCCTTGAATAGGGAGGAAAAAAGTTCTAAGAGGCTTAAGGACATTATTAAACTCATTTATTATTCTTTTTTAATATAAAGTAAATTATAGAATTCTTACCAAATCAACAGAGGAAAAGATAATAAGCCATAATGAAATATGCAATTTATTTTTTAAATGGGAAGAGAACTATTGAATCATAAATGGCAGATCCATTAGAAAGTTATGTAAACGTTTCCCTTTCGAGTAATATAAATTCTGTATCACCCTGATGTCTATGCCCCAATAGTTTTATTCATTATCATAAATTTTAAAAGTCTCATTCTTTCACAAAGCAGTTCAAACAAAGACATCTTATTTTCATTTTAACAATTAAACAATTTTATAGGCTGTCTCTTCAAAATATATTCCACAGTTTGTTACAATAAATGGGACTTGCCTGCTGGTTAACAAAACAGAGAATGAATTTACTAGACCATTTCTGCACCATCATTGTCATTTTGTAACTGAAGGTGTAAGGCTGGGAACAGAAATTCAAGAATGTGCCACATCTTCTATACTTTTTGAGAAAGTCAGGTCATAAGGATTTTGTATTACAAATAAACAGGAAATAATTCTTCGACCCTTTCACTAGCTTCACCTTATACCAACAGAACAAATGCTGTTCTGATAAACAATTGAGTTCTAAAGTCAGACATATCCGGATTCAAATTCTTGCTCCTCTATTTACCACAACTACCCCTATGAACAAATTATGAAACCATTTCTGGGTCTCAGCTTTCTATTCTGGGAAGTGGACACAAAGTTACCCAAAGGAACCATTCAAAATGTATGCAATTGGTTCCGATACTATGCTTAGAAAAACTAAGGGCTTCATAAATATTAATTTTGCTTCTCTTAGGAGTCCATTAACATAAGTTTACAAACCCTCATCCATTGAAACAGTATAACCAAATAACTTTTTAAAGCCTAGTAATGAGTGAAAACTGCTATAGCAAAATATCATAGACAGGAAAGTTATAAACAACAAAAACTTATTTCATATTTATTAATCACATATATAAACAAAATAAAATTATATTGTTTTTATGTAAAATTTATAATTTTATATCTTTATCACTTGCTTTTTCTAATTCAACATAACATTTTTAAGATTTACCTACTTCTGCTATTTGAGCTCATCTCTCCAGTGACTCAAAATGCAGTTATTTCTTTATCTACTCTCCTATTAAAGGATACTAATGTTTCTTCTCAGTTTGTATTATGATAGATAGCACTATTCAAAGCATTTTAACGGTGTCTCATGAACAACTGCAAGAGTTACCCAAGATTTTTAGTTAAGAATGGACATTCTTGTTTACAGGGTATGTGTACCATCATCTAAATCTTATGATGTCAAACAGCTTTTGGAGGGAATACTTAATCCTGAAAGCAGTAGAGTTTAAGTGTTCCTATTTCTCCGATCTTCACAAGTATATAATATAATTCAGGTTTTTAATGCTAATCTTATGTATATATGAAATGAGCATTTCCTGTTTAGTATAAGGCTGGCTTTAATAGACATTAGTAAGAATGATTTTAGATGTAGAAATGTAAATTTTTACAGGAAGAAGGGAATAAGTCTGTCATCATAGAATTGTAAAAATAACAACTAAGGAAAACAAACTCTGAAATATAAACCTGACTTAAACTGTATTCATATATAGATTACCAGCAAGAAAGCTGGATTGAATATGTACAGTGACTTTAGGTGCTATTTCAAGTCTAGTGCAAAAGTTTTCTTGCCCATTTAACATGCATTTCAGTTATACACTCTATGCTCTTTCCTGCTCTGAAAGTCTCTCCTTATATTAATATATAAAAAGAATCCCAAGCGAGGCTGGCAATTCCATTAAGCTAATGTCTCTTTTCTTTGGGATGTATGAAGCCTGGATGAAATAGCTAGTGTCCCTTGGGTGATTTTCTGTGGCATCTTCCCATGACATCTCTACAAAATAGAAAACTGTGTTCTCTTCCTGACTGCCCAGCTCCAGTCGCCCTGGTCTGTGTTCATGTCCTCTTGTTGCAGGGTAACTCACATGCTGTCCTCTGCCTGAAAATTTCTTCTTTCTCTCTGAGTTTGCTAATGCTCTGTTCTCGGTTCAGGGACCACCATTTAAGGATTCCTGCCCTCAACTCACCAAGTAGACCTCATTCCTTCGTGATGGGCTCCCTAGTAACATATCCACCATTTTGTACAGTCAAATGACCATCCTTAAGCACTAATTTGAATAGATACCAGCACCCCCATATTCATGGACTGACTTAACAACCAAGAGTTGGAAACCACCAACGTGAGTACAGAAGATGTGGTATATAATCAATAAAATTCTATTCAGTTACATAAACTGAGATTGTGTCATTTGCAGTAAACAACCATGGACAAAGAGAATATTGGGCTCATTGAAATAAATCAGAGAAAGACAAATACCCTAAGATTTCACTTGCATGTGAAAGATTAAGAAATAAAACTAATGAACAAACAAAACAAAAACTATTAGACTCTAAGAATAAAATCTCTATAATCAGAAAAGAGGGGAGAAGAGACAGAATTACAAATAGAAAATAAGGGTCAATTATATGGTGAAAGATGGAAAATAGATTTTGGTGGTAAACAAATTAAGTATATACAGATGTTGATTCATAAGGCTATAGATCTGAAAACTAAAGAATTTTATAAAACAGTGTTCCTTGAATCAAATAATTAAATCACCATCATTTACATTAAATAAGGTTCAATGTTCAGTTATATAAAAATATGGAGTCACCTAAAGATGGTTAGTGAAAAACAATACAGTTTCTGTAGAGTCACAGAACTCAGGAAAATAAGCAATGGGAGGTATATACTCATTAACAGACTGGGCACTCCAAATGTCCAGGCTGCATATTCCCACAATTATTTATTCCTCTGGGAATTAAGAATTGAGAATGGAGAAGCAAGACTAGAAAAAGCACAGATATTAATTCCATGCATTCACTATATTTCTACCTCTGTTTACTGAAGGATGTGCCTCTTGAGTTTTATTCTTCATAAATCTAATTTATAGTGTTATATCTATCTGGATTTAAACTGAATGTAGGCAGAATTCTGTATTATATAGGTTAAATGACTGGAAGACAAAGAAAGAAAATCAGATACTAGAAAATAACAGATTCCCATTAAATGCAGCATGAGCTCCAAAATCTTGCTAACACCTCTGTAGCACAGAATGACACTTCACCCCTCTCCACTCTCCTGTCATCCTGCCCTTTAAATGTCATCCCCCAAGCATGTTAGTTTTTCTAAGGTCCTCAATCACACCAGACTTCCTCTGTTTAGAATTTTCTTCCACCAACTTCCTTTTAACTGGTTCCTTTTCATCTTTCTAACCTTGGCTTAAACATCCTTTCCCATCCTCCATTTGAACAGCCAATCTAAAGTCAATCTGTACCCTCTTCTAAACCACTTATTCTACTGCTAGGCTATTTCAGGACTATCTGGGGCTGATAATCTGACATGGGTTTTTGTTTTTTACTTTTTTTTTAGTTTTGGGGTGGTTATTTTTTTAGGTAATCTTTGGTTTTCAACATTGCATATGGTATGCAGTACAGGTTTCCATCTCTTCAAGTGTTCAACTGTATGTTATCATATCACACCCACCACCACCAGAACACCACAACTCCTCCACCACAGGCCATTATATCCCCTCTCCCTCCTGTTAGTTATTCCTCCTCCCCCTTTGGTAGCTTTGGTTTTGCAGTTATATTCCAAATATGTTTTATTTGGTTTTGTCTATTTCTTTTGCTGTATTTCTTCATGGTTCAAACATGAGTAAATTTATTCAGTATTTGCCTTTCTTGTTCTAACTTATTTTTCTTAGTATAACCCTTCCAGTTCCATCCAGGCTAACACAAATAACAAAATTTCAGCTTCTTTAATAGCTGAACTGTATTCGGTTATAAACAATAGCATCTTTATCCACTCATAAGTAATTAAACACTTAAAGTATTTCCATAACTCAGCTATGGTAAGTAGAGTTGCAACGATTCACTGCATTACATGTATATATTCCCTTGCATGGTGGAATACTACTCAGCTATGATAATTGAACACTTGCCATTTGATACAACACAGATGGAACTGGAGAGGATAATGCTAAGTAAAATATGTCAGGAGGAAAAAGACAACATCAAATGTTTCTAGGGGTAAAATATAGGAAATAAAAAAGATAGTACCAAGTTATTAAAAAACTCTAGGCATCTGTCATCAAAACTGAGTATAAAACAATGAGAGAGAAGTAGGTGTAGAGGATGGGAGGGACTATTGGAACATGGCAGAGAAATATTGCAGCACTGTTAACATGGAGCATACATTTGAGAGCTTTAAACCTATAATCCTGAAAGTAGTTACAATGATGTAAACTAACTTTTCTCCAATAAATGTACAAAACCCCTACTATTCCATAGGGTTACCTGCACAACATATTGTTTCTTAATCTACCTGTATTTAGTCAAGTAGAGATATTTTTCCTCTTTGAAATGAGCATGTAGGCTTTCCAAACTGGATGCACAGCCCCTATTCCAATGATTAGCTCTTGTGCATAAACACAAGAACACATTTCTACACTGAGTAGGGGCTTAACATAGACCCTATAGGGGGACCATAGTGCCCGCACCAACACAATGCACAGAGGTTAGCCCATTTACCCCAAGGAGGAGAAGGAGAAGGAGGAGATAGGGGTACAATTTTCTCTCCAATGGTACAGGCAGTACTCAGCACCAATATTCCTGCAAATACTGTCTCTATTAGAACTAAACACCATCAACTTGTGATTAAACTATAGCTCAAATTTTTTTTCAAAGAAAAAACCACACAAGTAACATAAAAGAAAGTACTTTGTTTTAAATGGTTTATATGATTTCTCATAAAATTCAAGATCTCTGTAAGACCATCCAAAACATATGCCCAAGCATAATGGATATTTCTACAGATCAAATTTAGGATGAGAATGTGAAGCTCCAAAGATTTCCCCCCCACACACTCCAATTCTTTCTGAAGTTATACTTTTCACTTCTAAAAACCAACTATGAGTGAGTATGACATCTACACATGCCTGCTCCTCAGGAAAGCTGCAATTTGCAAAAAATCAGTCATATGGAACTAAATTATGTAAGGGAGGCTTTTCATTACTCTCTAATCGAACTCACTCTGATTTAAGAGGCAAATGAAATTTGATTATTTGGCCACTTACTTTGTAGCTTCTGCGTTTAATTTATTTTCCCTCAGAAGATTAAAAAAGTCCTATGAACTATTATTACACATAGACTTGAACCAATTTTATTTTTAGCTCATTTGTTAAGTGATGTTTGTTTTTAAAGGCAGAAACAATTTCTTTGTTATGATTTGCCACAGCTTGTCCAATAAGATTTCTTAATTAAAAAATAGAATGTGCAATCTGTTTTTCAAAAAAGCTACTCAAAATAATAGTATAAAACAACTTTACTATTAATTGACGGTTTAGATTTTTTTCTTCGTATAAGCAACAAATTGTCAGCTTCAACTAAACAAATCTAACTTCTTTTAAAAAATACAAATGGCCAACAGGCACATGAAAAATTGCTCAACGCCACTAGCAATAAGGGAAATGTGAATCAAAACCACAATGAGAGATACCACCTTACACCAGTAAGAATGTCCCACATCCATGAAACAGGCAACAACAAGTGCTGGGGAGGATATGGAGAGAAGGCGACACTCTTACACTGCTTGTAGGAATGCAAACTGGTCCAACCTCTATGGAAAGCTGTGTGGAGGGCCCTCAAATTAATGAAAATGGAACTACCATATGACCCAGCAATTGCTCTCTTAGGAATCTACCCTAAAGAGACCTCAATGCTTGTACAAAGGGACACATGTGCTCGGATGTTTATTGCAGTACTATTTATAATTACAAGGATATGGAAGCAACCAAAATGTCCAAAAAACAGATGACTGGATAAAAAAATGTGGCATGTATACACAATGGAATATTACTCATCAATTAAAAATGACAAATTGGTCAATTTTATGATAACATGGATGGACTTAGAAGAACTCATATTAGCAGAAACAAGTCAAAAAGAAAAAGACAGAAACCAAGTGGTTTTGCTACTATATGGAACATGGGAGAGATAAACAAAAGCCATGAAGAAAAGTCATGGCACCAAAATAAGTCAACAATCAAATTAAAGTACACAATTTGGGGGAAGTGGGACAGGGTGGAAATGATCAGGGAGGGGGGGTGAACCCCAGAGATCACAAAGATGTGAAATTTATATATAAATAAATTATTTTTTTTAAAGAATTCATTTTGACTTCTATTGAAAAAGCAGTTCAAAATGTATTCTCTTCTAAAGTGTTACCTTTTTTTACTAAGATATAATATAAGGAAGGCTTGCAAGAAGATACTAGACCTCTAAGGTCTACTGCAAACACTCCTGTCCTTGTCTATTAGAAGCCAGTTTTCCTAACATAAGATAGCATCTGTTTACGGAGTAGATAAAAAAATGTTAATGGCTAAAAGGAGAAAAAGGAAGTCAGCAGTCAAATTCTCTCAATTTTACTGAGTGGTACTGCCTAACATCTCTATTCATGAACTGGAACCACCTGAGCTTTCAAAGTAAGAAAGATTTTTTAAAGCTTAACCTGGAGTTGTTCCTAGCTAACTTTTTGAAATGAACCTGTGAATGTTTTCCTAAGTTCAGAAATCCAGTAAAAGTTGGATCTTGAGCCTGAGATTTATAGTATACTTGTATCAGCCAGAACTATGTCAAAAGCTCTAAGCAATATCAGGGTTCTTGACAATGTGACAATGGGCCCTAGTATGTGCTAAACATTGTCATGCACACTTGGGACACAAAAATTATTATGGTGTTATCCATGCCTCATCAGAGCAATGGAAAATCTGTTTGTTAAAGCTCCATTTATTCATGTATTCAGCAAATATGAACACTCTAACATTCTTATGTACCAAACACTGAAAAAAATATTAGGCATACAACTGTGAAGAAATCAGTCTGGTACTCATCCAAAAGCTCATGGAAATTACAAGCTAGTATGGGAAAAAATGAATAATCACAATTTCAAGATTCAAATAGAGAAAAAATCATGAAAGAAATAAGATAATTGAAGGAATAAAATATACTGAAGGAATGGGATCTGCAGCAAGGAGGCTCTGATAAAATGGGTGTAAACTGATGCTAGAAACCCAGGATTTGTCAGTTATGCTTAGCCCCACCATGTGCAGGTAAAAGTAACTGCATGTGCAAAGACATAGAGGAGGAAGAGTCTGGAATAGCCAAGGACTGAAAAGACAATTAAACAGTGTGACTAGACTCAGCAAAGTAAGTAAGCAAGGGACAAGATGTTATGAAGAGTAGATCATATAAAAATGGCTTAGAGAGAAATATATGTTTTATATAAGTTGTACATATTAAATATGATATCCTATTTTTTATAATAAATTTATATATCAGGTTATATGTACATATATTATAATACATAATATTATGATAATAAAATACAAATTCTCTTCATTAAAATAAGAAACTGACTTATTTTTGACTGTGGATATATATTCATATCCATATATTTACATCTCTATCTCCATGTGTGTATATATATATATATATATATATCTTTATTCCCATATGAATGTCATGAAGGGAGAGGTTGAAGAAAACAATTCAATCATCTAGGAGATGATGGTGGGTTAGACTATTCACTCACTTAGCAAAAATTTAGGGAGCTGTTTTCTCCAAGCATTGCAGAAGGGATTTAGCATCAAATAAAGACCTCACTATCAGAGAACCATCTTTCTAGTATGAGAGACGAAGGATTTTAGAAGTAATCAGATAAATCAAATTTATTTCGCAATAAGGACTACAAAGAAAACTAAGGCCGGGCAAAAGGCAAGAGTGATCAGGCATTTTAAAACACTTATGATCAGAAGGTAAGAGAGGCTTAGGAAGTTCTGGAAGTCAATCTGGTGGTGAGGGAGGCTTCTCAGAAAATGAAATAACATGGTCACATAAGTAGAGGAAGGGTTGGACTAAGGGTTGAGGAAACAGGTATAGTAGAAGGTTTAAGAAATAGTTCCTCACGGTTTAAATAGACAATTTGGAGTGGAGAGCAAAGAAAGGCAGAACCAGTATTAGTATAAGACAGACCATGAATCAGAGACCTTTGCCATGCTGGGAAACTGTAACTTTCCCCAAAAGTACTAGAGAAGACTTTGAGCAAGGGACTGAATTAGAACGATCATGCATTGAGCATCACAGATGCTTTGGGGAGAGGCCAGCCAGGTGGTCCATTAGGGAACAATGGGAATGAACCAGGAATAAGAAGATGGTGACTGCAGGTGAAAAATGGACTGATTCTGAAAGAGGTCAAGGATGCAGCACAGACAGAAATTGATCACTGTCTGCATGCGCACAATAGGGAGGAGAGAAAATAGTTCAAGACACCGCATTCACATTACGATATCAAATCCTCCAACACATGCCATCATTAAGATGAAGTTCTACCATCTGTAACAACATGAATGCAACTAGGGGTGTTTTGCTTGATGAAATAAGTCAGAGAAAGACAAACCTCATACCATTTTACTTACAGATGGGAACAAAACTAAAGACAAAAAGAAAAATGGGCTGCAAGAACAGAATTGTGGTTACCAGAAGGAAGGAGTGGGTAAATTGGGTTAAAAAGGGTGTCTTGAGTGGTGAAGGATGGAAACTAGAATTTGGATGATGAATAGCATGCAGTATACACAGATGCTGATTCAGAATGGGGTACAGCTGAAGTCTAGATATTATAAACCAATTTGATGTCAGTAAAAGGAACCAATACCCTTCTATACTCTCCTGTAGGGATCTGCCCACACTGTAGCCTCACCAGCTTGGTCTCAGCCCTTGGGCTCAGCAAGCTCCTTCCTAGTTCAAAGCCACTGCCTGAACTGCCCCCTCTGCTGGAAATACTCCCTCCTCCCCCAGGTCTCTGCTGGCCCTTCTCACATTGGTTTCTACTCATGTCAGCTCCCTAGAAAGGACTTTCTGGTTATTTTAGCGAATCCCAAATCCAGGTATCTGTGACAATTTTGTCTCTGAAATCAACTCACTTTAAATTATGTATGTGTAAACTTTCTCAGAGGTTTGTTTATCCACACATCTGTTTATAAGTTTATTTTATATACAGGGGAACCTGTGAGCTCTAGCTCTAGTTTCTGTCTTCCTTGTTCAGCACTTTCCAGCCATTGGAAAGTGTTCAACACATCTATTTGTATAACTGAATGAATAAATGAATGAATGAGTAGAGGAGCTGGTTAACAAATTACACACAGCTTTTAAGACTTGGAATTAATGCTGCCAAAAATAAAAGGTCCTTGTTTTTTGTTTTTGTTTTTGTTTTTGTTTTTGTTTTTGAGACACAAATAGAAAACTGATTGAGAGGTAAAAATCTGAGGTCAATAAAGAAAAGAAAATAAGCCCAGCTGAGTCTTGACTTCTGTTAAAATGCTGACTTTCAACCAGGGATCAGCAAATTTTTGCTGTAAACATTTCAGACTTTGCGGGTCATAAGGACATGGTGGCCACTTGTTAGCTCTGCTGTGGTGACAGGAAAGCAGCCATAGGCAGAACATAAATGAATGAGTATGGCTGTGCCAGTAACATTTTATTTACAAAAACAGGATGATTGTCCAGAGAGACATAGTTGTCAATTCCGACTTTGTGCTAATCCAAAAATAGGTGGAAAGGACTAACATAAAATGGAAGCCTATAGGGCCAGGCATGGTGATGTGTGCCTAGGTAAGCTGCAGCCTAAGAAGCCATGATGGGGACTGGGGATCATGGTTCAAGTCCTGCTCAGGCTAGTATAGTGAGACCTAGTTGCAAAAAATATATAGCTGGGCAGGTGGCGTGCATCTGTAATCACAGCTACCTGGGAAGCTGAGGCTGGGGATTGCTTGAGTTCATGTAACCCCAGGCAACGTGAGCCTGTGGTTCCACAGGTAAAAATAGTGAGACTTAGTCTCAAAAAAATAAAAGGAAGCCTATAAAGAGAAGAAACTAATCTTTTTTGAGTACCTATTATTTTACCAAACTTTATGCAAAATGCTTTGCACATACACCTCATGCAATTTTTTAAGTAATCTGGCAAATAAGTATTATTACACCCGCTTTACAATCATGAAAATTTCAAGGAAGAGAAATAACTTCTCTGGCTCCTACAGTAAAGAAATGAGGATTTAAATCTAGATTTTTCTGTCATTCCCCTTGTTTATCTGTTTATACTGCCATTGATGCTCTTCTTACAGCTACAAACTACACCTTATCCCTTTCTGGACATAGGTATCAACACATATACACATGATATGAATACCTCGAGAGATGAGTACTTTGATTGCAATTCTGTAAACACAAGGATATACACCAGCATAGCCTTGTGATGTGGGCTGGGAAATCAAGACAGATAGACTCTCTCTTTCTCTCTCCCTCTTTCTCTCTCCCTCTTAGATATTAACAAGATTTCAGCTTATGGTATGGACTCTCAAAGTCAACCATTTCCTAGATCTCCATTTGAGTTTCTCATTCATTTTGCTAGAACAACTAATGTTGCTTCCCATCATACTGATGACGATTTTCCTGTGGTCCTGCTGCTCTTTGTAAACAATCACAGGTGTGGATTTTGTTTTGCCTGTGTGTAAGGCTCACTGTTGTCTGTCTCCCTGCAGAGAAGTTTCCCCATTAGACATCTAACCACATCATCAGCTGTTGTTCTATTTTTTATTAAATAATTTATTTATATATAAATTTCACATCTTTGTAATCCCAGGAATTCACCCCCCCCCACCCTCCCTTACGGTTCCCACCCTTTCCCCCCCACCTCGAGTTGTGTACTTCAGTTTGGTGCTTAGCTTGTTTTGACTTTTCCTTGTGGCTTTGGTTTATTCTTTTCCTATAGCCCATATATTAGTGAAACCATTCAGTTTCTTTTTCTTTTTGACTTGTTTCTGCTAATGATTTCTTCTAAGTCCATCCATGTTATCATAAAATCATTAAATTTGTCATTTTAAATTGATGAGTAATATTCCATTGTGTATATAAACCACATCTTTTTCAACCAATCATCTGTCTTGGGGCATTTAGGTTGCTTCCAAGTCTTTACAATTATAAATAGTGCTGCAATAAACATCTGAGAACATGTGTCCCATTGTACCCACATTGAGGTCTACTTTGGGTAAATTTCCAAGAGAGCAATTGCTAGGTCAAATGGCAGTTCCATTTTCATTAATCTGGGAGTCCTTCACACAGCTTTCCATAGTGGTTGGACCAGTTTACATTCCCACCATCAGTGTCAAAGTGTTCCTTTCTCTCCACATCCATGCCAGTACTTGTTGTTGCCCATTTTTTGAAAGTGACCAGCTGCTGTTCTTTACCACAGGTTCCCAGGGACACAGCTTCCCATTACCAGTTGATTCAGAGGATGTGATTCACTAAGTGCTTGAAGTATTGCTTCTATATGTTGAAGTTAAGTACCTCATCTCATTGTAGGATCAACATAATAACCAGACTGTCATTTCTGTATTTCTGGCTAGATTTAGAAGAAATGGTATAAATAGGTATGCTTGAGTCTAGTTTGGAAATGTCTGCCTCTCTCCAGCCATGTCTTATGGGATTTCCAGTTTAGCCACTAAACATTCCCGTCTTGAAAACATATCTCAGAAAGATCCTACAATCATGCTTTTATTTTTCCATTACTTTCTAGATAATTTTGGTGAAAAAATGCTTGAGGGAAACCAAAGAAGTCCTGTTGTCACAAGCAATCTCAGACAGCTTCCCTCAGTATCTATTGCCTTTCTGTATCTACTTGTCATTCTGAGCTGAGCAAAATAGAGTATAGGCTCATTTAGTTCAAATTCTCCATGATTATATGTTTCCTTAACCCATTACAGTTTTAACAGAATAATCAATAGTTGAGATCATCTGTGCCCTGCCTGTCAATACCTTTTCTATGTATGAAAGTGTCATGTGGAACATTTAGCCTGCTGTTTTCAAAGAACCACTGCTTTTCAACATTTACCATGGACCACAGCATTGAAAATCAAAGCAAAAGGTTGTAGAGAAGAGTGGGCTTTGAGAAGTCCACAAATAGCAACTCAAGTGTCATTTTCATCACCCACTCCTCTTGACTAGAGTTCTGTCACCAACAGAACTGAGAAGAATCAGAAATTTGGGTTTTCCTTCAGGTCATCAGGATCAAAGCTCTCCCCTCTGTTTCATGTTCTGCATCAAAGCTGTCAACTTATACAACAGATTCTCTTCCCTACATCCTAAATTGTGGCATAATCTCCTTTCACCTCTCTCCCTTTAATATTTCTCAACCACATGGATGCAAAAGACATTTCAAATGGCTTTTTCTTTCAGGACTGCTTCCAGGGTATAACTTCTACAGCCTTACTAGAACGATCAGGCTGACAATGATATCAATAACTACTAGTTAGTGGTACTTCATGCTTATTACCCACTTAATTCCAACAGATACATGTACACACTCCAAACAAATATCACTCCCTTTGCTCACATGAGTAAATCAATGTTCAGCAAAATTAAGTATCTGATCACTTTCACAGAATCACTAAAATAAAGAAATAGGATTCAAACCCACACATAACACATATGTGACCTTGCTCCCCTCAAAATTCTTAGTCCTCAGAGTTAGCATCTGATTTGTATAGCTTAAATCAGATGCCACACTTTATCAAAGAGGTGAAGCATCTTGAAGGAAAGATTATTAATATGCATTTAATATTTTATGGGTAGATCCTCAAAAAAAATCAGGTTGCAGCTACATAGTGGGTACTTGGTTGGCAAAAACAAGAGGTTTATTATCACTTATTGTTAATGTGGAAGCAGGTAGAGAGATGGAGCTTCAGATAAGAGGAACACCTCCTATCTATCTATCTATCCCCTCTGGCACACTAGAGTGTGGGCAACAGCACATCTCTCACCTGTAACCCAGCTTTCTAACCTCTTTGAAATGTCCCAAGAGACATATGACCTATTAGTAAATGACTGTTGCTCCCAAAGGTAAATTCTCCTGTTATCATGCATCCCCGCATCCTGCCTGGTGCATGTCATGTACACTTTGCTACTTCATTTTAATCTTTCCTTGCTGGGGTATATAAGTGGCATCTCCACTTCATTAAAGTTGGACTTGGACATGCTTCCCAGGATCCCCATTCTGTGGGCTAGCCTTATAAATAGCTAACAATCTCTTCCATCTTGATTTCTACTTCATTCCATGTGCAACTCCTAACAACTTATTAAACAACGATAACATTCTAGCTGAAAAATGACCTCAAAGTGTTAGTAGACAAATAAAGCATAAATCATATCTTACAAGTGAAAGAAATCACTAAGCAATGAAGAATTTGCTTCTTAGAAAAAGAATGCTATCACTATGTAGACTCCAAAAATAAGGATGAATTGAGCAGAGTCAGTTGTTTCAAAAACAGGGGAAAGCCAGGTCATTCAGTCTAGAACACTCAATACATCATCAAGTGATGCCAGATGTTCAGCCAAACTGTCACCTGGTTTACCTTGGCTTACAGACCTCATGCCTCTGAAGTCAAAGTAGAAAAAGTAAGTTTTTTTTACATCATTCAACCTTCAGAAATGTCTATACATGAATTGGATATATATCAGAGTAGTAGAAAAACCAAAACTAATGAAAAGTTATCTATGAAAAAAAAAAAAAAAAAGCACTGTAGGCCCTCTGAATTCCTTCATTTGAAGGGTGGTTGAATTGGGAAAGCAATTTTTTTTTATCTTACACTTTCTTTTCTACTTGGAAAAATGTGTAACCACGAGGCAATGAATGCAAGAATAAATAACTTACATGCTGGGGAAGATAGAAGAGAATGGAAAAATTTAGATCCTATCTCTTGTTACATAAGCAAGTATAACAATGTTCAAATTGATAATATCACTGAGATGCATTAGACAGTTTTAAATACACCTAATTAGGCCAGGTGTGGTGGCGTATGCTTTTAATTCCAGCTTTGGGAAGCCAAGGCTAGGAATCTCTTGAGTTGGCGGGTTCGAGACTATCCAGGGCAACATAGCAAGACCTGGTCTTTAAAAATAGCTGGGGGATGGTGTGCACCTGTAACCCCAGCTACCTGGGAGTCTGAGGCTGGGGATCACATTAGTCTATGGGATCAGGACTAACCTAGGCAGCATAGTGAGACCTAGTCTTAAAAAACAATAAAAATAAACAATAAATAAAATACATCTAACTCACAATCTTGGATTTAGTAGATAATAAATATTGAAAGAATAGAAGGAAATGATGAAGACAAAATCTTTGCTAAATGCTAATTTAAGATTTTTATATATATCCTTAAAACTGTTAGTTGACAAAGTGTTAAAAGTTTTTCTTTAGATTGATTGTCAAATGTTGTAATGTGTAGAACTGATAATGAATATGCAAAGTCCCTAAATCATACTAGAGAAGATAATTCTTTGGAATGGTACTAGGTATAATTAGCACCAACTACACTAAGCAGCTATAAACAACTGTCAATATACAGAGATCCCAGTAGAAACTTAGAGTTGAGAATGTACCAAACAGTTCATCATACCAATTTTTTTGTTCAATAAAAATCAGCTTCCTAGAAGTTGTCAAATTCTACCCCTATGTTTTCTACCCCTATATTTCACATCCTACAGTTCTGTAAACGTAATTGCATCCTGATAAGTGATGTCTCTCCAATCAGTAGATACTAGTTTTAAAATCAGCTTTAGTAGACATTCTCCTTTTAGTGATTTGGCATTGTTTCTTCAGTTACTTCATTTTTCTTCTTAATCCTAAACATACTCATTTTTATTCACTTATTGTTTTATTCAACAAGTGACTGTTTTTCTGTCTAATTATTCAAACTATAGTAAAGTTTGGCACGGCTAACCATTTCCTCCTTCTTGGGTTCCATGACCACACTCTGCTCACTTGTCCCCTCCATCTTTGATCTCTTTTTTTTTTTTTTTTTTTTTTTTTTTTTTTTTTTTTTTTTTTTTTTTTTTTTTTTTTTTTTTTTTTTTTGAGACTGGGTCTTACTATTTTTGCCCATGGAACCACAGGCTCTCATTGCCTGGGGTAGCACAGACTCAAGCAATCCCAAGCCTCAGCTTCCCAGGTAGCTGGGATTACAGACACGCACCACCAAACCCAGCTACATTTTTTTGGAACTAGGTCTTGCTACGGGCCCCAGGCAGGACTCGAACCACAATCCCTAGCCCCGGCTGCTTCATAGGCTGAAGCTTACAGGCATGAGCCACTGTACCCGACCCACTGATCTCTTCTTTTTGTTCTTGTCTGCTGGGGCCTTCCTTGCTCTAATTGTAAATGTTAAGTAGTTTCTAGAATGTAGTTCTTACTGCCTTCTCTGTTCTCTCGTGCACAATCTTGTCATATAAATGATTCTATTTAGTTCCAAATTTTAATATAAGGTATGAGACTCAAACATGTTTCTTCAATCCTAGTTTCTGTCCTAAAAACTCGTATCTTAGCCATCAAACTACCTGCTTGGCATTTTCACTATTATACCAAAGATATTGCTTGACCCTAATCCTCAGCTGATTTTTTAGTCCCTTTCCAATCTTTTCTTTGCTCACTTCTCACCAATAACAACAAATAACATCACCACCCAAGAAGTAATTCAATTCAAAAGCCTAGAATTCCCCCTACTTCTTTATATTTCTCTCATTCAACTTATTAGCAAATATGGTCAGTTCCACCTGCATACTTGATCTTGAACCTATCCACTTGCCTCTATAGCCTTTCCAAACCCAGTTCAGTCACCAGTGTCTCCTTACAAGGGATACTACTGAACCTTCTAATTCATCTTCCTGCCTCAGTTCTCTTTATTTCATCACTGAATTGACACAAGTTACCTAGAGTGACTCCACCTTATCTTCCACCTCCAATTTTCCCATTTTCTTTATGAATTTTGTACAATTTCAGTTTACTTTGTTTTAAGATCTTTGCATGAACTGTGTCTTCTGTCTGAAAAGCATTTTTTTCCCAGAGAGTATCACATAAGTGACTTTCTTTACAATCCAGACTTCTTCTTTTTAGAGCTCTACTTTTCAGAGAAATCATCCCAGTATGATAAGGCTCAAGTGACCACACTTACTCCATCTTGCTGTTTTCTGTCCCTAACAGTTAGAACTGCTATCTGATATTTCCCTATCTATTGATTATCTGTCTTCTTCTAAAAGACTCTATACTCCTTGAGACCTGGGACCTTGACTGACCCTGTCTTATTTTGTCCTATTCCTGGGACACTCCACAAATGCTCAATTTGTTAAATTGATGAAGAAATTTTTGAGCTCCTAGACACTAGAAAATCTCTTCTTAAAGTTCCATTAAGTACTTTCTTTTTCCTTAAGAAGAATCTATATTCGTCATAATTTTAAGATTAATCAGGAAACACATTTTAAAACCAATTCTCCATTCATTCAATCAAAAAATATTTGCTGTGCCAAGTGTTTTTGCTATACAATGAAAAATGTGACAGCAGTTTTGTTATCTACTGGTAGAGAATGACATGAAAATGAAAAAGTATAATATAAATTGAGACCAATCAAACTACTAAAAGACCTACTGATGTTGCCTTAGACAAAGGGTCAAGATGGAGAGAAACAAAAATCAATGAGGAACACAGATAAAAGATGACATTTACTACATACCATTGAGACAGAGGTTGAGTTTCAATAAAGAGGAAAGTATTCCATTGGTTTCATTTCTTAATCCCATATAATCACTACCCCAAACCTCAAATAGATAGAGAGGAGGAAATAATTTTATATTCCATAACATTACTGAAGTCTGAAAGTCAAACTTTTATGGCATCCATGGACACTCCTTCCAAATGCCTTGTGTGACTCAATCACATGCAATCCTATTTTATCATCATGCAAAGTTAGGATAAAGTAAAATTGCAAAGAAATAGATGCTCTCCCAATTTTTCCTCCCTATCACAGCTACCACCCTACTCTCTGACAATCTCCACTTTACACTTCCATCACTACCCATGGCCTGAAGGCCAGAATTTCCCACTGATATCAGATACTCCTTGGTCTCTGACACAAAGAAAATTCTACTAATCTTCAACCAACACAATTGTCCATTCAATGAATCTGATTCAACCCCATTTTGTTAACCCATCCATCCTTGCTTTCATTACCCAGATACTGCCAAATAGCAAACTCAAGAGGCCCATCTCTCCTATGAAGGTTTCCTCCAGTCATTCTAGCTCACTCTGAGTTCATCCTTCTCTGATTTCCTACAGCATTCTCTACCTTTGATGGCTATTAGGAGAGTTTTGTGTGCCTATAACTACTATTTAACCTTTTGAGCATATAGATCCAGCCTCTAGACCTTCACTTGTGGAATTGTCACCACATAGAATTCCTTTTACCACCCTTTACTGTCAACTTAAATCTTACTTCTATTTCTAATTAAATGGTATTTTTCAGAAAGTCTCTTGGATAAGAAGGTTTATTTTTGCCTGAAATAGTCTCTAATTTTAAACATCAACATTATTTGGCAATACTCATGAAAAATGATTTGGTTTACTGTTTAGAAACTAGAACTACTAGAAAATAATTTGTCTATCATATTTAGAATCCCCATGAAAACAGACTGTGTCTGTCTTAGCAGTTGCTTTAAAATTATTATTTTTGAATGAATAAAGGTTGTCACACAGTTTATATATAATCAGTATTTATTGGGTAATTGTTATGACTAAAATCTTATGTGCATTATCTCATAAATTAATTCTAAATTCTACAGTCATCTTTAGGAAGTCTGATTCAGGGATATTTGCATTAACCATAGAACAGTAATGAACTGGGATTCAAATCAAAGTAGTATCAAGTTAAGGTCTGAGAATTATTCCAGCTAAGCCTGCTTCCCCTTACTTTAAATATCACTTTTTTTCTTGGGAGAAGAAAGTCTCTCTTTTCACAAGAGTCAAATGCCATCTTTCCTCAAGAGTCCAGTTATGGATGCTCAGAAACTAGGTGACTAGGTAGCAACTCAACACTTTAGGATATATTCAGCATCAAGATGACCATTTTATTACAGAGTCAGGCACCTGGATAAGCATTTAGTTGAGGCCAATCCTAAACTTCTTAATACCCCTCACTTTAGCAACAAAGAAAGGGGGCATCAGCAAGAAAAAACAATCTACTTGACTAGAAATTCAGTTTTGTGAAAATACCTCTGACTTAATTAAAGTTGTGCTTGTTACTCTACTAGTCTAATGACTGTTTCTGTGAGCCTAGGCTGGCAAGCATTATAGAAACATACACCCTTAAGAAGGTACTTTCTCTAGGGTTTTGTTTCTATTCTTGTACAATACCAGCAGAACAGACAAACACTATGATGAAGTATATTCACTACCCATTGCTGCTGTAACAAATGATCACAAACATAGTAACTTCAAAGCACACACAGTTAATCTGCTATAGTTTTGTCAGTCAAAAGTCTGATACAAGACAAAGATCCAGGTGTGGAAGGACCAGAATCTATACTGGAAACTCCAGGGAAGTGCCCACCAGCCTTCTCCAGGTTTGAGGATCCACTAGATTCTTTAAACCAGGGCCTTCTTCTTCCATCTTCAAAGCAACTTCTCATCTCTATTTTACCATCCTAACATTTCCTCCAATTAGAGCCAGGTAAAGCTCTCCTCTTTAAGGATTTGTGATTAGATTGGGCTGCTTACAGAGTAGTTTTTCCATGTGAAGATCCTTAGGTCCTTAATGTAGTCACCTTGCAGCATTCTTTTCGGCATGCAAAGTAACACAGAGACAGGGTTCAAGGATGAGAATAAGGACCCCTTTAAGGTTCCATTACCCTGCCCATCACACCAAAGCACTAGCTCTATTTAGGACACACTCCATATCACCTCCTAAATACCCTGAGGAGAAAAGCAAACTCACTAACTGCAAAAGAGCAGGGACATCATAGAAATGCAAAAATGGTGAGAGAAGATCCAGAAATTAGGAGGAGCACTAAAACAGTAGTTCCTGAAGACCTGTAGTCAAAATTCTTGCCTTCAGAAACAGTACATTCAGACAAGAGTTCATGCACCATGACAGCATTTCAGGGCAACTCATTTACAATCCTATAGCTAGATAGTAAGAGGCAAATCATATATTTTATTTTTCATTTTCTGTATTTAACACATAATATTCTTCTATTCCATCTAGAAGATATGCCAGTTTTATATATAAATTTGGAGATAACTGGAGATTGAAAGAACAAAAGTTTTAGCGTCCAAGGAAAATGGGCTTGTGTCTGTCATCTATATTCTCTGACAATGCTGTGTGACAGGGTACAGGTTTCTTGACCTTTCTGAGCCCCAGACCCTAAATCTGTAAAATTCTACCTAGTGACAGCATGTGGGTGTAAGAATCTAATGCAGCTATACATGTATCCTCAAAAATAGGGCCTGACACCTACTGGGGCAAAATAAACATTAAGCTCTGTCCAACTAAACTGACTATTTATGTTGTAAGTAGAATGAACATAGCAATAATATGATCTTCATTTTTGGATTCTGTTTCCACTCACCCACTCAGCACCTGGAAGAATGCCTAGTTCAAAGCAGATATCCAGTATATTAGTTGAACTCTATTGAAGTTTTCTTTTCCCTTGGACTTAGAAAATAAACCTCTCATTGGTCAGTGATGAATTACATGGCCAGAATGGCCTTGTAAGACCTAATTCCCCAAAATATTCTCTGCAGCCCTTGGAGCACACTTGGGCAAGTTCATGATATATTTACACACTTTCAAAATGGTCTTGCATATGGGGGTTGATTAACATAGAAAATAGATGAAGCTATATAAAACAGGCCAATTTATCACATTTAGCATAAAAATATATCTAATAAGAGTCTAAGTAGCAGCTACAAGAATGCATTCCAGAATACTTAAGACTGATTTAATTCACAAAATACTCCATAGCCAAAAAATAAATAAATAAGTAAATAAATAAATAAATAAATAAATAATCACCATTTCCACCTAATACTAAAGGAACATATAAATAAGGGAAGGATAATTTGTAGAATACAAATCAATATTTCAAATCTTCACATCAAAACAACTATTTGGTGTTTTCACTTCTGATTATGTATAAACTCAAAACAAATTGAGTCTAAATTGCATGGCTCTTCTAGAAAGAGTAACTATTTGAGGTAATCTTCCCTACAATTAAGCAAAAGATAATATAATTATTTCACATGACAGAGAACCTTATTCTCACCATCCTCTCATCAAATGTTATTCTTTTCTATTTCACAAAATATAGAATCTATTAGCTGGGGTGTTCTCAGTTCTCTGTTCTCATGTTTTTATTTGCGATCCACTGACTCCTAAATCTGTAACTCTAGCCCCTCTGAGTTCAAGATATATTTCTGCCAAATTCCCCAAACCTAACTTCTTTTTGTCTCTGAGTCTCACTATCAAATACTCCTAATGTACCACTTGTCCACCTTCACATTATGCATTTTGTCTGTAAATACGTAGGCACTGGGGATGTAACTACGAAAAGCAAACCATCTTTGTTCCAGAAGGATTCAGTCTCCTTTTTTTTTTTTTTTTTTTTTTTTTTTTTTTTTTTTTTTTTTTTTTTTTTTTTTTTTTTTTTTTTAAGAGACTAGGTCTCGCTATGTTGCCTGGGGTAGTCTCCAACCCATGAACTCGAGTGACTCCTAGCATCAATCTCCCAAGTAGCTGGTATTACAGGCGCGCCACTGCTCCTGGTTTGTTTCATCTTTCTACATGGATTTCACCTTTCTAGAAGGTGAATTGAAGGTGAGCTAGATGATCCCTTTTGGGGGGTGTTTTTTTTTTTCAGACTAGGTCTCGCTATTTTTGCCCCGGGGTACCACAGACTCAAGCAATCCTCAGCCTCAGCTTCCCAGGTAGCTGGGATTACAGGCACGTGCCACCACGCCCAGCTATTTTTTTGGAACTAGGTCTCGCTACGGGCCCCAGGCGGCACTCGAACCGTGATTCCTAGCCCCACCCCGCTTCATAGGCTGAAGCTTACAGGGACGAGCCACCGTGCCCGGCTAGGATTCAGTCTCTTAAGGGAGACAGCTGCAGCCATAAACTAGTACACAAACAAGATAAGCACTTCAGAAGAGTGAACTGTATGCATCAATACAGTCAGATATCCAAGACAGTGTTAAGTACAAAAGTCTTAAAATACATCTGTTTAAATTTAAACACACACTTGGCTAAGGTCTGAATGTCTGTTTCAACCACCCCCAGCATACCCTCTAATTTTTATGTTGAATTCCTAATACATAAAGCTGTTAGTGATTTGGTCATGAGGATGGAGTTCTCTTGAATTGGACTAGTACCCTTATTAAAGATACCTTGGGGTGTTTCCTAGTCTTTTCCATGGCCCTATCTAAGCCATAGAAGGGTACAAGAAAAAAACCTGTGATCTGGGAGAGGTCACTTTGTTGGGACTCTGGTATTAGATTGCCACCTGTGAGTAATGAATCCCATTGCTCATAAACCACCCAGCATTTTGTTACAGCCATTAGGAGGAACTAAGACACAGGTGAGATGTGTCCATGCATGTCTCCATGTTTAAGTAGAAGGGTACAATGTGAATACATCATATTCATAGTAGTAGTTGTAACTAAGAGAGAGAAGGAATAGAAAGGGAACATAAAAGATAAAATGGCTGTCTTTTAGGATTAAATTTTTATTTTAGGATTTAAATTTTTTTAGGATTAAACTTTAGGATTAAATTTTTATCATTACTTTTTTATGCAGAGAAAGTAGAAAGCAAATACTTTGCAAAAACAATTATCAGTTTAAGGTAGGAAATCCACATGAGTTTACTATTCTCTATACTTTCATGTATTCTGATCAGTAGTTTCAATTTAAGTAGATAATTACATTGAAGCATAATATAATTTATGTTATTACACTGAACATGTCTGATAGCCATGCTCAGGGTGCAATGATAATACAATTCTATTGTGATTTTGGAGCATTATCCTCTACTTCCCAATTGTTACCCAACAACATCAAAGTCAAATCTCTCATGTAGCAAATTAATCTACTACTGGTTACTCCCTTAAGCAACTACCTCATCTATCTCCTAACATTTATAACTAAACTTCTTAGGACAGTTGCCTTTCCCTTATTTTCTTGCTCACACCCAAGTCATCACAATCTGGCTTCTGCCCCACTTTAATGGCTTCAACCTCGTAACTGCCAAATCCTTTCAGTTCTCATTTTACTTAACCATGCAAAGCACTTAAGATAATTGATCGAATACTGGAAAGGTTTCCCTCCCTTGGCGTCCACAGTACTACTCTTGGCTATCATTCCTTTACAACCCAGTATATTCCATCACTGACTTCTCTGCTGCTGCCTTCTCCCAGAAAATTTTATTCTGCCTCCAACTATTCTATTCTGAGCTCTGTTCTACCCCAATGTCATGACTTTCTCTGTTCACATGATTTTTCTTGCAACCCATTGGCTCTTAAGTTTGTACCTCTGGCCCCTCTGAATTCAAGAAACATTTCTGCCAACTGTCTCTTATATTCTCTAGGAATATTTAATCCTCAATAAGTCCCAAAATAGCCATATCTTCAAGAATTCTCATTAAAGTCTCCAGCTCATCATGAGGAAATTCTACTTTTCTAGACTTCTATATATACATATATATATTTATATTTATTCATTTCACATCATTGTGATCCCTGGGGGTCACCCACCACCTCCCTGACTGCTTCAGTTGGTATCCTCCCCCAGTTCTGTACTTTCGTTTGGTTTTCCATATATTAGTGAAACCATTTGGTTTCTGTCTTTTTCCTTCTGACTTGTTTCTGCCAATATGATTTCTTCTAGGTACATCCATGTAACCAAAAAAATCATCAAATTTGTCATTTTTAATTGACAAGTAATATTCCATTGTGTATATATACCATATCTTTTCATCCAGTCCTCTGTCTTGGGTCATTTGGGTTGTTTCCATGTTCTTGCAATTATAGTGCTGCAATAAACATCCGAGCACAGGTGTCCCTTTGTACCAACATTGAGATCATCAAAATGGCCATTCTACCAAAAGCAATCTACAGATTCAATGCAATCCAACAATCTTCAAAGAGATAAAACAAAAATTACAGAAATTCATATGGAATAACAAAAGACCTCAACTGTCAAAAAAACCTCCTGACCAGAAAAAGAGAGAATGGAGGTATTATTATTCCAGACTTCAAACTATACTACAAAGTCACAGTAATTAAAACAGCTTGGTACTGGTACAAAAACAGATAATCCAACCAATGGAACAGAACTGAATCCCCTGAAATAAGGCCACACATATATAGTCAACTAATCTTTGACAAAGGAGTGAAAAACCTACATTGGAAGAAGGACAGGCCTTTTCAATAAATGATGTTGGAAAAACTGGATCAAGACATGCAAAAAAATGAACCAAGATACCTCCCTCACACCATGTACAAAAACTCACTGAAAATGGATTAAAGACTTGGACCTAAGACCTGAAACCATAATACATAGAGGAAATCCTGGGCAAAACCCTTCACGAGTTACAATTCAGAAATCCATTTTTGGCCACATCTATAGGTAGCAAAAAAATGAAACAAAACATAGACAGATGGAAGTACATCAAACTAAAAAGCTTCCGTACAGCAAAACAAACAACAGAAAAAAACAAAAAGAATTCCAATCGAATGGAAAAAAATTTTGCCCTCCATACAAGTGATTTAGGTCTTTCATTCCACATCATCTGCACCTCTCCAATGGGTTCATATGATGTTTTTTCATAAAAATTAATCTATTTTTTTTATTGAGATAAGGCTGGTTTACACCACTGATTTTGTTTTAAGGGTTCCAGGCTCAAGACTCAACAAATGTTATGTTTTCATGCCATGTCATCACCAATTTAAAATACTCCATCATGTTTCATTGAGCCACTTTCATCCCATTCCCACCCCAACATCCTTCTGTACTAGTTTTGCCTCAATTAGTAGCCTTAAAAGAACTACCTCTATCATTTCCCTCTAAAATAATAACAATTGCCAATCCCTTGTTTAACAACCTTCAAGTAATGTCCACTGCCTAGAGATTTTAATTTAAACCTCATGAAATGTGAGGGTCTGAAACAATTTGTCACCATCTATACTTCTTTCCCAGTTTTTAGATACATCTTCCCATGTAGACAGTATTTAGGATACATGGATCTTCTCATCATTCCCTAAAAATGACTTGAGTTTCCACATAAATCTGAGCCTTGTCATATTTTTTTCCTACCTCTAGATTCCTTTTCTCCCTTCTGCTAGATAAGCCTCAATACATTGTCCAGGACTCTGTAAAGATGTGCTTTTGCCCCATAAGATTCTTTAACTTTCCTAGGAAGTAGCTAACCTCTATACTTGTACTCCCACAGAACTTTGCACATGCTTAGCACTTAAGACACACCAGTCTGAGTTAGATGCCCACAAGTCTCTCTTACGGCCAATAAGAAGTAGCAAATTTTTTTTTGTTTTGCCTTGCTTTTTTTGGTGAAGGTTTATTCACTGAAAAAAAAATTGGAACCTATTATTGTCAGCTCCAATTCAGGCATCTAGATGATATAGTCAATAAAACAGAAAATATCTATTCTCAGGAGATCTAGATTCCAGAGAACTGAACTGCCATGAATTAACTTAGGATATAATGTAAAGATGTTTGTTTAAACCATTAATAAGATCATCATGAAATCAGAGTGTCATCACCCATTATTGTAAATGATCCTTTACATGTCATCACAGCTCATCATTTCCAACTAGATCTCATGCACTGTTTACAATCCCACAAACACCAGACACACAAGAGTGCATATACAATAAGAACCTGAAAACCTTAAGGCTCAGTTTCCTTTAATGAAAGTTATCCTTTTTGATGAAGGTCAGTAGGAACCTACTGGAACTGGAGAGTGTGCAATTACATACAGTCCTTGAGCAGACAATGTTGACTCAGGTTCTTCACAAATTAGCAGACAGTCAACCCACACTGCATAGATTATTAAAGTAAGAAGAACAACAGATGAGCTCTCTGTGGTTGAGTCAGAAAATTCCCATATGCTAGTGCTGGTAACTTTTATTGTATGCTTTTTAAAATTTATTAGGCACTAACTTATGGGCGTCTCAAAACTTTTGAGCTTTTGTAGACAGAGACTGAGCCATCTCTGGAACTAATACATCCACCACGCATGCAACAGTGGAAAAAAAAATCAGAAAGCAGTGTCTATCAGACACAAGTCAAGACAAAGCAGAATTTCAACAATGTGAGAGAGTTCTTAACTTGAGAAGAAAACAGTTGCATCTGGCCTGAAGTGTCCAGAAAGGATAAATAGTTATTACCAGCCTTGGAAGGTTGCTTGACCACTATTAAGAACTGATATTGGTGTACACATGGAAGTAAACTGTTGATAAAGTTGCACAGTGGCATATGTTAATAACCCTCGGCCATATCCTGATCTGTTCTATTCTCTAGTCTAGAAAGTTAGACATTTCTCTTTACACCTGTCAAGAACCAGTAGAAATGCCTTCACAAGTGGTTACTACGACCAGAACTTTTTGATATTTCTAGTACATTCTATCATGTTTACCATTCTCCATTACGGAAGTTAAACTTTACAAAAAAATTAGTGTACATATTTTTTGTAAGTATATGTGTATAATTTATGATGATATCTATAAAAATAAATAAGGTGCATGCTTAAATTGCTTTTACAGATTAGGATACAAGAACAAAACACATTGGAAATCTCTGCCCTAAATATTAAATGACTAACAATTAGTCTTTAATGAGAAACCAAAGCAGGATTTTCGAGCTTTGGCATCTCAATATAGAAAAAAAAAATAACAAGATAGAGAGGATAAAAAAATAATTTCAGACTGCAAAAAAAAAGGAACAGTACAAAATTATGATCAATGGTAACTTACTTTGATAATCATTGAGATGACATCATATTCTCTTTGGTGAATGTAGGGACCAAAATCAGAGGACTTGATAAGTATATTGGGCTATTTTCTTCCCCCATGTAAAATCTACTTTCACTTCTCACTGATCTTAATACAAAGTACAAAATCTTAAGAAATCTTCTAGCTCTGTTACCTCTTCAGTAATATCTTGTCTCCCCAACCCCAACTTGGGCTTTTATAGTTCTTCAAGTAAATTCTTCACCTTTGCTCCTGTTCATCTCTTAACATTATTCAGGTGTCAACTTATATTACTCTTAAGGAATTATTTCTGATTCTCAGAACATAAGAAAATTTTCCATATGTTTCTATAGCATCCTTTACTTACTGTTCAGAAAATCTCACATGTTATTAACACACAGAAAATCTTTCTTCCTCACTGACCCTGTGTGAGGACACAGAGGTATCTGTATCCTTCAAGCATCCAGCACAATATTCAACTTTTAAGCTAAATAAATGTGTTGATTGGCATGAAGTTCTCTCACTCTGAAACCCACAGAGTGAGTGTAAGATTTTCTCTTTGCACTTCCAATGCTTGCTTATTGCAGTTGATGATATAGAAATGTACGATATTTATCTAAAGATAATGACAATACATGATTACTTTTTATCAGTACTTTTCAAGGTGCTTCATTGTGCATTAATTAACAAATATTTGAGAGTTCCTTTGTGTCCTCAAAGTATGTACAGTCTCTTTACTCTAGGTGAGCAGACACCAACCAATTAATATAAACTGTATTCATTAAAGAGCAATAGTTAAAGGATTCATGGAGAATTACTGGAGTCTTTCTTGTTTGTAATAATAATATATAGTCTTTGTTGGCTAATCACAGTATGACTACCTATGTCTAGTACCCAGATGTAGGGTCAAGATGAAGATACAGAAGCATCACATGCAATAGGAGGAGCGGAGCAGGCTCAAGGAAGCATTGAACATACAGTAACATGTAAGCTTTTGAAGGGTATATGTTATCCTGTGCAGAGATGTGATTTTTGGTTCAGAAAGCAGTCTACTGGCATAGCTGCCTCTGATCCCACACCCTTATCTGGCATTGACTTGTTCCCATTATTTCACCTCCATCAGTCCCTCAACTTAGGTTCAAATAAGTCCACTGAATTACTTATACTATCATTCATACCCCTGGCTACTCTTATTTTTTTTTTAATCTTTCAGAAAAAAATTTTTTTAATTAAAAAAAATTTTAATAATTAAAAACAAAATTGCAGGAAGAAAACAAGTTTACATATTACAATACCATACATATTACATATTACAATACCATAATTATAATACCATAATTACAAAATTATAACCATGCAAAATAATATATTATTTACTGATGTGTGATTTAAAAGTTTCAGATACCAATGGCATGGCAAACATCAGATCCAGTATACTAACTATTATTTCTGAGAATGTATAATGGATAGAATAGGATAGAAGAGATATTCACAGAGAATGTCAACTATTTCTGTGATGGTTGTTCTTTTTTTTAATTTAATTTTTCTTAATTTGCATATATATGTGTATTTACATACCCCTGGCTACTTTTAATTCCAATCCATAAAACTGTATGTCAAGGCTTAAGACTCCTTCTTCCAATGCAAGAACACATGGAGTGGGCACTGAGTTTGGATCCTTACTCTGGATGTGATCCAGACATGCATAGGGATGTCTCTCAGGTCTGCAGCTTCACTATTCCCCTACACTATCTGTCCAGGCATCAGAGTGAAGAAACACTAGTTTACAGGCTAACACTTATTAATATTCCCTTGCATAGTTATTATCATATCACAGGTCTCCTAAGAAGTAGTTGAGTGGCTAGGACCCTGTTGCTGAGCCCCAGTAAGTCTCAGTTTATTTATCCATAGAAAGGATAATCTCACACATCAAAAAAACAGTCAACAACAGGTGCTGCTGTGGATGTAGAGAGAAAGGAACACTCTTACACTGCTGGTGGTAATGTAAACTGGTCCAGCCACTATGGAAAGCAGTGTGGAGGATCTTCAAACTAATGAAAATGGAACTACCATTTGACCCAGCAATCACTCTTCTGGGAATCTACCCAAAGGAGAACTCAATATGAATACAAAGGGACACCTGTGCTCAGATGTTTATTGCAGCACTATTTGTAATTGCAAGGACATGGAAACAACCCAAATGTCCCAAAACAGACCAATGGATGAAAAATATGTGGTATATATGCACAATGGAATATCACGCATCAATTAAAAATGACAAATTTGATGATTTTATGGTAACATGGATGTACCTAGAAGAAATCATATTAGCAAAAACAAGTCAGAAAGAAAAAGATGGAAACCAAATGGTTTCACTAACATATGGACAACTAAACGAAAGTACACAATAGGGAGGGGGAGACCAGCTGGAGCAGCCAGGGAATGGAAGTGGTGGGTGACCCCTGGGAATTACAATGATGTGAAATACATATATAGATAAATTATTATATATAATAATTTATATATATAATTTTAAAAGAATATAATAAGAATTATATAATATAACATATATAATAAAAAAAGAAAGGATAATCTAAACTATTAGTGTCCCTCTTACATGGGGATTGTTTGAGTTAGTAATACCCCAAAATAATACAGAACTCAATAGTTTTTACCCCCCCCCACACACACAACTCAAATTCTTTATTTCATCTTCAAGATAATAACCTCTTAACATCATAAGCAAAGGTCTTAACTTTTTCACTGAAATTCAAGAGAGGACCACTTAAAGGCACATTTTTCACTTTTCTTCTCCTTGATCTCCCACCTGACCCCACACCCACATTCCATCAATTACAAAGACCATCAGGAGGTCACATGATCCTGTCAAATTTATTTTCTACTCCACCAACACCCCTCCCAAATCGTTCAATCCTGCCTGAAGTCTTGACAACTTTGATGTCTTCTCAATTTGCCTTCCCACCTAAACACTCCCTTCTTTCATCTTTCTTTTACAAGAGAACAAGATAAATCATGCTAACACATCATGGCTACTAAGCAATCATCTTTCTAAGACATCTAGCACTCCTGCCCAGTAGGTAAAATCCACACATTGGAGGCTCTCTCGAATCTCATTTCTCAGACTCACCATATCTCAGGCAACCATCTACTTTCATCAAACTGCTGGACCCACAAATTCCTTCAAGCCCCCCACTATTTCCTCACAAACTCTCTAAACACCACTGGTTGTTCAAAGACTAGACAATATTCCAGCTTTTCTAAAGGGTCTTTCCTAACAGATCACTAAGAGGTGACCTCCTTGACCTTATGTGTTGCAGAAGATAATTTATCCCTCCCAGAGGACAAGCACCCTCCCTGACTCCCCCCAAACTACCTTACATTCTTCTAGCCTCACCACTCTCTTGCTTTCCATCCTTAAGATTAAAGGACTCCTCAGGCCATATATTACAAATTACAAAAATAAATGGAATACAGATTTACAAAGCTCTGACTATTTGTCAGACATCATGCTAATCATTTTACATCTACCAATTCAGTTCATCTATAATGCAACCTGTTGAAAAAGGTTCTCTTTATCAATGCATCATTCATCAAATATTTGTGTGAATTTTAATATAAAGAAGAGTAAATCAAACACACACTACAGATTCTATATATGTGCACTTAGAATGTGTATATATTACATGTAAGTACGTAATATATAAATAACATTGTAGTACAGTAGGGTAGTGCATATAAAAAGTGTTTCTTTGAAGGAGTATTTAAAAGTCATGGAAGAAAGTAAGTAAAGTGAGTAAAGAAGTAGAGATGGGTTGTGACAGTGGATAAAATTATTAGAAAAGTGTTATTTTAATGGTAATTGAATAAGAAAGTAAACCAATGGAGTATTTGGAATAAGAATATTTCATGGATAGACCATTTTGTAAACTAAGTACATTTCTCGGGCTTGTCTCCACATTCCACCCTTATTGTCTTTGTTCTCCCCCTAGACTCTTCAATCTCCCCCTAGACTCTTCAATCAATCTTCTCTTCAATCTCATGTCTTTAACTATCTGATTACTCTGCAACTGACTGATATTTGAGTCCCCAGTTTAGTTTGATGGTCAACCTTCCTCATTTATCACAATACCCATCAGAATACTGGATACTTAGTAAACGAGTGCTTTCCTGAAATCAATTAAAATAGAATTCCATATTTTCAACTGCCTTTGGGATAGATGCCTTCCTAGCAGATCAAACTCAATATTTCTACAATTTTACTGGTTATCTTCCATACAAAGCCCATTTTATTCCTGAGTTCCTTGCTTCTTACCATGGCACCTCAAGGCATCTGCCATCAAACTTCCCATCTCTGTATTCCGCCTGCCTTTACTTTTGCTCAGACATTTGACTTTTCTTGCCTAGACTAATGGAACAGCTTCCTGGTGTCATCATGTTGACAAAGCAACTTATAGAGTTATGCAAAATTAATTCAGACACTCCTCCCTAAATTTGGATGTCTACAGAATCAAATCTCACTGTTGTATTCCAAATTTATATAGCCCCCAAACTACTAGACATCTCCATTTTGATATACTAGAAAACCTTACATTTCATAGTCAAAGAAATTGACTTCATTTCCTTTCAACCAAGCCTTCATGTGTAGTTTGCATTTCAGTAAATATGTGCCACATAACCAGAAACCCAGAAAATTCTACCCCAACCCCAGTGACAACCTGTGAAAAAAATTCTCTTTGTCTTGCCCTGTTTGCTTCATGATCCCCTCTCCTCTCCTCAGACAACCAGTGCTTTACTGTGTCTCTTAAGATGCTACCTCTGCTCTTCTACTCATCAGGTCCACACTCTGCTGTTATGTCACTCTCTGTCACTTTGTCACACCACTGACTATTGTTCCAATGTACACATATGATCAGTCTCTGTACTTTATTGAAATGTATCAGCAGCTCCCTACTGCCTTTACACACTGATTCCCACTATTTGCACTTCCTGCTCCACTGTTCCCTTCTTCCCCACCCCAACACAGCACTAACTGTATCAAACTGCACTCTGATGGCACCACCATGTTCTTTTAGAACCAATGATGTTGGCAGCCAGATGCAAGGTATGAGAAATGAATTCACAAGAAGAGATCTACCCAGCCACAGCCAGGGGCCAAATGGAGATATGAGCCATCAGGCAACTTTATTAACAAAAGGAAGGGGTATTTATAGGGACACAGGGTGAGGGTCTGTTGAACTTCAAAGAAGACAAACACAAACCTGAGAGACAGTTAGCATTCTCAAGCCTAAGAATAAATGTGGAAATGGGGAGTGTAGGCAGGTGGTCTCTATCTCTGATTTAGGGAAGCCAGTGGTGCCACTGCAGTCTCAGAAAGTCATTGTAGTAAATCATTCCCTAGTTTTCTGGGAACTGGTTAACGAGAGAGGTTTTCTTGTTTGCAATGACTTTCTGGTTTGCAAATGGCACACAGCACAAACCAGCCTTAGAACCACAGCTCCCTCTGCTTCTGTCATCCTTCATTCTAGCGTTTCTTTCCCTAGAAAACACATTCTCATCATCCAGTCTACCCAGTAAGGTTTTGTATGATCTTATCCAAAGAAGATGACTCCATACCTGTGTTTCCAAAGTGCCATGTATTTGATGATATAAGAATTTCCACACTAATCACCATCTCACATGTCTATTTGACTACACTCGCATTTTCTCAAGGGAGATTTTTCACCTCTGTATTCTAGTGGCTAGAAAAATACTTGAATATAATAAATTTTTAGTAAATGCTTTATCAAAGAATAAATGTTCTTATATATGAAGAAACCTCAATTAATAGAAAGTAATATTAACTAGTCTATAAATGAAGTCTTTTGGCTACCTAGAGTTTGTTTAGGGTTTTGTTTTTTGTTTGTTTGTTTTTGTGGTTCCAGAAAATCAACATCACTTCACAACAAACTGCGTATTATAGACAATCTATTCTTTACTCCGTCAGCTTATTATCTCAGAGAAAACAAGGACAGAAGCTGCCAGAATCCCTCATCAAGGACACACATCAAGATAACCGTCAAGGTATTAGCAGATGCCTTTGATAATGACGTAAGCTCCCCATCGTACCTAAACAACTAATCAATATACAATTCAGGTGTAACAGCATTCTAAGGTAAGAAGCAGCATTTGATTGCAAAGTTTAGTTCCTATCCTTAAATAACTAATATGCACTTTAATATTCTAAAATATTTTCTAATAGTAGTTTCTCCCTTATAAGAGGTAATTATAATTTAAATGAATGATTACTAAATAATGTTCTCAGGAGTATTTTTAAAACTATCAGAAGACAGACTGCATTGAATGAAGTTACAATTGTCACTACTTGAAAGTTGAAATTCTATTTTAATTATATTAATAAAAATTCAAAAACTCATGCTCAAGGACCCAAGAATAAACATTATTCTGTTTTAAATTACAAAGCTTCCAACAAATTGTCTCTACTGTTCATTCTTTCCAGTGCAGTGTTTGTAGATTTTGCAATGTCAGTATTTATTCTAAGAGCTGCACAATAATTTTGAAATCATTTTAATGGCTAATTTTCACTTGGAAATCCACATTCCCAATTTAATTTAAATAGGAGGGTTTATAGGATTTGGCTGTAAACCCAATATTTTAATTATGTCAGAAGTGCTAGTATTTATTACCTTCATAAGCTTTGCAGTTAAGATTGGTAACTTTATAAACATTATCTTACAGTGCCTCCATCAAAAATAGGACCCATTCTATAAACCCCTGGAAGGAGAAATCCTTTCATATAATATCCACCTTCCATTTCCCATGCTGTTCAATGCCTGGTTCAAAACTCTCATTGTTGTATACTTGTCTCTCACAGTGCCCCCAACAACCTTCAAATTGATGCATAGTCAGAATTTCGGAGCCAGCACAAATGCTGCCATCATCATGACTGAAGCAGGAGCTGTGATCAAACTGGATCATTCAAGGGATGGGAACAGGGTAATATATAGATAAGAAAACTGATCTCAGGAGGAACAGACTCAACTTCAAATTAAAGAGAGATGGGAAAACGGATGACGTGCAAAGAATGATTTAAGATTTCTTGGAAAAGCTGTAAGAAAGATGGAGCAGAATCTTATTTCTACAAGTGCTCACAGTATTAGATCAGGTATAATAATATTTTGAGGATAAATGATTGACTCTACAAAATTAAATTTATAAATTAGAGTGATAGTCTATTTAATTTTTAAATCCCAACACTATTTGGAAATGTCTCTGCCTTTACCAGGACATTATTTAAACTGACAATAAGAGAGCTGGGCATTTTCAATTCCTTTATGACTATTAAACAGAAGTTATTACTGCTTTTGTACTCTCCCAGCTTCAAAATCATATTTGTTTTATGAATAAAAAATTGTACTTCATTAACCCCCAGAAGGGTAGGTTTTAATTTTTTTAAATGGCTTGGATAAGTGAAAATATCTCCAAGGGTCTGACAGATAAACCCATATTACAGATGGAAAAGGAGAGGCAGGAAGAAGATGAACAAAAGCATAAACATAGACTTTCAAGTACAGTGCTTTAGATAGCATTTTTTTGTAAGACTCCACAGAGGTCAAGTTCAATATCACATCTGCTTTCACTGCCTCCTCTTGAAATGGCATTACACCAACTGGAAATGTTTTCTTTTTAACATCTCTCTATCTTCATGCTTACCTCTGTTATGGTCATGAGTATTTTAAAATATATATACTTAGCTGTTTATTTTCTGCCTGTGAGTATCAATATTTGGTGCATACTCAGTAATTAGCACTAGAATTAATAATAAGCACTTCTAATAGCAGACTTTAGGTGTTAACCCTAGAATCAAGTAGTTTCTCTGTAAATATTTTCTGAATTAACCTCATTTCATCATTACAGAATTAATTTCTGCAACCCAAAAGTAAGTATGGTTATCATTATTTTTAGATAAAGAAAGAGGAAAAAGTGGTATTATACTCATGGCTATTTTATATGTTCTTACCTTCCTAAATGTAATTGAAATTTCTCTAAATTAAACTTTTCTCAAATTAAACCTGTTCTCAGGGCTAGATTTGATAGGATCATTTCCAAAATGCCTGCTATTTCTATATTATTGCATTTTCATTCTCTAGCTCTCCACAGATACAATAATAAGAAGACTTAAAGATCCATTTCCACAATGGAACAGGTTGGGGTAAAGAGTATATCTTCACATTTAGCTATAACCATCCATAACAGAATACCTTTTTGTTCATTTAACACATCTCTGGAGCACCTGACATACAAAATCATGGAGAAAAAGTATAGGCTCCACCATTTTTCATAAGTAGTCTTTCATGTTTTCTTGATGAAAATTCATTAAAGTACAAAAGAATGGCAACTCCATGTAAAGTATCTGATAGAATAGCCACTCTGAGATGTAAATCAGCATGCTGGTTACATGTGCTTTGTTCATCTAACTGAACTATGTAACTCATAGAGACACAGTTGGAAGTAATATATTTTCTTTTTACAAAAAGAAATCAGGGGACATCTTTGGGCTCACCTTAGCATCTGGAATAATTTGCAGATGGAATTAAAATGAAGATAAGTGTGTGTGTGTGTGTGTGTGTGTGTGAGAGAGAGAGAGAGAGAGAGAGAGAGAGAGAGAGAGAGAGAAAGAAAGAGAACACATAGTCATTAGTTTGAAGTACTTATTATATCAGCCAAATCTGATTTTGATTCCCATTTGGGCTATAGATAATGTCATTTCTTAAATAAACTACTTCACTCAAAAGATCCTTCAAAATATTAAGAAGTGTTGACATCTGGAGATGAAAGTCTATTTCTCCTCCAAAACCTTTTAAAAGTAGAGACCTACAAAAAATGCCAGTTCTAATTCCCTAAAGACTTTTTATTCACTATACATGAGCAGATGTTGTCTGAATACATGAGGACCATTTCCCTTAGCCAATCCAAATCAGGTAACCAAAGGGTTATGAACAGTTGTGAAATGGATTGACTACTTATTTTTTACTTAAATAAATAATTGGGGTAGAATACATAGAGGAGAGAAGTTTCTAAAAGGTCAGTAATATATGCAAAGAGTATTTAAACTGACAAACTATTCCAGTGGGAGAACCATTCAACCACAGTGACTGTATTGGCTCAGGAAGAAAAATCAGTCCTTAACATGGGCATGAAGGCCAAGAGCTCAATATGAAAAATTCTATATTTATATTCCTGTTCAAATTATTCCTTCAATTGTCATAATGTGCAGAGAACTTTCTTGTTTAAACACTGAGAGTCTATTTTTTCAAATTTTCTAATGCTATGTGCATATGTTTCCATATAGAACAGTTTACAGTGAATAAACTGGGCAAAGAGAAAGATGCAGCCACTGTGAATATGAGAGCTACACCTTCAGCCCAGATTTCCACTTCCCTCCTAGGAATATCCCATTGTACCCTGATTCTCTCTGTGCGGTCAAACAGGAAAGGAAAGACATGGGGAAATGTGGGTAAAAATAAATTGAGTGGTGTCAAGTCTTGCAAAAGAATTAAATCAGAACTTTGTGAAAAGTTGCACAAAAGATGCAAAGGAAGATATAAAGTTCAGAAAAAGAGATCTGCACAAAGTAGGAGGAAACAGAGTAGAGTGCTATCCCAGAAAGCAAGAGGGGAGAGTCATTTGATTCAACAGATATTTGCTGTTGAGCAAATATTACATTTCAGGTGTCATGCTAGATACTGGGGACACCACACGGTTGGTAAAACACACACCACTGCTCTCAGAGTAGTTCTCGAAGGGTTAATAGCATGAAGCAATATGGTGAGTTCAGGATGATACAAATTGTGAATAAAGAAGGACATTAAACTTAAATGAACAGTTTTAAATAAGAAGTTGTTGATCACATCCAAGAGTGAGCAAACTTATAGTGACAAATGTAGATATATAATATAATCTGAAAACAGTTTTAAGAATAGTCAGTCTTCCAATAAATTAAACTCTCTCATACACATACACACACACAAACTCATATATAGGCACATCTACTTTACTTTCACATCTACTTTAATCAGCTTGAAATAATCTCTAAGAAAGGAAGCTATTAAGTAAACACTTTGCTATGAAATATTGAAAAGCAATATTGTCCACATGTTCTAGAAAAACAATAAGGACAAGAGAACAAAGAGGCAAGGAAATACCATATACTTTAAGCCTAAAAATAAATCTTGAAAAATTCAACCATTATCTGGCCTCCCGTCCTACAGGAATCCTGCACACACATTTTATATTGCCTGGCTCATTAATTTTCAAACCATCCATACCCTTCTTCTATGACACTTTGCACAAGCACTGACTGACCAGAAAAAAGCCCAGAAAGGAAAGGAGTTTGAATTTTAACACACTTCAATCATATTATTTTTCCATATTTCTTACATGTAAGGCCATAAAGAAAACAATGTAAAGTTCAGCTTTTCCTGGGTTCTAATAAATAATTTTTTCATCCTTACCCTGGTAGACTTAATACTTTACATTTTGCTTTATCTTTTATAAACACAAAATTTAAGCCAAAATCATGTTATATCAAGCCAACAAAAATATAATATCAATGAGAGTTTTCACTGTATAACTAAAACATACATTTTGCTCCTATCTTTTAGTTATAAATTACATCACAGAATGTTTACCCTCTCTAAATTAAGTGGCACAAATTTAAGATACCAATGAATAGTTTTAAAGGTCTTTTTCCCCCTCTGACCTTATTTCTGATTATCTTTCAAACAACTGTTGAATTATCATCTCCCTCTGTCTCTTCACTGGTTACAGGGATATGGTTGATTTTATAACAGGGAAGCACAAAAATGAAAATAGAGAATGACATGAAAAATATATTCTGGGCAGGTGTTCTCGGTTTAATCTGGAGGCTGCTGAGAGGCTAGGTGAATGTAAGCACTACAATTGCTAAAAAATCTTTTTTTGTAGGTACTTTCCAGGCAATGATTTTTTTATCCTCTAGAGAATTAACAGTGCCAACTCTTAAAATGAAAGGAACATATTACCCAGGACCCAATGAAACTCTGATTAGTGTGATCACCTTCTGCTTAGCTTTTAAATTATAGAAACTTGGACATTTGACATTTTTCTTATCTGGAAGCATATGGAAAAACCCAAATTTGAAGAAAAACAAACTTTTGTCTAAACCACAGAGACTTAGAAATGATGTTGATCAGTTGGCATCATTAATGCATTACTTGTGGAAAGAAGGAAGCTACTTTTATCTGCAGCATTAGAAAGTTTTAGCTCAGACACCCAACTCTGCCCCCTGTTTTCCTTTTCCTGTGGTTTTTCATCTTTGTATCTTAGTAAAGCATTGTTCACAGTACTCTGATTCTAGAATCAGGTCATAAAATGCATCCACACACAAACATTTCTCCAAGTCCTGATTCCCTCTTCAAACATTCCTAGGAGTTCAAACCTTAATTTACTTTATTATTGAAAGCTCTATCCAATAGATCTATCCTAAGGGAAATCCATCATGGTCTTTTTGTTCAAAACCCCACTTATTTGAAAGGAAACAAGAGGTCAGAGGCTTCTGTCTATAATAAGAACCGGGGTAGAGTGCAAACCTTTAAGAATTACAATCCTTTCTATGCTAAGATCACTAAAAACTACCCTAAACCTGATCATAAATTAGCCAAAGAACTAAAGCATATGATCAATGAAGTCTTATAAACTACATATTTGAAGGGCCATTCCTTAAATTAAGCTGACTGAACCAATCACAAGAGAACAAGGAAGACTCTTGAAGCTATTTTTTTTTTCTTCTTTTCATATAACAACTAACTTTAAAACATGTGGACATAATTCAAGGAACAGGTGTCAAATCAGTTCAAGCTAGTAACTTCACTTTTGGTCTCATGTTAAGCAAGATATAAATAAATACCTTTCTATTTTGTAGACAATGAATGCCAGCTGATTCTAGAGATGGTACCAAAAATTTGCTGTTGTTGTTTAATATTTTATAATCTCAAGGTGTGATTTCAGTTTTGTTTCTCCTTTACTGAACAAATAGATACTACCCTGGTCAGAGAAACTGACCATGATTCAACCCTCATCTGGTCAGTTAAAGATCAAACCCAGCCAAATAGCTGTAATCACTTAGGATCCAAATAATCTGTTCCCAAAAATTCTGTTCCTATATACTCCCCACCACTCAGTTCCCACTCTTGCCTTGTGCAGAAGTAGGGCTCCTAAAATGATGACTACCCCACTACCCTTTTCTTAGACAAAGGGATTGCAAAGATAGAGACCCTATGAACTCAACAACGACTCAGCCCTCTTACACTTCAAATGTCATTATGGCAAAATCCATCCTCTTACAGATGACGAGCATTCCTCCTAAGATATATACTAGACATACTTGGTTTGTAATGACAACTATGCCACAAGCAAAAGCAGAGTTAAACATAGTTACAAGTCAAATTTGGAGCTCTAAATTTGATGGCCACGTTATTTATTTCACCCTATAATGGGCTATTATCTTTAAAAACTAACACACACACAAAGACAGTGTCCACCAGTTACAATGGTTTCACTGTCAGGGAAATAATTCCCTCTCAAAGTCCATAAATTAGGGTGACAGACTCAAGTTGTTGATGAGATTGTTTTTCTCAATACAAAAAGGCAGAGTGTGAAAAATAACTTTCTCGGTTACATTACAGCCCCCAAGTTCAAGTTTTTCATCCTGTAGATGCAAACTCTGCCTTTACCGTTAAGTGTGACCCCCTCATCTTATATAATCTGGGAGGTGACCAGCTCCTTATAACTCTCACATTCCCCACAGAACTTTCATTCTACTGATGGGTCCTGTGGAAAACTCTACACTTCATGACACCTAAACACAAGTCTAATCAACCACTTACACTTGGTTGGGGAGTGGGAGGCATATCCCAATTTTCCTTTGGCTCCCACTAAAACCCTCAAAACTGGCCCTTTCCTGCTTTGGCAGGATTCCAGACACTCTGAGCGCCCAGTCTTGCTTGGAGAGCCCAGTACCCCTCCAAGACTGCGCTGCATATAAATTATTTCCAAGTGTCACTAAGGACCATTCTCTCTGAACACACTAAACCAAGGCGGCAATAAAACAAGACAATCGCTCCTGCTCCCCTGCTGAAGACTCTGACCCGGGAAACATTCCCTGTGGGTTAGCAGGGTAGGAAAATGGAGTTTTAATGAAGAAATATTTGGGAGCATAAAGGAAAAGTGGAGGGAGAGTATCGCTACTATTTCAGCGCATCTCCCCCCCCACACACACACACACACTCAACCCCCCCACCTCTCACCTCCTCCCCCCCAGGTGTTCGGGGAAGCAAGTGTGTGGTCTGAAGTCACCAGGTCGGTGCATAAAGAGCACTGGAAATTTTCAGAGAAGGCAAAAGTAGGCACAGGGTGGCGGGGGACCCTGCCAGCAGCGAGTTCCACTCACACTTCAAACATCTTTTCTTCCCCCAACCGGGTCTTGCAGGCACCCCCTCTCCTTAGTATCCCCATTCCCGACCCCCCCCTCCCCTTTCCAATTCCGCTTAGGTACTCGTCACTCATGCATCCAAGGCAACAAGCATCCCCAGCCCAAGCAGGGGTCCGGATCTCTGCCGGGAGGGAGGGGGGCGCGGGTACCACTCGCAGGGCATGCCGACCGCGTCCTACCGCCTGTGGAGCTCGCCTCCTCCAGCTGAGCTGAGATGCTTTCCACCCTCCTGACATTCATCTTCAGCACGCAGGGTGCAGAATAAGGACTGGGGAGTCAGCCGGCCCAGGGACGTCTGGCGGTGGGTCTGGTTGCACAGCACACTCCCTGCTCGGCCCCTGGGCGTTCGAGGCACTGGGAGCCGGAGCCTGAGAGTCGGCGGCAGCGGTGGCCGGCGCTCCGAGTGGGCTGCAGGTGCAAGCGGAGGCCGGAGGGGGGCGCCGGGGGCGCTGCGCGGAGCCGTGGGGCGACTGGGCGGCGGGGCTGCGGGGCTGCGGGGGCTGCGGGGGCGCAGGGAGGCTTTAAGCAGGCTCTGTGCACCCGGAATCCGAGGACCAGGCGCCTCCCCAACTCGTCCCCACGGAGAAGCGGCCACCTGCTGGCGAGTCACCGGGTGGGGGGCTGGCGAAAGAAGACTGCTCCTTGGCTCTGTGATGGAGCAGGTTGACCTGAAAGAGAGGAGACGGTTTAGGGCTTAGTAGGGAACCTTCTTCAAGAGTTGCCAGCGGGTGATCAGCAGAGTCTCTAGACCCCCATTTGCTGCGCACAGAGCCTGACCCTGGGCCGATGGGGACTGAGAATGTGCTCCTGATTCCCAGGGCCAAAACTCTACAGGCTCAAGGGAAACGTTGATGCACAAGTTAAGCTGAGTTCGAAGGACAGCAGAAGGGAAGAGCAAGGAGATGCCCTTCTCGGAACTGGGCAGAGTGCCAGGAACTCCTGGAACTCCTAGACAGGAAACTTTCCTGATGGAAGCTAGAACCAGTCACGAGGCTGATTTGGCTGGGCCTTGGAAATGCTGGCTCTCCATCCAGGGAGTTCCAAGCAAGATCAGGAGAGAGGTGGAGAGGTCACAGGGGAGGGGGGGTGGAGATGAGAGGTCTTTGACTCAAGCACCTTCAAGAAGGGTTTACTTGAGGACTCCGTGGTAGCTATGGGCACATACTATTTGGCACCCCAGTGGGCATTCATGGTTCAGATCTTTTGTCCTCTTAAGCATACCAAGGCTGGGAAGGTTTGGGAAGATAAAGATAAGGCCAGTGGACAACTTGTGACCATGGTTACTAATTGAGAAATCAAAATTAAAAGCTTGCTTCTGTGTCCCCAAGAACTCAAGAGCAAGCAGCCTCTTTTAAAAAGAAAGGTCAAGTTGACCAGTTGTCTGGGCAAAGGAAATTAAAATTCCTTCTCACCTTTAACTGTATGATCAATTGATCATAACTTGGGTTGAAGCCTTTTCTAAATGTTTACAAAAGCATCTGTCCTGCCTTTGTGCCCCTTTCCCCTTCATATGCACACTGCTGCCAACTGAAATCTCACCTATTACTTGGAATGTCTCAACTGACATTTTCTTGATTTTCCCATCCTCAGCCTCAGAAGTGACTCATTTGGTCTCTTGTGAATCTCTTGGTCTCTTTTTACATCATGGCTGAGTGGTTGAACACAGCTACCTGTGTTCAAATCCCAGTTCCATTACTAGTTATAAGTCTGCAACTTTGTGCAAATTATTTACATCAGCTACAACAATAATATAATACTGTCACCTCCTTGATTGGTGTATTCTGAGGATATTAGGAAATTGGTCACATAAACAGCATGGTGTTTGGCATGCAGGAATCACTATGTGGGTTTAAGCTGTCTTGATTCTTGACTGTGAGAATAATGTTATGTTGACACAGTAGTTAGCAAGGTTCCTTGTACATATTTAGTCTTCATTTAACATCTTTTTCTTTTTCAGCAAATATCTAGACTACTAAGTAGGAGAAATTGTAATTAACTGCATTCACAATGATGATTCAATAAACTCCTTTAGTTAACGTGGCTATGTGCTACAGGCAGAGGAAACTTACAAGGAACTCAGGAATTAGGGGTGATCTGCTGGGAGAGATACTTTTCTGTAGGAGGTCGGGGGTGATCTCATAGAAGAGAGACAGGGCATTTAAGTAAAATTGAATGTGAAAGAGTCAGTTACAAGCCAGTTCTCATCCTCTCCAGGGAAAGAGATCTTCCAGGCAGAGGCAAAAGCAAGAACAAAGCCAGAGAGGTGTATTTGAGGCTTCTGAAGAACAGGGTGACCCTGCCTTGTTTGCACTGTCCTTACTCACACTTCAGATGGCAAAGCAGTTACAGAGGAGAGATCCAGGCAGCAGCACATGTCATGTTTGTGCATTACTCCTCCTGAAGAGTTGTAGACATCCTAGCCTCTCTCCCCTGATCCCTGCCCCTTATGACCTATGCCCAGAAATTCCTGCATGTTCTAAGACTGAGCCTAGAATACTCTTCAACTCACATGGATGCTGGTACTCATGGAACCATTTTAAAACATGAGTACAGAAATAGTCAATTATTGTACCCACCATTAGGCTCATATTTCCTGCACATTATATAGTTTAATGTTTACAACGCATACAGAGCAAGCACAGTGATTACTCTTATCTGATTGGAAAAGAAATAAGACTCAGAGAGGTGAACTGTTTTGCCAAGTGACATCAGTAATAACTGGTTTCATCTCTGGAATGAAACCCATCAGTCTCTCAGGGATCTTCCAACTTAATCACAATACTACCATCCAGGACAAGGACTGCACTACCATGTTGGACTCAGACAGCTAAAAGTCCCCTGTCCTTCAGAATGTCACTGATCATTTCTGAGCTTCAGTTCCATGTCTTTCAAAAGAGGAATTTCAGTTTCTCAAGGTTACTGCCAGGATCAAGTCAGGTAATGAAAGTGAACATTTTATATACATTTTATGGAAGCATTCAGGATTACTTTAGTTACTCTCCTGATCTTCCTTTGCGTGTGACTTTGTGAATGTACGGTATTTTCCAAAACCCCTCACTTTTCATCATGGTTCTTTCTGGCTCACCAGGATCTAAACAAAAACAATAATAGTAAAACTCCTGATAGTTAACATTTACTGAGTGCTTACTATGCACCATGCACTGGGATAGTAATTCCTGAGTGTGATATCAACTAAAATCAGAGGAATCAATCTATAGCTATTTTTGAAATAGATGTATTTGAAATAGCTATATCTACCTGTTTTGAAAGTGAGACCAAAACTCAGTCAGGTTAAGCGGATTTGTAGCTGAAGACCAGCATCTATGAAACAGTTCAGTTGAGATTTGAGGTCATATTCATCCTAGCACAAAACTGGAACTTTCCACTTTTCCTGATGCTTCTCAAAGATTAACATGCATACAACTCACAGAGTTGGTTTGGCAGCATCTGCACCAAGCCCTCCGGTTTCCTAGATGGATCCAGAGAGTTTGGGGAAGACATCTTGGAACTAAACATGTGTTTAATTAGTACACTCTATTTTAGAGCAGTTTCAGGTTGATAGAAAAATCAAACAGCAAGTACAGCATGACCCTATACCCCTCTCCCCCTGACCAGTTTCCCTGATTGCTAACACATTACTTTAATGTGGTCCATTTGTTACAACAGATGAACCAATATTGCATTATTGTTAACTAAAGTCTATAATTCAGATAGGGTGGGTGGCCTGATGAGAAGAGGTGGCGAGAAAGGTTGCTCAAAGGTGAGGCCGTTGAGCACAAACAACCTGCAAACCAGAAGTGAAATCTCCATGGAAATCATATCTTGGGGTAACCCATCTTAGTTCCAGTCTCGAAAGCAGGGAAAAAGCAGCATTCTGTTGTTGAAGCCCATATCTGCAGTAATTTGCTATGACAGCCTGGATGCTATGCACCACAAAGTCACTTTGAAAATCTACTCTACACTAGAGATAACCCAAGTGTGGTCTGAGTTTTGGCCATACCTGCATCTTCTAGGATCTGGGAGGAATTCAGACTCTGGGGTCATGCTCCTTGTTATAACAATCTCCTTAAGTGGTTCCAGGTTTGAGATTAAACTGTAAGCAACACTGCTCAGTAAGACACCATGGTTTGTCTACTAGGACTCTTTGGAGCCCCCCCCCCAAAGCTCTTAGAATGTATATTAAAATAATGATCAATTCACTCCATTTGCCTGCAGCAGGACACCCCATTTTTGTGTCAGCCCGTACTCAAATGAGTAGAATTGTTTTTTAGCGCATGAGATTTAAAGCAGCAAATACCCACAACTTTGATCCTCTGACTATGCCTGTGAGTTTCTTTGTAATTCTTGATCTCTCCATAGTATATTAATCAGAGAAAATATTCTAATCTGAGATCCTCACATTAAAAGGAATATTAATTTGCCATGATGAAACAAAAATGAGCTGAAAATTTAAGGACAGCAGGCTTGATACTGCCTTCCCTGTTAGGTTTCTATTTTCTGTAGCTGATTGGTCTGAATAACTCTGAAAGGTAGAGTGTCATATTTTTACCCCCATTTTGCAGATAAAGAAACCAAAGACCTTGGAAAGCTAGTGACTTATTTGAATTTTCATAGGGAGCCTGGGATGGAGCCAGCACACAGACTTCGTCATCTGACATATTTCAGCACTTGGTGCTATAAGTCTTGCCAAGTTTATCTAAACTGGAATAATGCCAAATGAACTGTAAATCTCTAAGCACTAAAATTCACATTTGCCTTGCAACTTCCTTTTGCAGGATAAGTCTAAAGTTATGACAGATTTCTCATACTATCAAAAGGGGAGAGATCCTAGGAAAACTTTCCTTAACTGAAATAATGCAAAACAAAGGAGCAATTACCATTAATTTAGGTGGAAATTCATTTTGTGTTCTCAACCCCCCAAAATCACCTCCCAAATTATACCAATTAGCACATAAAACTTAAAATCACATAAACACATAAAACCTATAACATAACAAAAATGAAGCATACAGTCTTCATAACATGACTCCTGAAGAAGATGCTTAACAGAGTCAGTCTCTCAGCTAAGGGTGTGAGTTGCCTCTAAGGACCCCTGCAAGACAAACAATACTATTTTCACTTTTTACCTTTCATTATAAAATCAAATATGCTCTTTAGATTTTTTTTTCCAATTCAAGAGAGGTACTAATGTATATCTTTTGTAAAAGCGAAGTGTCAGCGTGACACTTTTCATAAAGTGAGGACCTGAATTTCACTTAGTGTATTGCCCCTGGCTTGTTCACTTAAGGAAATCTACTGGCTACATACATGTTGCCTATATAGGTGGCAGGAGAGATGACTGGATTATTTACTGCAGAATAAAGATTTAATTATATCAGAGAGGACTGAAATCACTTAGAGTTGATATCACTAATGTAGCTAATGGTGAAAATGATTTACCTAAATTCCATATCTCTAGCTCCCATACTTGAACTATATGTTAATTGGATGATAGGTTCCCCCAAATACTTTATAACTTTTATCCTCATATGTTCTCTATTCATGCTTCTGCATTCAGATGAAAAATACATCCTTGGGGAGTAAGGATCTGCTAGTTTATCTACTAGCAGCTTGAATGAAACTATTCAAAATTGATTTCACTGTAACTAAATGAATTTGTTTCTAGAGTGTTCTTTTTAATCAAAAGTTGGAAACAGTTTAAAACCAAATTTCATTCTAAATCAATTGTTTTCTTCAATTATCTGATTCAAAGAGATAAAGGCCTTTAAAATAGGGCAGAATAGGCTTTTCTCTATTTATGCATATGTGATTCTAAGTACTGTACTGCTGTTAATGAAATTACTCATCTTGTTAAATCTAAGATTTTTCAATAAACTAACAAGCTGAGGAAAAGAAACTCAATTTGTTTTGTTATGGAAGGTATTTGAAAAATTAAAAATTCTTTATATAAATTAGGAAAATAAAGGGAAAATAAGAATCCACTTTCTCAAATTATGATCAAAAACTGCTACAGTTCTGAACCTGAATACTTTAAAATAGGTTTTACAATCTGCCGGAATTGGATAGTGATGCTGCCACATATACACTCTCCAAATAAATGAACTGTATAATGCTTATGTTCAGGTGTTTGTTAACAACCCATTGATAAATGGACACAGACAAAGGCTAAGAACTTCAAAGTCTGAAAACCATTAGATTTTGTAAGTTCAGAATTTCTTATATTGGTAATGCTAATGAATGGTATCAGAGAATGAAAATCTATGTGTTGTTTTGGTGAGTACTTATAGATCTAGCACTTTTGAAACCTGATAGGGTATCCAAATGCAATGGGGAAAATAGAAAGAAAGGTTCATTCCTACTCATGCAAGTGGACTCAGTTGTTGATGAGAATGGAGATAAATAAAATCAGTCAATAACTGGAGTTACTGATTAATAAGGATTTGATTATTTTCTTTCATTTCCTTTACTGAATTTTGGCAAATATCTAAATCTTACCCACAGAGATTAAAATAGCTTCAAAATATTCATTCACATACCATCAAAGTTTAGTAAGACAAAATTTATAAATGATTTGAAAGGTCATTTTTTCCATGCTAGGAAATAAATATCTGGGTGAATGAAACAGTATGACTGTATGGGTAGCAATAAGCTTATATTGGAAAATGGTGTTATATTAACTCTTATATTATCAATGTGAGCATTGCTAATATGTAGAATTTGGAATAATAAAATAATATAAAGGAGTCAAACTAATGGAGATGCACAACTTATGAGGCATACTGTATAATCTCAGAACCTTGATTTCTTCCTTTATAAGAAAGAGCTATACCTGTAAACCCAGTCTCAAGAAATGCTTATTTATTCAATCAACATATATGAAGAAAGACTATGTTATGTACAAAAGGTATAGTAGAATAAAAGATAAGAGTTCCTTCTTTAAGAAGGTAACAATTTAGTGGTAGATAATTGCATTTGGAAGAGAGAATTACATACTATGTATTATAATATATCTTATGTAATATTCTTGCTATATATTATATAATACAAATGAGTGCTTTGAATTTTCACAGATAAGTGGTAATTTACTTCATCCTCATAGTCCATAAAATATGTGTAAGCTTTACTACACAAGAAACCTACCCATAACTTAGTGGTTTAACCTAAGTTATTTATTCAGCACACAATTCTGTGGACTATGAATTTAGTGGATGTTCAGTTGAGCTCACCCCTGTATCTGACAATGATCCAGTCATCTCACATTCCACGTAGTTGGTTGGACAATGAATCTTTTCTTTTTTATCATCCATCAGACCAGCCTAGGCTTCCTCATTGGTGATGGTTGTAGAGTTCTTCAGAACCCAACAAAGTATGATGCCATTGTACAATACTCTTCAAATCTCCACCTTGAACACACTTGATCATCATCAATTGGTTAGGGCAAATCATCAGCCTAGCCGGAATTCAAGAGGGGGCAGGTATGAAAGGGCATGAAAAAAAAATTGCTTGTGATGGGACAAATTATAAAGTTGTATGGCAAAAATTCTATCTTATGTAGAGAAGGAAAGAATCTGTGACCAACTTCTCAGTCTACTCTAGGGAAGTACTACTAATATCTCTGTGAGGCACATAGAATTTTAAGTGACTGATCCAAGCTTATCAAGCTAATAATGAATTCAGGATTCAGCCAGGCAATCTGGCTCCAAAGCTAATAAGCATACCCACTGCGCTGCCACACAAATGCCATGAAGGACTGATTTGTGTGTTGCGGGAAGATTTAGGGAGAGTCCTAACTCAATCTAAGGCATTAGGGAAGATTTCAAAGAAGGACTAATGTCTAATCCAAATCCTAATGGACAAAGATGAATAAGGAAAAGGAGGAATTAAGATTAATTTCTAAAGAGGAGAACATAGGAACATTCCCTGTAAAAGAGACTGCAAGTGCAAAATACTGCACTTCAGAAAATTAATGGTCCATTCATAAGAATGTCATTGGCTTCCTGGACTAGAGACTTGACAGACACAGTAGCAGGATATGTGAAGATGGCCAGATCATAAAGGTCTTAAAATCAAGAAATGACTTTAGATTTTAATCAGTGATATGAACAACTCACTGAAGCCAGGATTCATAGGTTCAGATACTGGTTTTAGAGCCATCACTATAACAAACACAGAGGGGAAGGATTAAAATTAAGCAATGCTAGAAACAGGGGGATCATGTGCAAAGGTCTTGCCATCACCAAACAGTAGAGTACAATGGCTTGAACAAAGATAGAGGCAGCAAGGAGATAAAATGAAAAGATAGCAACACAGCATTGGATGACTAGTAAATGTGGGGAGAAAGTAAGGCTGATACCTGGTTCTTGATTGGATGATAGTCCATGAACCTGAACAAGGGAACTCCCAATTTCCATCCATTTTAGGGAAGATTACAGCTTTTAATTTGCATGCACTGAGATTGAGAGGTTTTCTGGACTGCATTCAAATGAATATGTCCAATTGCGAAGTGGGTACGTGCCTGAAATCCCAGCAAGGACATGAATGGAGAAATAGATGTGAATGTAATCCATACAGGAATAGATCCAGGGAGACACTAGAATCCTGATAACAGTATATATTAATATTGTTCTGTGCTGGGGAAATTTTAAAAAACTTCACACTATTTAGCAAGTTAAATTCTCACAACAATATTATAAGGTGTTGCAGCTATTAAACCTGTTTTACAGATGAGGACGTTAAGGCTTACATTCAAACCAGGTAGGTCATCCATGCTGCTAACCATGAACTACATTATTTTCTCTCTGTAGTGAGAAAAGATTCTAGCATAAGATCCTGTGCATAGAAATACTGTCAAAACCCTGGTTTCACAGAGTAAAGGAGGTGCAAAAATACAATTTAAAAAAATTTAATTTGTAGCAATTGTGAGGTAGATGAGAAAAAATGGATATGGATATCTCTGTCATTATGCACAATCACATAAGAACATATAACTAAAGTTAGTGAAATGATATCAAGTTAGTGAAATGATCATGCATTAAACTGAAAATTTGCTCCAATAATTACAAAATACAGGGGTTGAGAGAGCATTTTCTAACCCCATGTCTTCCTTTCCCATCCTTTCAAGAAGATAATCATTTCTGTCTCCCTATTGAAGAACTGGGACCAGGCACAGGATTGGAGTCAATTTTTTTAGTGCATTTTATCAGATTTCAGGCCAACCCTATGCCTTGGGAATGAATAAAGGAGAATTTTCCAAAAAGAGGGTGTCTACACCCAGAGGTAATAAGATGTCAATAGACAAATACCTGATAGAAAGTATTCATTGTCTTCAGGAGGAAGGTCCCTAATGACCATCCTATAAGAATTAACAAGCAACTCTTTGCTCATATATTTAAGACTGACATTTGAACAATCACATCATTTATTTTGTAGCAGTGCATAATTGGTATTTCCAAATTATCATAAGAGATATCAATTTTGAATCCCAAATTCTGTAATGGACATCTTTATTCTCTCTGGCAATTCCCTGCATGGTAGCACATATTCTTTCCATTTGATGGCAAGGACACCCAGGTTTAGGAAGGTAGAATGGAATCACAACTGTGATTGCTCACCAACATATGGAGTCAGGGCTGGCCAAGTTCAAGACCTTTTTTCACTACACTGCACTGTCCTGTTACATTTCCTGACAAAAGGAGGCGAGAATGCCCTATATTGGGCCTGTGGCTTCCAATCTCTCCTTTTAATCAATGTTTCCCTTTGTCTGCCTTCACAATTTGACTGGTGTTCCTATAACACTGCATCAGTCTCTAGCTTGCTAGTGAAGATGTTTTAATAAGTAATAAAAGGATCAGAAAATGAAGATGAAATGAGAAGGAAGAAAAGGTACTGATGTCTTATCCCTTTGCTTCTGGAAAAGGGAGGGTTAAATGGAGGATAGGCACAGCTTTTGTGTATAGTTTCCACACCAGGCAGTTATTGGAACCTGTGCTTGATGACAGGGTCAGTTCCACAGGCCAAATGCTGTCTACATCTGAAACTTCTTACAGGACCGAGGCTTATTTATGATATGAAACTGGGAACAAGAAAACCCTCCAAAGGGGAGTTTTGAAGCAAATTCTGAAAAGGGGAGTCTGGAACATTTTGGTAATGCAAGATCTCATAACTAAGTGCTTATTTGTATAGTTACCTTGTATGACAAGTGGGACATTTTGATGGTGTTTAAAGACACAGATTCTATAGGGGGTACTTATTACCATGGTGGGAATATTCCTTCTTGAATAACAGAACTTTTTATACTGCTTAGATATGCAAAGACATATTTAGAAAACAGAATAATGCATTTAATCTAATGTTAGAAATAAAGGGCAAAAATTAGCATTTGCTAAACCCTTATTCTATAGCAGACACTTCAGAAAATATCTGTATATAATAGGTATTGTTAATTATCTTATATAATATTTGTACAATAAAGATACTAGTAAATGCTCATTTTACAGAAGACAACACCCACCAAGGTAAGGAAACATGAAATCTTACCAAGAAAATAGTTCAATGGCACATATCTTTATCCAAATCTGCTAGATAAGGTGATAAAGATGAGTTCTATAAGAAAAGTATAATCTTTTCCATTTTAAAATTACATATTACTTTATGTGTAACTTGCATACACAACACAGTACTTAACATAGTGCTTAAATCATGAATATATTTCCAGACACAATTTTAGGTGTTTAATAAGCAAAAATACTGGTAGTTTTTTGTTTTTTAAATTTCCAGTTTTTTAAAGTCTTTAAAATAATCAGATTTTTAAAAAGGAAAAGTAATAACTTTCTTTAACTAATAAGTGAAAAAGAACAGATGTTTCCATTGAACTAAGGAAGAAATTTACCTTTGAGTGGTTGAATTTATTTTTTTTTTCCAAATTTTTATGTTGCTAGTAAAATATCTCAAGACAAACATCATGAAAATGGGGGAAAGGGAGGTCTTCCAGACCTAAAAAAAAAAAAAATGCATTGATTCTCAAGTGGTACTTGAGATTATTCAGTTGCATTTGAATCACTTGGAGTTACTGTTGAATTTCTTTTTCCATTGGTTTCCTCATCTGTAAGATGGGAGGAGCAAAGTTTTTCTTAAGTGAAGTGAGATTTCAGTATGATGACTTGTGAAAAACATTCTTAGTAATTTGCATATTATTATATGTTAGCTCTTAGAACAGTTTTGAATGATCCATCTGTCCAATGAATTAAAGGCCCCAGAGACCTTACAGTAAGTATCATCAAAAGAATATCATTCACTAGATAATTTGTGATGCTAGGTGAGCATAAGAACATTATTTTCTTAATTAATAGAAATTTAGCTAATGGCACATCATCATGGATCAATAACTAAGCAGATGGTAAAAGTAAAAACATAATAATTGTTCTTGGTAAGCAACCTAAATGCAGTGGTGTTAGGTTGTTAGGTTATTAGAAGTGATGGCCAACCACATTTGGGACAGAGACTCACTTTCAGGTAATGAACAGCATGCACAGAATTATAATAGAGTAAAAAATGATATGAGCATTCTAACAGGCAGATATGCACTATGAGTTTCAGGTTCCCGATTATCCCTTGCAAAATTAACTGTGTATGTACCCTATTTCTTTTTCTACCCCAAAGCATTTTGTTCCCTTCTTACCCAGAGTTTATCACAAAATATAAATACATTGTTTTTGTGTATGTAATTATTTAATGACCATCTACTTTCACCACTATCCCCCCCACACACACCCCCCACACACACACACCTGTAGTCTCTAGGAAGACTAGAGTCATATTTGGTTTTTGGATATTCAACACTATTATCAATACTGCAGAAAGTAGATGCCCAATTCAAATAATATGTTGAATAATAGGATTAAAGATACTTTTGAATAATAGGATTAAAGATCCTTCCTCAAAACACTATGCACAGAAAGGAACATATCAATATTTTCACTATGTGAAAGTGCATTTATTTTTTTTTTCAGTTCTTCCCTGAGCTGAGCTGTGACTCATCTGGACGTGGGAAAGATGGGGCTGTAGAGTGCTGATCTCCTGGAATCTTCAAGGAAGAGAGAGCAGCATAAACAGAGGTATCCAACCCCATTGTCTGCTGAGTTCAACTTCTACTGCCTCTCAACCACCCACTAAGTTTTGGGAGATACTTGGATCTTCCTGTTGCTTGAACTCTGCAGAATGTCTTCTCAATAAACTGTTGAAGACTACTAACTATCCAGAGGTTGCTGCTCAGTTGGAATAGTTACAAATAATAAAACTCCCATTTACAAATTCTGAGGGATAAATGGCCAACACAGTGGGTAAAGTTCAGAAGGCAAATCTGACCTTGAACTATTAACAATGTCTCAACACCCATTCTCTAAGGTGACCTGATAAATGCTGCTGGTATAGCATATCCTTCAGTCCACCTTCCAGGATCTTGACAACACAGACATTCCCTCTATAATCACTCCCTCTGAGTTCTGACTCAGGGTATACGTTATATGCCTGCCATTTTCATTTTCTTGTCTACTCCATTGAAATCTGATGAATAATCAAGAATGTTTGAATAATACCAGGTCAAAATTATAAGCAGCAAGAAAATCAGATTCCTGTTCCTCAAGAGAAGACAGGATTTTGTTTCTGAAGCACAACCATTTTTCAACATTCTCAAAATAGATATGATAAAATATTTGGTAATCAAATATGAAGTTAGTGCCTTTATCATTATAAACCAAATGATTCTTCATGGTGCACTGAAATAAAGCTACCTGCAAATTGTAACATGTAATATATTTCCATCTACCTTTCAGAGGTAGATATGAGTACAGTCTCATATCCTCATGACTAAATGCAACTCTATATTGGGAAGTGGGGTACAGACTCCTCTGTAATTGCCCCTTGGAAAAGGGGGAATGAAAGAAAAATTAACATGAGACAATTATTTATTATTTGCCTAGCATCATCTATCAGCTCATTCCAGAGACCCCACTGGTGCACAATGCACCAATTCAAGACTGAGTCCTGCATTTGGTTAAGGCTCATGTGAACTTCCTAACATATATGTTGGACACCAGAGTTTAAGTTCTGTTTTCTGAGACACAAACTTGTCCTATCCTACAACTTTTCCTTTCTACAGTTCTGCACTGAACTGTTTCCCCTAAAGGCTCTATGATGGATAAGTTCATCTGAATTGTGACAACTAGTCTGAATACCTAGAAAAATATTACTGAAAACAATGTAAGGTTAACAGAGTTTGCAATCTGGATGATAATCTTGAGATGCCAACATTTAGATTGAACTCAAGATAGTAACACGCTTTATAATGTTTCAGTCCTCTTATAAAAAAATGAATCCACCTCACTGCTTTATGCATACTTTATGACATATGTATGTATGTATTATATAGGTGTGTTGGTAGTATTAAAGGAATTACCTTCATCAATGTTCATTTACTCTGAAATGTCTATGTATTTACTTTTAATTTCACTCACAATGTTGTTTTCCTCCCTGGAAGTATATCTATTTGTAATTAAGTAGTTGTAATGAGAAATTTACACTTAAGCAAAAAAAAAAAAAGAAAAAAAGCCGTAATGACAAAGGAAAGCAAATCAAAACAAAGAGCTTATAGGTTAACTCTGGAGGACTGTATCTTGCCTTACATCACCTCCTATCAATTTAAGACCTTTCCTTGCCCGTGGGCTGATAACTCCCACAGAAATAATATACTTAATTTCTCCATATGTGACAGCCATTTAATAATGAATAGCAAGAACAAAAGCTCTTCTTAAAACTTGCTTCAAACAAAAGTTAGCCATCAGAGATAGATAAAAAGTGTTCCCTCTTGGCACATGATAACTATGATGAAAATAGGCCAAGACAAATTGGAAGTCAAAGATTAGCTTTAGATCCAACATTTCTATCTGAATAATCCTGAGCTAAATTCTCCCTCTTTATGTCAAGGAACACACACTCTCTAGGCATTTCAGTTAACAGTTTCTCCACCCACCATCCAGATTTTCATTCTCTGAGATATGTTTAGGTGTTGGAGAAAATCACATGGTTTTCTCCAGAGATCATCCTCAGCTACATCTAGTTATTTTAAATCATTTACCAACAGCCAACACTGCAGAAAACTGTCAGCATGTGTTCAATTTGCATGGACTGGCTCCTCCCACTCTTCACCTTGCTCTCTCAGAAAAAAAAAAAAGAAAGAAAGAAAGAAAAAGAAAAGAAAAAAATTATTTACAAGGGAAACCTAGCACCAGAGTAACCAGGATGTGGGGAAAATCTAAGCACACCCCCTTCCCTTCATGCATGACATATTCAAGCCAGTTGAATCTACCTTGTGGATAGGAAGGTTAAGAAGTCAAAAGTAGTGTCTCAAGATTTAAGAGTAGGATTGGGCTATTCAGACACTGCATAGAGCTACTCAGTGATCCTTTAAAAGGTGTCTGTGGGTGGTGGTATTTGGGGATCCTTCCCACCAACCAGCCTACAGAGGCATGAGAGACTGAACAGAAGTAACAGCCTCGCCCAGAGAGCAGATGCTGATGCTTTTCACTCCTCCTGCTCTCCTGGCACTCAGCATAAATTAACTATGCAATAAATATTTGTTCAAAACCAAGGCTTTTCCAATAATCCAAATAGTTTTTCCATCATCACTTTACTCTTTATGTGACAATGGAATTGATGACTTCCTCTTTTACAGGATATTAGAGCATCAAGATCAACGGATTTCTTTTCCTAAAGACCAAAGATCCAGAGGCCTTGATCAACTTGACCACAATTGCCCAGTTAGTGCCAGTTGTAGCCAATACCCTAGGGGCCTGCAAACATTTTTGTTACTTTCTTGAGGACTGTAGTCTTTGTCCGACTTTTTCTATCTTCCTGCTCTTCTTTTCAACCTCAGGGCTTCCACACCATAATGCATTTTCAGGAATGTTCTGTGCCTGACTTCTAAATTGTTTCCTCCAGTCCTTCAGATTTCATAGCAAAAATCACATCCTCAGAGTTTTCCCAGATGCCCAGGTCAAAGCACACATTCACATCCTCCTATAGCTTGCGTTCTAAAAGCACTATGGTCCTCTGTTCCCCAGAACTGATCTTAGACTGTAAATCCCTATTTTGATATGTATTTATTGTTTAATATCCATCTCCCAAGACAAACACACATATGCATGCTAGCACACATACACATAGTCTCCTGGAAAACTAGATTCACATTTATTTTTTCACCAATTAAATTCCACTGCTAAGTTCAATGCTGAGCACAAAATAAGTACTCAATAAACATATGTTGAATAAAAATATGAATGCTCCTAGTTCAGGGGTGAGGGGTGTTTCATCTACACCATAACATATATTTTTCTTCCTTCAGTAAAAAGATAACTGATGATGCAGTTAACTCTTCAGTTGATTTCTTGATCATCCTGGCTTTCATTATACAGAGGAAAGTTAAAAACTTCCATTTCTAATGATAAGAAGTAATCATAAAAAGAGAAATAGAGACTCAAAATATTATTGCTTTGGATCTGTCAACATAGGTTCTTTACCCACAGAAAGTGAACAAAGGTGCAAATTTTTGCAATAATTCAAATGATCATTTGAATAAATATTCCAGAAAATAGCAGAAGATAAGACTTGGAATTAGGAAATGTGATAAATTATAGTTCAGATTACACATCAAGAAGAAATAATGATTTCTTTTTGGTACATTAAATAAGGCAACTAAAAAATTTACATGCACACTAGTTTCCCTTCATTAATGATTTGTCATCTTATTCACCCATCAAGAAACTCATTTGATTGCCTAGCAACTTTGAGGTAACATCCACCATCTTTTGAGGGTTCTATACAATTTTATACAATCTATCTCTTGTCCTTCCCCTTTGGAGTCATATCCTATCACTCATTCACTTGTCCCTAAGCCATAAAAACACAGAAAATTAAGCACCCAAGAGATTCTGTGAAACATTAGATATCATCATCCCAAGAAGGAAAAAAGAGAGTAACATCTGTCTGTGATTCTTGAGACTATTTAGAGATGATGTATTGTGTTTAAACCTTTAAACAATTTTCTACCTCCAATCTTCCTCTAGAATATTTAGTAAAACATTTACTAGCCATCAGTAATCATTTATATAGTCATTTTTAATTAAGAGAAATTAATGCTTAGTAACAGAATCTAAAATTTCAGATATTTCTTGTTTTTAGACGATACTACCTTTACCTGTTTACAAATAGATTTTGAGTGTTTTTACATGCCAAATGCACATGTATTTAGGATACAGAATAACTGCTTTCAGAAAGTTAAGCAAATCTAATTATTCAAAGTAATCTACAATTCAGAAAAAAACAAGTACATAAAATGTGACTTGAAAATCCAATGTAAATGGAAAAATACAAAAAAAAACACTATAGATTATATAATGGCTAGCACCCTTCAAAAAAGTTTGCCATGGGTACCTTTAAACAATAAATTCTCCCAGAATATTTGAAATATAATTTGATTTAGAGAACTTCAGTGGATCTACAAGTTCTTATGAAGACATTGGTTACATTGAGTGAAATGTCTCTACAGCTGCCAAGTCACCCCATGATTCATACATATATTTTTGAGCATTCATTATAATCTGCTCTTTTATTATTCCCTCTTCAAGGGCACTGGTGAATACAAGGGGAAAGAACATAAGTCCTTAATTGGACAACATCTATCTCTTACTCAATTTTTCTTTTTTTCTCTTCTTATTTATCCAAACAAAAGCTGTCATGAGGACATCTTTTTTTTTTATTCTCATCCTATGTCTATGAATATTAATCAATGAGGTTATTGGCAAGATTATAAACTCTATGTGTATAGAATGGTGCCTCTCTTGCTCATCATTGTCTTATTTATATTTTATAAACATAGGGTATTGATTATGTCCCAGGTACTATTTTGAAACTGTTACAAATATGAGTTTATAAACCCTTATTTAGTGACTTTAGCAAGTAGGTACACCCTCATTTTACAGGTGACAAAATTGAAAACAGGTCACAGAGCTAACAAATGAAAACACTTAGATTTGAACAAAAGCAGCTTAATTCCAAATGTTGTGCCTGAGACATGCTGGGCTTATACCTATCACCATGGAATTTTCAGCATTAAGCACAGTGTCAACTTATTGTAGATGGTTTTGGGGTGTGTGTGTGTGTGTGTGTGTGTGTGTGTGTGTGTGACTGGAATAGATCTTAATCATAGTTAGGGAAAGAGTTTATGAGACAATTAAAGTAAAGATTTAAACTCAGAAAGTGGTCTGACAGATTTTATTCTCTGCAAACTATTTAATAATCACAAGTTGAATTTAGTTAATTAATGTAGTAACAGTGGATCATTGGTATAAAAACTGTAATTAACCTAGATAAGGGGTTTCTGGTTCTAAGTTTTTATGACCTAAATATGATTTGATTTAATATAAGTGCAGAGGAAGGGCAATGCTAGGATATAATCTCTTCTTTTTGAGAGAATGCACTGTGGAGATGCAAAGACTGGATATCCATTGTTTAAGACATCTTTTATCCAGCCTCCCAGTCACTAGCAGTGTTTGAAAAGACTGGTTTTACCTACAAGAAGGAGATTTTGCAAAGCTATTTCACAGATTTCATGCGTACAAAAATTATTTTACTCTCTTTTCTGCAAAAGTAGGGGGTTACTTCCCAAAATATTTTATAGCATGTTGACTTTTATAACTAAATGATAGAAGAAAATAGACTACACTTCCATATTTTCCTATCCATCTGACCTACCTCACTCTCGAAAGCAAAGATTTTATTTCAATGCCTACTTAGTATTCCTTTCAATTTAACAAATAATAATTGTCTATATTTCTAAATGTGTTGGTGATATACTTGCACATTTACTCCATAATATAAGGTGAGTCTCTGCACTAGTGGTCTATGCTTCTGATTTAGGTAAAACAACTTCAGAAGACCAGCCAAAATGTACCTCCTAGAACACAATAATCTATTTCCAAGTAACTGCCAGAATATTCTGAGGTTGCATTAAACTAAAAGCAACCAATCTAACAATGCCCCAGTGACATATCTGCACCTTTTCAATGATTATTGTCAACTACTAAAAGCTTGGAACACCATCTGAATATTATTACTGCATCTCATGAATGAAGAGGTATTTCATCTAGAGATCAAGCACCACAAAATTGCTACAAAACAATTTGAATTGGAAGGTACTGAGAGTTATAAAGAGAAACACAAAGAAAGGAGGATAAAGGTAGCAATAGTAATTGCCTTCTCTGCAAAGAGAGACAAATCAAGAAAGCTTCTGTTTTAAGATTTTTTTTATAGAAGGGAGTATTTCCATGACAACTGAGTACTTAGTTATTCTAATTGCGGGAGAAACAAAGCATCTAAAAAGTCAGGAAATATGTTCCAAACACACAGAATAAATCCTATCTAAACTAGGAACATTGATATTTCATTAAAGCAGTAAAAATTTGCCACCAGACTTTTTATTTTAACACAACATTAAAAAAGTGACAAAATTACTTGAGTTTCTCTAAATCATTTCAGATGAATGTCAGCTCTTAAAAGTGGCTTGAAGAACATGTAACTGCACAACTTGACCTTAGTTATTAAAGACTAAGTTGAGAAAAATGGAGAAAGTTACCAAATTGAGAAAGTGACAAAGTCACGGAGTCTAAATTAAAGTAATACAAAGTGAATGATCTGCTATATCAGAATAAAAACCTTCTTCTTATCTGCACAAAAGATAAAAGAAATCCTATTTCAGCTTCCTTTAAGAGTTGTTTGTGAAAAATCATCAACTGGTTTATGTAATCTTAGATGTAGATTTAGTCTAATTCTTGAGATCTGGTCTAGAGTTAACTGAAATGGGCAAGACAGAAGACATTGATTCTTTTTAAAGCAAAGACCATGAAGTCCAAAAAGATCATTTCCCTTTGGAGGAATTTGATTAACTGCTGTATATCACTGCCTTAAAACATGGACTTCCTTTCTCATTCTCTTCAAAGATACTACTCCTGACCCTTGTAAGAGCTCTCCAGTGAAAGTTAAGAATGCCTGTTACTGGCATTCAACATGTACAATCAAAATGGTGATGAATGCAAGGTATTTAGAGCTGAAAGACATTGATTTAAGTCATCCTTCAATCACTTTCTACCTATTGATATAAGAAAAATCATTTCACCATCCTAAACTTTAGTTCCTCATCTGTTTAAAAGGAATAAAAAACACACCAATCAAATAATTTCATTCAACCAATTTTAGGCACTGGAGATAAAAAGAAAAATGTTACTATTCTTTTTTGAGAAATCATCTAAGTAAAGATGATATCTAAATTATATATACTTGATTACTTGATATAGCACATGATCAATTATCAACAAATTACAAATTATTAAGATAAAAATAGAAAATACATTGAACTTAAAAGGATAAGGGGCATCACACTTCTTGAGAGAGATAGAATGGCTATTCAGAAGCAGTGATATTTGAACTTTTGTTATAAAATAAGTATGCTTATAGAGGGAAGTAGAGGAGATGGGGGAATAGAGTCTGATATGAAAGAAGAACATGTGTTCAAGTATCAACACTTGAAGGAAGATGATTCAAAACTTAGCAAGCCTAGAGCAGTGTTGGGAATGGGAGTAGAGAAATGGAGAAGATTAAGGGACCAAATTACAAAGTGTTTGATGCCACTGATGTCCCCTGTTTAGAAACTAGGACTTTTTCCACTGGAAAATACAGAGATGATATAAATTAGAGCAACAGGGGTAACACAATTGGACATTTTTTCCCGAGAAACAGCAGAGATTTTTGCCAACTAATTTAATCTAAAGCAGGGAATAATTTATCTAGACTTAGGACATGAGCTTTACTTAAAGCCTCCATGATAGGCTGAGAAGTTGACAGCAAGTAAAGTCAAAGCACATAACCTGGGACCTTTAGGTTTTACAAATACAATTCCTGCTTCCTGGGAACATTGTCAGTCTTAGAGTCACTGGCATTTCCTAGAAACCTAAGTTTTAGCTTTGATATCCCTGTATCTTAGAACTGCTCAACTCAACTTCTGGGAAATGTGTAATACGAGAAAAAAATTAAAATTAAAAACTGATAACTGAACTGAATCAGCAAACAGAAAGGGAGAGGAAGGGGCAGGAGGGGGAGCCAGGGGAGGGAAGAACACAAGCGAATAGGACAACAATTTGTGGGTGACATGGTGGTGGTAAAAAATTTGGGGTACACAACAATGTAAGAATATATGATCAACAAAATTTTTTAAAGTGTAAATCATCTTAGTTTTACTTGTAAGACTGGTGATGACAGAGAGGAAGCAGATAGGGCCTGACTCAGTGACATAGTTGAGGCAAATTGTTTAACTTCTTAACTTCTGTTAAAATTCTTTAAGTATGTGAACAAGTAATTTTTTCCAAAGTCTTGGAAAACTGAAGATGAATACATACATACCTAATTTAAAAAAAGTATATGTACTTAGTAAAATGATATCCAAAAATTAACATGACTATATATTTTGGATCAAGTCTTCTGAATCATTCATTCCTTATTCCTACATAATCCCATCATAGACAAAGGTACTCATAGCTTAATCATATCTTAGTGAGAGAAAATACTCCATTAACATTAGATTCTAAAGAATAATGATGGGGAAGTTGACTAGTTAAGCCTGTTCCCTAAGTGTGACTCAAAATCATGAAGTTACAGGATAGTATATAAAAGTTTCCACATTAACAACTTTGGGATTCAAGCATGAAAATAAATAAATTCCCTGGTTTGAGAAGATACGGGTGGGCAGATACCAGAAACTGAGTGGAGAGAGGGAAAAAGCATAAAGGAAGAATGGAGAATTCATGCTTCCATCCCTAATGATGTTTTATACCACCCTTTGAATTCCAAATAAACTGGCTTCTTTTTGGTAATGAATTATATCCTGTGACTTTCAAATTATTGTAGGGCATAAATAGAGCTATACACAGCTCTTACATCACAAGGAGTTTATCACTCAGACTGTGGAGCAATAATAGATCCATGCTGGTACCCATTTAAAGATAACTATACCAAAATACCAAAAAGAACTTTGACATAAGTGATATTCCCATAAAGATAGTTGAGTTGCATAAACCACTAAAACAATTATAAATAGACCTCACCATGTTTGCAATGTTCAAGAAAAATGAAAAGAATAGCATATGTAATCTGTTTGTTTGGGGGTGCTTATATAATACCTCTTCTCCAAGGAAAAGACAAAAACACATTCATCCCAACAGCCAGTATGGTTGCCAAGTTGGGGTTCTGAGTTACCACCTTGACTAAATAAACAAAAAAATACATGATAATGATCTAAAACTAAACATTTAAATTTCTAAAGTACTTCTTTTTCACTGTTTCCTGGGGCATTTGCTTTACTTCATAGACATTCTGCTGCTCTTTGGACTAAACTGAGAAGCAAAACATTACAAAACGTTACAAATGCTTCCCTAAAACTTCGTTGGTATATTTTATTTTATTAAAAGGAATATTTGCCCTTAGCGTTTTAGTAATTTAAATATTTCACTCTTTTGAGAGACCAAAAGAGAGCAAGAGAGGAAAAGAATTTTTAAATATTCGCATTAAATTAGTCCATACAAAGGAATGAGATAATGATACTTAAAAAGCACAAAACAGAAAGAGCTATTAATATTATTATATCTGAAATGTAATAACCAGAAAAAAGTAGATATAATAAAATACCATAATAACATTATTTGGTGCTAAAATTATCCTAGGAATTAACAGTATTCAGCAAACTTCAAAATAAAGAAAAAAATCTTATGTAATATGCAAAAAAGAATTATATATAGAACATGTAAAATGCACAAATTTAGTATTTACAAACAGATCCTAAAAATAATTCTGACCACTGGTTATACACCCAGAGAGTTTATATAAAATATTCACTAGGGGAATAAGCAAATTAGCATAGTAAAATAGCATTAGGGAGCAGAGGAAATCTTCCCACACTCCTCTGGACTCTTGCAGACTGGCAAGTAAACAACCATCAGACAAACTGATAAAAGAAATCACCAAAAAAGGTTTAATAGTAATATACCTCCTGCACACATATAGAGATACAGTATGACTTCAGACATTTTAAAGAGTTTAGATAAGACAAGGGAGGTTGGAGAAGAAAGGGGGCATTTAGTTAGGGGTTTCCCACAAAAAGCACAGGAGACAAAGATATGCATATTTAAAATCTTCCTTCTGCATGAAAAAGAGACAGGGAGATTAGATCGTCTTGGTCCTTGCCCTTGCAGAAGTTTATATGTAAGCACATTTTTCAAGCAGGCTTCAGAGCCCTTTCCACCTAATCAGCTCTTTGCCCAAGATATATTTTGGGGTGGCAGATTTTTGCTCCTTCCCAGTGGTATGACAGTTTTTTGTAAGCTTAGTTTTAAGATATCATTTGTCATGTTATGATTACAAGAGTGAAATAAAAAACTGTAGAACCTGACACCTCATGCTATTCTTTTTGAGAAATAATAATACCTTATAAGTCACTCATGCACATGAAATTCTGGTTAAATAATGACAAGAATACACATAAAGTGCACTCTAAAATCATATTTAGTCTACAATTTCATATGTCATCTTTGCTCCAATACATGAGAAAACCATTTAATTTCTAACACCTACTTATCAACTTGAAGATACATAAATTAATATTTCAATTATTTAGAAAATCACATCAGTCAATTAGAAATAGACTTAAGTGTGGATATTAATGTGATAGTTTAATTTGTATTTATCATATGTACCTGTCCTAGTCACAGGGAAGGCGTTAAACAATCCTGGGATAAGTTCAGTAAATAGAGAGGACCCAAAGCCTTGAAAGGGGCCACTCCTCCCTAAGCTGCACTTTTATACACTGAGTTCTAACTCTTTCTCTCTTAGATTCTAAATAGAATCCAGGGTCAAATCAGCCTCCATTTTCCAGTGAAATAAAAGTTGTGAGGTGATTTGTGGTACTTAATTTGGAAAAAAAAAAAAAAAAAGGCAGGGACATATTTCAAACATCAAGTTGTAAAAGCAGTGGCAAATGGAAGAAGAGCTAGACAGAACGTCTTTTTCCAGAATCAGAAATCAGGTAAATGAGCAGGAGTTCAATTGTGAGGAGACAGTTTTCACTCAGCATAGGTAATGTTTCTGACAATGAGAAAAATGAGAAGCCCATCCTGGTGTCACAGCCACCTTCCCATCAGTGAAAGTTAGCACAAGGGTAGAGAGCAATGTCTGAAATCTCTATGGCCTCATCCACCTCCTACATTTTTGAAAAACTTGACACATTTTGATCCTTTCCAGGAGTCAGAAAGTGACAGACCACACAGGTTCAGGTGCTTAGCTGTCAGGTGTACCTGATACAAATTGCAGGTAGAAACACTACCAGCCAAACTACTATCAGGTGCTTGGAATCACTGTGCCCCAGCACTGTTCTGCCAGTAATAATATTCAGGCTACCTTTTCTAACAATTATATTTCTAATCTAAATAAATTGCCTTTGGATTGCTGTAATTTCGTTACCTGGATCTATACATGCTTGCCAAATTTTATACTAACACTGTCCAAAAGATACTGTCGCTGTATGCTTTTACTCAGCATCTATAAGATCTCTGTCCAGATGAGGTGGTGCTACAATTCTGGATGAACAACAGTGGTTCCTGTTCTATATTCAAGCATAATTATCTTCCAACAACTACCTTGGGCAAGTAAGGTACATTATGTGAAGAGATTCTGGTAGGCTGTTGGAGAGCCATTTGATTGCCAAAAAATTCTCTAATAATAATTTTGCCTAGGTTCTGTGGAATGTGAAACCTGAATACATTTTTTAATAAAATAAGGTGCAGACCAAATTTCTTCCCTGTGCCATGTTTCCCATGTTTAGGGAGAACAAGAGTGATGAAGATTAAATAAACTTTCCCTATCTCTCCACGTTTTTAATCACTGAGGGAACTCTAAACTTGTCCAATAAGAAGAACAAGAAAATCTAGTCAATATTAACTGTGTCTTTGTTACATGACAAATAATTTGCAGAGCAGTTTTGTCCATGTAGTCATTCAGCAACTTTTCTTGATCATCTTTTCTATACCTGCCAATGTTTTCAGCACTAGAGAATCCAAGGTGGTAAGGACTGCAGTAATTCAGCCCTTATGGAATGAATGGAATATGGAAATAGAAAAAATAAATGAGGAATCAAAGAAATAAATAAGTAAAATTGAAAATGCTATAAAATGAGTTTAGCTGGATGTTGTATGACAGAAAATAAATGAGGGTAATGGGCACAAGAGCCATCTGAAATGGACACATGTAGGTAAAGCATTGACTATATTAAAAACCTTCCAGAGTCGTGGGAGACAGGTAAAAAGCAAGTCCTAGAGCAAGAAAAAGGATGTTAGGTACTAGATGTGTCTTTTTTCACCAATTATTCCCCAAGCATCTTAAGATCTGGACAACATTAGACCCACTGAGTGGGTGATTAAACTGATACAATGAGGTTCACATAGATAAGAAGTATCAAGGATGGTGTTGCAACTCCCATCCAATGACAGATGTGCCTCTTGGATCCCTTATAATTTAATAGATATGTCCAAACCACATTATCCTGATACTGTTTCTTTCACATGACAATATATCATAAATATGTAATATATCATAATGAGCATCTTACAAACCATGATATTATTCTATAATGTGCATGGGCCATAATAATGTACAGGCAGATAACCTCTACATTTATATTCAAATTTCTTTATAAATACAAACTTTGTGTTAACTTTTTTAAGATTTTTAAAACATGCCTTGAACTTGGTAGAATAACAGAATGTCTTGTCTCACAGCTCTGAGGACTAGATATGAAAAATCAAGGCATTATTCTGGTTATTCTGGGGGCTCTCAGGGAAGGATCTGTTCTAGGCTTCTCCAAGAGCTTCTGTTAGCCTCATGCATTCCAGGATTAATGAGTGGTATCTTGTTCCTGTGTCTCCTCATATCAAATTCTCTTTTTAGTGTAACAGTCATTTTGGATTAGGGCCAACCTAATGTCTTCACTGTAACTGGATGCCTCCCTCCATATAAATGGTTATCTCTTAACAAGCTCACATTCTGAGAGAACTGTGATTAGAAACCCCATAAAATATTTTGGAGGGACACAACCCAGTTCATAAAAACCCATACAAATAATGTTAGATAAATGGGATTGTTTTATATGGCAGGTACTTTTATTATTTTTGGTTCGTTTGTTGGTGTTTAATATTCTCTGATTTTTGTTTGTTTGTTTTTTCATCTTCCAACTCAATTCTGCCTCTTTTCCACCATGACCACACATGATCATCATACTACTCACACTAAAGCAAAGAGTATTAGCACCTGGTTAATCTTTTCCCTGATATATCCATTTGTATTTTCAGTGGTTTTGTCACTCTTGAAAATATAAGCCACATAGTAAATCAAAAGGAAATCAAAGTTATCAAGCAAGCAATTTAGGATCTCTGACAAAAAAGAGATTAGGGTAACTTCCTAAAATGTGCTTAGTCAAAAGGAGATAGGTACAAAATGTGAGTGTCTTAGAATAGGAAAATAGATACAAGAAACAAAGGTCAAGTTTTATAAGCTACAAGATTTGCAAAAACGGTAATACATGTGAGGAATAATCTTTATAAGATGAAATAATGAAATATTTATAGCAGAAGCAATTTATGTATATTTAACAATATTGGCAACAATAGTGCTCCCTTAAACTTACATTACTGTAGTTTTTCTCTCCATTATGTATCTCTGTCACTCTTTGTTTCTCATTAATAAGGATAGGCTGTCGTGGAGCATGATATCTTTCCCTTAACCAACTTATGATGTGCAATGTGAAATGATAACTTAGGGAGTCATTTCATACAGGCTTTAAAGTAGTAATGCTATTTCGGTCTCAAAAAATCAGCTAAAGATAGTCTCAAGTTTTAGAAACAACAGCAAGAGCTAATGTTTTCCCAGCTTTCATTTAGAATTAGAACATTCTCTTTTATATTATGCCATGATCATACCTATGAATATAAGAATAGCAGTATGTCCAAAGTAACAGTTGTTGAATACCTTTCGCTTTCCCTTTCAGTTTTTGATATTTTATGGACTCAATCAACATAAGCATATCCACTCCTTGTGAGAATTCTTCTCAATGAATGAGAGTGTGGGTGTTAAGTGTTCCTGGGATAGCAGAAACCACATCACAAGAGAAATTCCAACAGGCAAGTCAATATTTAATATACAAAGAGAAAAGATGTTGCTGGCTAGTAATACCATAGTTAAGCATCTGTTGCCACTGGGGAGAGGTGCTGGGTAGTATCTTTTGTGAGATGTCTAATTGGACTGAATAATGGTCTGGAGCTTGGTGCTATGAGGATACATTTGTTTTATCTTTTTAGTAATTTTTACATATATATTTTTTGCATCATTGTATCCCCCAAAGATCTCCCACAATCATATCACCCTTGGATTCTCATCATGATCTCTTGTGCTTATCCCTCTGCCCTACTATCCACTTCCTTCTGTCCTTCCCCTTTCTGTTACATTATGTTCCCCTTCCCTTTCTTTAGTTATGTTGTCAGGTTGGTAGTTTAATCTTTTTCTTGTGTGTCTGATTTATTTTCCCTATATCACTCATATAAGTGAGATCATAAATATTTCTCTTTTTTCTTTCTTGCTTATTTCCACTAGTATGATTCCTTCTCGCTCCATCCATGTTGTTGCAAATGACATAGGCTGTCTTTTTTGATTGCTGAATAATATTCTGTTGTGTAATTATGCCACACTTTTTGATCCATTCATCTGTTTGAGGACATTTGGTTTGTTTCCATATCCAGGCTATTATAAAGAATGTAGCAATAAATAGAAGAGTAAAGATTTCCTTTGGAATTAGTGTTTTGATATCCTTTGGGTAGATTCCCAGAATTGGAATTGCTGGATTGAATGGCAATTCCATTTTCAGTACCTTCAGAATCCTCCAGACAGCTTTCCACAGTGGTTGGATCAGTTTGCATTCCTACCAGCTGTGTAAAACTGTTGCCTTTTCTCCACATGTATAAGGATATTTTTAGATTGCAGGCACAGGCAGAGACTCTCCCCTCTGCAGCACATGTGGATTAAGAGGACTATTCAATAAAACATCAAATGCACAAACTTTGAGCCAAGAGAATATTACTACTACTCTTAAGTCAGGAGAATTAAGAAATTTAGCAAAGGTGTTCATAGATGGTAGACAGGGACATTATGTACACAATTTCTCAAACTAAGGTGTTGATAGCTAGAACCAGTAGAGACTTCCTATAATTCTGATGGAAAACTAGAAAATTATAAAAAGAAATAGAAGAAAAAGAAAGAAAAGATGTTAATAAGAATTTGAAAAGACACTCAAAATTATATTCAGAAAAAGCAAACAAATAAACCAATGATATATCATATCATACCTTCAAAGCAGGAAATAATAAATACATTGGCTGTTTCCCAGTGCTCCTGGGGATGTGGAGATTCCATACTGCCAATGAGAATGAGAGCTGATTGAGACATTCTGGAAAGCAACATGTCAACAATAGCCACAGGAATATCAGCATTTTTATCTATAGCTATACCTATATCTATGGACACATATTTATACATCTATATTCTTATATCTATAAGCTTAAATGTTTATATTTATAGAGACATATTTGTATGTTTCTCTTTCAACTATAGTCATCCGAGGTGAAATTTTTACAAAGGCCATAAAGCTTAACTTTATGCATTGTTTTGCATAAAATGCATTGTTTTGGTTGGGAGGGAGAGTGAAATTGGGGGATGGATGAGCAAAAGAGTTTAAGAAGATGGTCCTTGGGTGACATGGTGGTCACCCATGGTGGAGAAACTCAGGACAACACAAGGTAATATATGTGTGTGTGTGTGACCAATAAAAAAAGTCTAGTGAAAGAAAATAAGAATGTAACACCTATACTATACTATCACTATAAGTTCAATTATGAATGTATAAAACACTTGGCAAGATTACATCCACATGAAAAGATCTGTGTTGCACACATTAAAGAACTACTGATGGGGCTATGAATTCAAAACCTGCGATCTTCATAATGAAATAAGACAATTGACCAAAAGGTAGATAGATGTCAGACCCAGAAAATAAAACCCTTGTAAATCTTTCTCATTCTCCTCTAAAATCTACCTTTCATACCTATTTCACCAGTGCATCCGTTTTGAAGAAATAGTGTTTGTTTGCTTGTGATAGAATAAGTGGGGAGATGGCGGAGTAGGGGCAGGGGTCATATGATACAAAGTCTATGTGGATAGAGTTAGAAGTGTGGACACCCAGTAATATCTGGAAATCACAAAAATCCAGGACTCTTCCTAGAACAATTCTAGTTGCTATAACAAAAGCTGAATTATGCAATACATGTCATTGTCATCACTATTCATTTTTGCTAGTACGTAGTTTCAGTTGTATCTTGAGTAATGAAGAATAGGATAAAGAATACCAGCCTTTCCTATAAACATCTTAGTTGCTCACTCACATCTATTTTTATTTCATGTCTTTTGTTTTTCCAGCCTAGTGCTTGTTTCAAAACAAAACAAAAACTGATCATTATTTCTAGTAGGAACTATACCCTCAGGCTCTGCATGTGTGTACATGTGCTCTGGGGACAATTTTCCACATGTATAAATACAACCACAAACATATCCATGTCTATTGAAAACTTCCATGTTAAGTCCTCATCCTACTTTTATGGTCTAAGTAAGTGTAATAAAATGCCCATCTCCCCTTCCTCCGCTTACACATACAAGTCAGTTACTGATGTTATTACTACCCCACACCTAGCAGTTTTGGAGAAAACTTACTAAAACATGGGTGAGACAGAGCATGCATGCATACATGACACCCAGTTTTGTGGACAGAGAGACCAGGTGTAAACCAAGTAACATCAGACTTCTTCACTTTGTGTATTTGTCTGCTTTCAGGGAAGCAGGCAGCCTTCACTTGAGATAGTCCCTGACCTCTTCATAGGTTACAGGCAAAGTTTTGCCTTCTCTGTCAGCTCTCCAGCCCAAAAGGCATTCCTACTTCCTGCCTTTTTCCACTTCCCACACTGCACTGTCCATCCCAATACTGTGAGCAAACTTTAAAATGTAAGAGGAGGCTGTTCAGCAGCAAGTCCTGCATGTACAGCACAAAATGACATCTACTGACATCTAAATGACAGTCTGATGTCATTTTATCTTTCCATTGAACTAAAGATTGAACTAGGTACTAAACTTCTTATCAAACTAAAGAGAAAGACAGGAATGCTTCCTGAGGAGGCTCTGATTCTGTGCATTGAATGTCACAGAAGCAAGAAAATGAACAAGGGCTTTTCAGCCTGTTCCACTTGCTTGGCTAGCAGGCAAAAGAAGAGAACGCACAGACGCACAGACCTCTGACTTCTGTCTTTCTCATTTTTTCTTTTCTTTCTTTCTTTACTCTTTTTAAAACTACACTTTGAGCCATTTACAAAATGATACATTGCTAGAAGATGGGAGCCAATTTTCAAATTTGGATCCTGCATTCAACTCTCCATACACAGTATGTGGAAAGCCAGCAGCCTCCCCTTGCCAGCATGAAGGGATTTAGTCAGCTAATGAAACCTTTCCAAATGGACAGATGTAGGAATACTGTTCTATCTGCCAGATACTAAAATCAAACTCTCTCTGCAAATTCAAGAGCAATGAAATTGTGTTGCAAATGCTGTATGGCAAGGAAGGAGTGCCTGCAGCGTAGAGGATTAGTAGGGACTGGCCCCAAATAACCAGTTTCCATGCAAATGTAGAAACACCTACGTCAGCAGTCAGCAGCAGAGACCTAGGATCTGTGCAGTTTTATTATTTTCACTGCATTATTTCTGCTTGGTAATTACTTTACAATTAGTGTATATAAAGTGTTATACAAGTTAACTAGAGATGAGTCAAATCAAGTATTATTATATTCTTGCTGGTATCCAATTTCCAGATTTATCATTCAAAGGGATAGGAGAAATTAAGAAAGAATAGATGATAAAGCAACCAAACGTTCAGAATTATAGTTAAAGTGGAGCTTTCAAAGTCATATTTAAGGAGATAAATGCTATCCTCAAAACATATTATTGCCATTTAAAGTACTATTTTAGTTGAATTCTATACCATCACAGTAGAAGGGCTTCCTTCTTTGTTTTTATCAAAAAATTTTGTCTGTTTCAACTTTAGCTTCTTCCCTTTTGATCTCTTTGATACATACCCTGGCCAATATGGTTTCCTAAAATATCTCCACATATTTCACTTGACTTCAGATAGACCTCAGCCATTCCTAGAATGTGTATGCATACCGACCTTGTTTTAAATTTCAACATCCTAAGTAACATTAGCATCAGTTTGCAGATATATACAGAAGAAGGATGAAATAAAGAAAGATATCAGATGGTAACACAAGACCTTGGCCAACTTAGCAGCAAATTTTTAAAGAAAGGCATGTTGCAAGTGTCTTGCATCAAATAAACCACTTTGCCTTTACATGCTCCCACCCATCCACCTATACAATGGCATGTCCTTTGGGAAAGTCATTCTCTGCAGCTTAGACAGTAATCGGAGGCAGTGAAAAATGAGATTCTCTTTTGACCAAATTTCTCACAGTTGGGCACTTGAGTAGGCTCTGGGTAGAGAATTTAATTGTCTACCACTACTTCCCCAGTCTTCTTTCTCAAGTCTCTTTATTGCATATTCCAAGAGCACGTATATTCTCTTCTGAAATTATTTCTTCCTATAAAACTTATGTTTTCTATATTTATTTATATACTTTCTTTTGTCCATGGTGAATATCATTAACTCTCTGTTTTTCAATAACTTACCACCAGCCAACACCCATATCAAATAATGTCTCTTACAGATTTTTTTCTAACCTACCAATTGCATTTTATTTCTTACACCTTTATCGAAATAACTTTGCTCACCCTGTCCACAGTACCACTTTTGAGCTTTGTTATTTTTGTTCCCATTATCTTCATTCATAGAACAAGCGTTTCCTTGTGTTATGTTATATTCAATTTTGTAACTCCTGAAAAATTTGGTATAATACTTTGGCATGATAAAACTTCAATAAATTATTTCTGAACTGAAAATATGCATCACTCCACTGAGTTCTGTCACTCAAAGTGGAGAAGGATTATGATATAGCACACTGGTAAAGGAAAATTAAAGAACAAAAACAAAACTGAAGGTTGTCTCCCGTTTGCCCTTAAAATGCCATTTAATACTTGTGAAGTGCCAGGTGACATTTAATATCTAAATTCAATCCTTCATCATATTTCTACTCCAGAGTTTACAGTTAAATGAAGACTAAACTCTCAGCTTTATCACTGTCAAATATTTTAGGATACTACCTGAGTCCAAGTGGAACTTCCTACTTTTTTCTGTTTCTATTAACAATTAACTCAACTAGTTTCAGGCTAACAGAACTGAGAGAGTCAAGAAGCAGAGTTGACCAGTCAAAGAGTGAATGAGGGAGTGGGAAGTAAATCAGAAATTTGTATTTATTACAATAGCACCCATCCCCACAGAAATATGAACAATGTGGAGTGGACAGTGTGTGACTTTTTAAAAGCGAGAACGGATTTCTTATTTGTTCCATGAACTGACCATTAAGACAATTCTAAGTGGTAATTTTTTCAGAGATTTTGAATAAAGCACCATGTTGGAAGAAGTAAATATTACATAGGGATTTTTAAAGACATTCATTTAATATGGAAAAATGCATGTACATTTAGAAAATAGCTTTCTTTTTCTGGGACAATATTCCTAAAAGTATGGTTCCTAAAACAACAGTGTAATCTTTTGGAAAATTTCTATAAAAGGTAAATTAAGCTTAACCCTACATATTTTTTCTAGGTGATTTTTAAGTGTGATAAATTTGAAAATTACTACTCTAAAGTCATACATTTGTCTGTGGGATATTCCTAAATTGTATAATTATCTCATCATTATCCAATAAGTTTCATTAAAGCTAATTTAAATTAGGAAATAATATGAATTCTTGTGCTAGTCTTGTCTCATTAAGTATGCAAAGCATCTTTTTTAATGGAGAAAAAACATTAATTATCATCCCAAAGAAGTAGCTGTCCTTCGCCCAGGGAGCCTTCTGTTCAGGAAAGTAAAATTCCATAACAGAACAAATGCATTGTTTATACAGGTATAAATGTGGAAACAATTTGCTACATAAATTATACTTGTTTATACTATTAATCAATCAGGCAGAAATATTAAATATTTCACTTTCTTGGTACACTAGAGAAAATCATTTCATCAAAGAAAGGAGTTAGATAAGGACACAAAGGTTGGAAAATTATACATAGTACTTAAACTGATGAAATTTCTAAATATTTTAACATGGAACAATGTATGAGTCATCATGAGGCTAGACACTCACAAGCATATTTTACTCAACTACTTAATAGCCCACCTTAACCTGGGATATCATTAGTTCTCATGATTCAAGCAAATTAGCACTGATAAAATGCTAAACCATATCTCTCTGTATGCTTGACCTAGTTCGTCTTTATTCGGTTTCATTCTAAAGATAGAACTACTGGAGCAGGTCATGAAGAGAAAATGACCATCAGTTGACCCACGAACTGGACTGGGCAATTTAAAGTACCTCTCCTTCTCTCCTGATCTGGGAATGTGGGTTCTGTTTGCCTTCCCCATTTCTCAGAACCTGCCCAAGGATATAATCTTGAGACAGTAATGGAGTGTAAACACCATCTAAACAGTAGTTGTGACCAAACCCAGTTAGGAACTCCACACAGGTTCTTAGGACATGGCACAAAGACACAGGAAACTAGTTGCCTTTCAGTAACCTAGACAAGTTTCTTGTTTATTAAAACTGCCACCTATAAATCTGGTGTGGTTTCCTCTTCCTTCCACCTCTCCCCATTTTCCATATATGGGGGGAATGCTCTCATCTTAGAGGTCATGGCTGAACAATAACCTACCATGAAAGCTCTCTAGGTCTAGGGAGATATATAGTAAGGGTTAAAAAAATGACACCTTTTAAATAGGCAAGAAAAATTTGTAACTGCCAACAGGACTGAAGCTTAGAGCAAGAAGAGGGCAGAAGGTAAAATCGGGGGAGGGAAGGGCACAAGAGATTAAGATGGTTCCCAGGTGATAAGGTGATAGGAGAACCTCAGAGCAGATAATTTTGTAATTTATATGTACATATATACATATACATATATGTGCAATCAATAAAAAATATTAAAAATATATTTGGGTTTAAAAAAATTATACCCTTCAGATTTCCCATTAAAATTTATAGTTTTTGCAGTGTTGTTTGCAGAAAGACTATATTCTTAATATATATACATGTGTATACTCTTCTCATTCAGAATCAATATAATAAATTAACAAATGTACATTTTCTCTATCCCAGTAGAGTGCAACATGATGATTGGAAAAAAACACATATTGGTGACAAATAACTCAAGGGAGTAGAATTTAATACTGAAGCTGACACTTACTAGTCTTAGGTTCTTAGTCAGTTTGCTTAACTTTCCTGGCCCCATGGTGCTCATCTCTGAAATAAAAATTTACAAATATGTACAACTTATGGGTGACTATTGCATCAGAAAACTAATTTTATGTGATCCATCTGAATGACAGCCCTCTGAGTATATATAAAACAGTCACAGAATTCTTGATGTGGGTTTCTATTGGAATCAGTGAGGAGTATTAAATTTCTGTATGTATACTCTTGGGCCAAAGGATGGAACCATCAGTGCAGGAACAGTGAAGGCATGAATATCATCTGTAGAAAATCCTAGAAATTGTATATAAATTGTGTCTGTTATCACAACTCACACATATTGTCATCAAATACAAGTTTAACCAAAAGTTCTAAGGGATCAGGAAGTGCTATTTAACATCTAGGTTATCTATAGTGAATCTGTCCTCCTGGTCTTAATACCAAAATTCTGGGCCCCTTACCTTAACATTGTAGTCAAATTTAAGAACGACTGAGTAAGAGATATAAAACCTTTTACTCCCTCAGGTGTAGTCACTGTAGTCTTTTTACCACTGAATTCTCAAGTCCTCCATCATAGCTCATTGTGCTTTCTCCCCCCAGACAACTGTCAGTCCTCCCTCATCTCCTCCCATCCTAGATGCCTTAGAACCATAGTCAATTTTCAGGGGCCAGCTTTAAAATTTGTCTTTGATCCCTTGTTTGGCTTCTTTATACTCCACATATAAGGAACACCATCTGGTATTCATCATTCTCTTTCCCATTTATTTCACTTAACCTAATTCCTTCCAGCTCCATTCATATTGCCACAAATGCATGAGGTTATATTTTTTGACTTCTAAGTATTCCATTTTTATATATACCATACCATTCACTCATTTTTCTAGGTCATTTAAGTTGTTTCTATATGTTGACTATTGTAAAAAGTACTGCCATAAGCACAAGTGTGCAGATTTCCATTTGTGTCAGTATTTCATATTAGTCAGGTAGTTACCTAAGAGTGGAATTTCTGAGTCTTCTTCATGCCATTCTAAATAAACTCTAATAGCAATTCTATAAGATGTGACAAGACATGCAGTGAACTCTACCTATTCCAACTGAAGTTACTGTTATTTTAAGCAACTTTTAATCCTAGTTCCCTGATCATGATCATCAAATCAGGGCATATAAACCATGAGAATGCATGACCCAGTGAAAATCTGGACCTATATTACCTAAGCTTTTCATTTATAATTATCTTCCTAGTGTAGAATTTAATAAATCATCCTTTGTTTGCAGAATGAATATATTAATATTACTTTGTGCATCTAAAATATTTGTCTGCTCTTAAGCATTCAGTTTTGATACAGTCAATCTGTGAGTATAAAAGTATTAGCTTACATAATGGATAAAAATCTGACAACAAAGACAATTTCTGCAATTGAAAACTTTAGTAGATAATACAAAGCAAAGATCTTCACTGCACACTTTCTGTAGTCATTAAGATATTTAGGGCTGCTAAATAAAATGGAAAATGCTAAGTGTTTTTGCCATATTAGCATAAATATAATGCTTCAGCTTACTAAAAAAAATATAGGTAATCTTCTTTGCACAAAAAAATATATAGGTAAAAAAATATATAGGCAAAAAATATATAGGCAATCTTCTTTTCAAAAATATATGTTATTACTTTTCCCAATACACGACATTGGTATTTGTCTAGTGAATCATGAGCTATTCCCTGCCAGCAATTGATTTTCACAAAAATAAGTTTTTAAGATTGTTTTGTTTTGTGCTTAGACAAAATATGAGCTTGTTTTCATAGTTTGGATCACTTGATGAATGAGTCTGCAGCAGCACTTACAACTAAAGGAAGGACAATATTATGCTCTAGTTGGTCTAGTCAATTATCTATTTTCTCCAGCAATCACTTGAAGAACATACTTTGTCATCCTGAGAAATAAAATTATAGTAGTCAATGGCATAAAAACCTCTGAAGGGCTATTGCAAGACTCTGTGATACGGGTTTTTTGAAGCCAAAGAACAACACAGGTCCAATTAAGTATATTCTCAGTCATGAAGTCATCCACCAAATTCAATTTTACATGAAGTCATGCTCTTGACTTCCTTTCTCCAGGCTTACTTTTTATTATCCTGTGTTTGAGGATGAAATATATGTTAATTTATTTTTATTCATGACATTTATCAGGTGATCAGATGAAAGCCCAAGAACTTTCAAAGCAGAAAAGCTCAAGGGATAAATGCAGGTTTTTCATGCTAACATGTCCATTTCCGATGCTGTGAGTTTGTGATTTGTGTTCAATTCAAGAGGTCATCAGGATCAAAAATGTATTTGGCAGCTGTAAAATGATATAATTTAGTGACACTGTGTAAATTCTAATAATAAGGGAAATCTTCCTACCAATGCTGTGGAAAGCTCTTCTGCATATATAAATCTATTCCTTATATTTGCTACAGAGATTTTTAAGGAAGCATCAAATTTGACTTTCCATTACTTAGTATCCTGAGATTAAATTGCTATTTTAACAATTGCAGACCATGGATTTCAACTGTATATTGTCAATTAAAATGTAATCAAACAATCTGCCTCTTCCAGTCTAAGATCTTTTGTTTTTCTTTAAGCTTGAAGAGACCTTTTGTTGCTTGAATCAAGAACACTGTCTACAAACCCTTCATAAATGACCTCATCCATATTCAAGAATTCAAATACCATCCAGATACTGATGACACCATTTTTATATTTTTATTTATATACCAAAATCTTCCACTCTCTAAACTCTTATTTTAAAGTGTCTACTATATGTCTCACCTTTATGGAAATTAATACTTATTTTAACCTTATCTTGTATCAGCAGTTACACCAGCTGATTTATTTATTATTGAGGTGACATTGGTGTACAAAGGAATAGGTTCACATCTCCTTGAATGGACATCATACTAGCTCCTTTACAGTTTTACATACTACATGAATCAGTTCAGGTTGCTCTTACAAAGTACCATAGACAGGGCAGCTAATATAAGACAAAAATATGTTTCGCATTGTTCTGGGTATGGTTGGAAGTCTAATATTGGGAGTCAGTCTGATTAGACTGACTAATGTGGTTAGACGGGCCCTCTTCCAGTTTGCCATCTTTTCACCTGTGCCTCCCATGGACCTGAACTGAGAGGGCACTCATTGCCTAGTTAACTTGCAAAGGCAAGGAGGAGAGGGGGGACACAAATAACGCAACAGATTGGGTGCATAGCAGATATAACAATCAACTGTTCTATTAAATCAGACATTGAGAAAATGGGCTGAGAAAAGTATTGATTGATTGATTGATTGATTGATTGATTGATTGATTGATTTTGAGACTAGGTCTTGTTATTTTTGCCCGTGGAACTGGCTCTCGTTCCCCGGGGTACCACAGACTCAAGCGATCCCCAGACTCAGCTTCCCAGGTAGCTGGGATTACAGGTGCGCGCCATCATGCACAGCTATTTTTTTGGAACTAGGTCTTGCTACTGGCCCCAGGCAGGACTCGAACCGCGATCCCTAGCCCCGGCCACTTCATAGGCTGAAGTTTACAGGCACGAGCCTTATTTATTATCCACATCAAGCTTTTTGAAAGTGACTTTGTATATAAGTACATATATATGGTGCTTATGCTAACATATGACACATTTACCATTTTGAAATAATTTAATAGATAAATTACTAATATGTTTATATCAAATACAATAATTGTTGGTTAATATTACTTCACCAACTCTTTGAAGACCTCAGTAGCTTTTAACTTTTATAAAGGGTTTTAGCAATATAAAGGGTTCTGAGTCCCCTAAGTTACAGAACCACTGGGGTAAAAGAATGTCTCCAACATTTCACAAACTAGTCTCTCTGTGTAGACTACTAGCTATATGCTAAGTTCATGGCAGTTGCTTTATGTACAGCAGGATAATAAAAATCAAACCTAACCTCTGCTCTTGTGAAGTCTGTGGTCTAGTGACAGATGAAGATCGAAATTTATCACAGATTGAATCTGCTATTACTAATGACTGCTATTGTGGAAAAAGACTTTGAAGAATATGTCTGGATAAGAAGAGGGTGAAAAAATTGCAATGCCTCTAGAAAACAATAGAGAAATACTAAACATGGGTTTTTTTTTTTTTTTCATTTATTTTACAAGAACTGCATTCAGCATTCTTTAAGTTTAGATCTCCCAACATTGAAGTTACTTTGTGTTTATTGTCAGTGCCTCATGCTTATTTTAACCAGCAATATTTATTTTAAAATTAGAGATACCAGCCATCTATCTTCAACACAACTACTGATAAAACTGATTCTAAATTCATCATCACCTGATTTACTACTTATTTGTTCTACCTGCTTTCTATTTTCTTGTCCCTATATGCATTTATTATGCATTTATTATTTCTGTTATTCCTCCCTCTTCCTTAGTTTCAATGCCATACCTCTATTTTATTAGTGATGAGTCTAGAGTAAGCTTTCTCAACCACAGCACTGTTGACAACTAGGACCAGATAATCTTTCTTATGAGAGGTTTTTCTTGGGCATTGTAAGATCTCAGCAGCCTCTCTGGTGTCTGATTAAAATCCAGTCACATTATCTCAGTGATATGTTAAAAAATGTCTTCATAGTGCCAAATGTTCCCATGGGATTTTAATGTAAAAAGTATTTTTTTCTTTTTCTGGCCATATAAAACTCTTTCAACTTTTATCTCCACTTACTCCTTTTCTCAATGGTTACATGTCTGTTGCTATTTTAATTCTCCATGTACTTCAAATTCCACAAAACAATTCTATTGTTGTACACTATTAATATTCAGACTTAGTCAGACACTTTTATGTTACTCTCTATATCTTTATTATCTTAATTCAATTCTCAGCTTCTATGCATTTTTGTTTCTTTTCTCCCTATCTGAAGAATATTCTCATTTTCTCAATAGTTGTTAACTGGTGATTGACTCTCCCTGTATCTTTGTCTCAAAAATCCTCTTATTTTATTGTTATTTTTGAAGAATGTTTCCAGTGCATGTAGAACTGTACATTGACATTTTTGTTTTTTTTTTTTAACAGTTGGAAATTTTACTTGATTTATTTTATTCAAAGTTTCTGCTGAGAAGTTTGCTGTTAGTATAATTGCAGCATGGGAAGGTAACATTTGTTTTTCTTTTTCCTTTTGTTGTCAGCAATTTGACTTAGATATGCCCCAGTGTGGTAATCTTTGTATCTATTGAATTCAAGTTTCAAGTGTCTATTGAATCTATGTCTTGAAATCTTTTATCAATCTGGAAAATTCTCAGTTTCTCTTCAAACATCTATCTTCCTTCTAGTTATAAGACTTTAGTTACAAGTCCATAGATACTTTCACTGTAGCCCAGTTGTCCTTACATTTTTGTGGGGTTGTTTTCCATCATTTTATTTCTCCTCACTGTATTCTTTCTATTTTTAACTGAGTCAACTTTATATTTCAATAATTTTCCCTCTGAGTTGTGGTGATAAATCCATTCCTTGAATTCTTGACTCAGTTGTTGCATCTTTAGTTGTATAACTTCCATTTTGTACTTTTATAAACTATGTTCCAATTTTCTGACAAAATGCCCAATTTTATCCTATTTCTAGAGCATATTATGCAGAGTTATTTTAAACTTTATAAGTAGCAATCCATTATCTGGATTATCAGTAGGTCTATTTCTAACACATAAGGCTTTTTTAAATCTTATTCGCCTTGTCTTATTCTTCATATGCTTGTCGGATATTTTGTGGGTTCCAAACACTGCATATAAAAATGTTTCTGGGATCATTTGAGGACTTTTCTAATGCTGCCTTCTACATTTGGACTGAGTACTCCTTTGCTGCTTTGGTAGCTTTCTTATGCTTTCAAACATTTTTCCCCCCCCTGGTACTATTGTCCTTTTCAAACTATCTGAGGTAAGAGACCCATTTTCTTTCTTTTCCCTCTATTTTTACAAATAATGTGTGGTCTATTAGTGCATTACTATGATGTAGCTTATGCAAATACAACCCCGTATACAAGTTCAAGAGCCTATACTGTATTCAAATGATTAATCAACTGAGTGTCCATTTGGAAGCTACAAAAATATTTGATGCTAAAAGTTTCTAAATGATCTTGATTTTTTTTGTTTTTTGAACATTTGTAGTATTGGCACTGCTAAAGATCATGCTTAGAGATACACTGTTCTGAGAGGCAGTAAGGAAACTGTTTAGCTAAAGGGAGAGATCTAATAAAAGCAAGATGTTCTTTGTATTGAGGAGAGAAGTCTATGTTTCACACTGAATTAAAGACGAATAATAAATAAATGGGTTCATATGTAAAGCTTGTGCTTTAAAAAATTCAGCAAACATTTATACATCTCTCTGTAACATAGGGAATACTATGCCTTGAGGATTATTCAAAGCAACCTTGATAATGTCTTCTGCTATGCACCAAGACTTCATTAATTTAGAATCTGCGATAATTTGGCCAAATACATTGAAAGCATAAGAAGGATTGTAGCAAAGTTTACATTTACTGCACCAAAGTTACAATCATCCTCAAATACTTGATTAGCATCCTTTCTTTCTATAAATAAAGGGCATAATAATTACAAACTTTTTCCATGTGTTACAGTAACATGCCTCAAAGAAGTAGAAACAATGCTTGGTAACTTATTCTATCACAAAGCTTCATGAGTTCACTTAAAAGGCACAGAAGGAGATATCGTAAGTGATGTTTCTGTGAATATAGCCAAGATATCCACTTTCAGCTAGTCTAAATCAGGAGTTCACTACTGAATCCTGGGGTGATACAGAATGCAGAGATATCCATGGCTTGAATATTTAACTGGATCAGAGATAAGCCTGGGTGCCTTGGCACATTCCTAAAGACAACCAAAACTTTACATAAATCTGAAAGAATAAATTTTCTTCTACAATTATAAAACAAAAATATATAAATCTGAGGCTAGACATGATAAAATTTCTACCACTTCCAGTCAAAGAAGAGCTGGAAATGAAGCCAACATTCAGTAAATGTAGCAATAAGTATCATCTAAATAAGGATGTTAGGGGGGCTGTGTTTAAATTGGGTAGGGCTGTGACCCTAGTGGCGCTGCATTGGAATGGTAGCCGTTGTGTCCTGGTGGGTGGAGACTTAGAGAAGGGAAGTTAAGCCTTCTCTTGAGAGAAGAGGTTTCAGAGATTAAGGAGACTGAGGGAAAACATGTGGATAGGAGAGGAGCAGAGAGGCCGGAGGGTCCAGAGCTGCTTCAGTTATGTGCCTGATCAGGGCAGAGAAGGGAGTCACACTAGTGGACTTCCTCTCAGCCTGGGCTAAGGAGTCTGGGGAAACATGTTGGAGACACTTGTAACTTGGGTAGGCTGATTGGAAATTTGGTAGTTGAAAACTTCATTTAACTTTGAAGCTGCAAAGCTTGGAAATTGGAGAACTGAAGAGGCTTGCTGTGCTGCTGTTTTCATCATGGGATATCTGAAATGGTTGATGCTGTTGTATCAACTTTTGCTGATTCTGCACCACATTAGAGCTGGAGCTGAAAAAAGCTGGAGCTGTGTCTTTTGGAGAAGAATTGACCATGACATACTGGTTTTCCTCATTGGATTTGAATCTCCTGCTTTTGAAGAAGGATCGATGACACCATATTAGCTTCTTCTGGATTGGAGTGAGTGGAGCTGTGTCTTTGAGGAAGGAGTGGAGATACCATCTTGGCTCCTTCACCTGGTTTAAGGTGGGGCAGCTGCCATTTTGTGGATGCACATGACTGCTATAGCCATGTGCTCTTTGGACTAGAGACAGAACTATGTGGTAAGATTACCAAAGGGGTTCCTTGTACCCTCAGTGACTTTTGTTTCCTTTGCCCTTTTAATAAGTAAATTTGTTTTTGCCTCCCTCTTAAGGTTTATGTGGTCTTGCTACAGCATGTTCAGGCTGGGGCAAACCTGGTGTGTGGCTTCCTTTATAGGGCCAGCTGCCCCTTTTTGTTAAATTTAGCTAAGCACCCCATTTTGTTATTATCAAATGTTCACAAACTTGAATGTAGGCAGATCTTGCATTAAATTTGTACTGACTTGTCAGAATGAGTTAATAAAATAAATCAATTTTATTATTACAATCAGTTGAGCACTCAAAAGTAAAAGTCTTGATAATTTAGCTATATTTTTTGTTATTTGTAGAATATAAGATGCTGGGAATAAAAATAATTTTAGGGAATAAAGAGCATCTCAAGGAAATTAAAATATTGTTGGATGAAAAGGTATTATTTGTCATTTTCATAAGTTAGGAAATTTTGTCACTTTTATATTATTCTGTAGGTCTAGCACAGTGAGGAGTCAGTCTTAGTTGAATGAATGAAATTCATTTATATTTGTTTTCATTAATTCATTCATCCAACAAATATTTATTGGTTTTCTATTATGTGTCAGGTACAATTCTGAGGTAAGGATACTTGGATCAGTTAAAATTCCCTACTCAACAATATTTAGTGATAACTTACTAATATTTAGATGCTTTAAACTCCACATCCAGTAGTTTATAACTTAAATCTCTTTTTAATTTTTTGTTGTTTCTGGCCATTAATCACTATCTAAATTATGATTAATTTATTTATCCTGTTTATTTTAGACATGATCCATTTAATTATTAGCACCTTTGATTTATTTAACTCTATGCAATATAACATTAACTAAAACTGGAAATAAATTATCTTTTCTTTTTGCTTACCTTCCATAATGTTGAGACATTTACCAAATATGAAATTCTTCTCCAGAAAGAATATGTTCATTCTTGCTAATTATGCCAAACTATTAAAGGAGCAATTTGCAGGTGCGGGCAGAATGGAGAGCACAGAAGCAGGGCTATGACAATGGAGGACCATTAGACCACACTCAAGCCTGAAAATACACAGCAGGAAGATGCTAAAATGTGGATATAATAGCTGTAATTGTAGAAGGCATCTCAATAAGAACTATGGTTACAAGTAGAAAAACATTACAGTCCTGTAGGGAGAAAACCAGAGACCAAACATAAACCCCACCTCACTATTTCCTCTCTTCCATGTAGGACTGTTTCCTTCCATTCACCAAACCCACTGAAAACCAAATGTCAAATAATATCATTGATTAAATCCATAGAGTTGATACTCTATGGGTATACCCATAGGCACAGAACAGATTAGAAAAGGACAGAACGTGCATAGGTCTACCACATGAAGGTTTAGAATAGCTGTTGAATGATATTACATATATAACTGCATATTATTTATAATATAAATGTAGTAATTATAATGCTATTTCAAATTAATATTTTTCAAATATAGAGTATTAACTATGTAATGTGAGTAGTACTACTTCATTGAACAAATGAATGATCAGCATAGATCTCCTGGATAAGATAATCTGATTTAGTTTAATCTAATTTGATTTTCAAATCTACTTACAGACAGAATGATGAAAAAAGACATGGTAGAGAGCAGGTAGCAATGTCACAAATGCAAATACAAGTTTGTATTGATCACAGACTCAACCTGCTTGATTGAGAGTTTATAAAGCAACTATGTTAACTCTTCAGGAATGATGTGGTGAATGTCAATGGTAGGATGGTAGCATTAAAAATCAAAATCAAAGGTACCTATGAGAATAAGACTGAGAAGAACTAAAAGGACTGCTGGGGGACAAGGTTGAGGTTAGGTTCTGAAACCTCTCATTTTTATTTCCTCCAGGGTCCTTGTTATTACTGTATTATATAAAATCTACTAAAGCAAAAGAGCAGTTCATTTTGGATTCCAAAAAAGAACAAGTCAGATGTAGTGTAATCATCTTTCATTCCAATTCTACCTTTCTCAACCAACAAAGACTTAGCCACTCAATGAAAAGGGAAAAAACGGAGGGTACAATAAAGGATCAGCTTGGCTTGATGCAAGAAAGATTTTCTGAATCTTTTCATGTTTGGGAGAGTGAACAGGTGCTATCTTAGCACTGGAGTGTTAAAAATGTCGAGGGGGAACCAATAGGATGATCTATGTTTGTTTTCTTAGATTCTCTATTTGTTCATTTGTCCTCTATACAACATAGGATGAATTGTATTAACTGCATTTCCCTATTTTTTATATTCTTCAGGTTCTTATTTTTGGAGGTCTTGTGCTTTCAACCTGTAGCAGGAATTAATTTCTGAATTAATATACACCCTTAGGGAAAAAATGTTTAAATTTCATTGACTAATAAATAAGAATAAAGATTGATGTAAAATGTCTATGTTATAAAGCCACCAATCAAAATGCAAAACACATTGTTAGGTGCCAGAATGAAGAAAAAGGTAATTATTTCTTTCTTTCTTTTTCTTTAATTTTTCTCTTGAGTCCCATTTCAGTAACAACGGGACATAAAGCCTGAGTTTTAATTCAATCAGAATATAATGGAATAATTTTAAAAATGTCTTAAGAAATTCAATCTCTTTGAAATGACTAATTTCACCCCTCAGATTTGGCCCTTCTTCCAGCTATTTCTCTTCAAAGTAATATCAACATGTAATCAATGAGCAAGATTTTAAAAACCTCATTTCCTTTTTCCATTTAAAAAAAGGGGGGACCAAAATGGTGGAAGCCCCAGGGTCTTTCTGATCCCTGGTTGCACTGATGAGGTTTGAATAGTTTCAACCAAATAGATCTTCCCAAGAAGCTCAAAATAGGCCCTCTCAGGAAGTATCACTTTGACATGTAGATTATTTATTTATTTACTTATTTTTTGTGGGAAGAAAACAAGTTACAGATAGGTATACATATTACAATACCATAATTTAAAGATTATAAACCATGCAAAATAATATATTATTTGATCATATATGTGATTCAAAAGTTTCAAATACCTCAGGAATGATAAACATCAAATTCAATGTACTGATGATTGTTCCTGGGAATGTATAATGGGGAGTAGGATGGAAGAGATATCCACAGAGAATGGCAACTATTTCTGTAGTGGCTGATTTATTTATTTATTTTTTATTTGTATGTATATATATATGTATATATATATATTTATATATGTGTAAGTATTTATATAAATATATATAGTACATTATTGTGGACCCCAGGGTTTTCCCATTTTCCTAATACCTGTTAACCATCCTGGTCTTTTGTGCCCTCTGTCTCCCCCACCTTCTTCCCCCTCTCCTCTCTTGCTCCATCATTCAGCCCCATTGGTTGTTTTTAATTTTCTTATTCATTTGTTTGTTTTTCTCTATATCTGTAATAGACATAGATTATTTCAAGCCAAGATCAATCAAGGTCCTGTAGGCTTATAAGGAACATTCGCCACTCCCTGATCTACCTAGTGTAGTTGTGGGAGTGGAGGGTCTTACCTAAATTAGGGTTTTTACCAGCAATAACCTTTCTTTCTGAGAAACTCACTATATGGTGCAATAAACATCATTAGAGAGCATTTAGTCTTTGTCATATTCATTACCCTTTCCTCATCATGTGATTCTCTGTCCTTGCTCCTCAACATCACAAATGCCTAGCACATCCCTTAGCACAGGATTTTTCCTCCATTTTTCCTCACTGACATTGGAATCCACATGTGTGCAGATTCCCCATAGATATGGAATTAATTTTAGTATTCTGTCATGCTATCTATGTGACATTAATGCCGTTACTTAATCAGCTCAAGAAGAATCCAGAGGAGTGGGGAGAATTTTCCCTCTTCCCTGACATTGGCATTTTTTGCTAATATCTGTAGTTTGTAGGCTACTTGGTTTTCTTGCTTAGCTTGATCAAGTCCTGGTGGTCCCTGCTACTGATTCAAGCTTATTTTTCATGTCATTGTCATGTGAACCCCTGAGGACCAGCAGCTATCAATGGCATGTTTGCACTTTTGGCTTTCATTAAATTCATTCCCTGATAAACATTCTTGCTAAACTTCCATCAACTTCAACATGGACAGTAAGGGGAATTTGTGGGGACTTCAGGCTTCCTTCCAGGACATAAGAACACTAAGTCAGTTCCCCCCACTCTGTTTAATCATATGATTTTCTCAAGTTATTATTGCAGTAGAATACTAAATCAAGGCTCCTATTGAAAGGAAGGGCAAAGTCCCTTTGATACTAGCTTTATCTACATCTTATCTAAGCTACCATCTTGTGTTTGACTTCAGTCCAAAAAAAATTAAAATAGTTTTGTCATTTGTGGTTTAATCTCTCTCCATTATTCTCCAGACAAGCCTGGTATTCTTCTTCTTCTTGCTATGTAACCAGGAGAATTATTTCATAACTTCTTAGACCTACTCTTCCTCATTTCCAAAGAACATAATATTAGACAGGACACAGGGTGAAACGTGGTATCATGATTAGAGTACAAAACTGTGGATCTGCTAAGGAAATACTCATGTGCAACATAGCAAGTCAGAGCAAACTATTCAATAAGATACCAAAATAAAGAATGTAATGAACAAAGTCACCAGCTTCTTTTGAATTAAGCAAATGCAGGATCTGTGATCACCCCAGGTCAAAGAGCATGGATCAAGAGGTGTGTTAGGAAGACCTAAGGAGCCAGACATAGATGCATACATTCCAGCTTTGATAAGGGGCTTAAAAAGTAAAATGCTTTGCTCATGAAATTGGAACAATGAGCAGGGGCTAAGATTATGCTTTGGTTATAATATTCGATGATTAAGACAGCAATCTGGTCATTAGAAACATCCCCCCAAAGCCAAAAAGTCCAATGACATATTTTCACTTTTATCCAAACCCGTCTTACCTCTCATGATTGATGCTGCATACAATTTTCACTTTTACCCCTGGCACTCCTACCTCTTGTGATGCTGTATATGTTAACTAAATCAACGAAATAAGGCCTGGATCTTGCTACTGTTGAACAGATCTGCCACTAGCAATCTGTTCCACAACTCCCTGCTTCTTCTTTATCAGTGTATCATATCTATGATCCCTGTTTCTATATTGTTGCCTCTCTGCAACACAAAACTGAGAGTACACTTTAAAATATCTTCCTTATATCTGTATTTCAATAACTCAGTAGAACCTGGTTGCCAGAGTTTGAAATATCTGACCCAAATTGCCTAGAATCAGATACCTATGATCCCATTGTTAGTGTGACTTTGGCAAATTCCTAACCTCTGTATATCTCTGTTTCTCCATCTTTAAAATGGAGATAATGTTGGCATCTAACTCATGGGGTTGTTGATCAAATTAAATAAGCTAGTTTAGGCAAGATGCTTGTAAGTTGAGTCTAATATGCTTAATAATTGTATAATGATTGTCCAAGAGTATGTAAGAAATTTAGCTCCAAATTGAGACAAAAGAGTGATTTGGCAACTTGAAGGATATTTTAGAGATATTTCTGCCATTTGTTGTACAAGTTGTTATTGGAGCCTGAATGAGTCTGAATTATTTTTTCCCCAGGTTTTGACCTTCCTGTTCACTGGGGTTTGAAATGAATCTGCAAGTAAGCTTTATTATTTGCTCTGACTCAGTGTGGGATAATTGTTACTTAAATAGGACCGTAGGTGTGTGCTGGGAGATGCTAGGTGAAGCACCAAGGAAGTCAAAGAGAACAAATAACCCTGCCCTTGAATTGTTTACTGTTCTATTATGGGAGACCTAGAAAAAACAGACTAAAAATTAGTCAGCTTCAAGAGGTAAGTGGCCATTTACAGTTTCACTGAAGAAAATCACTTCCATCCAAAAGAGAATCAGCCAATGAAATCTGACACTGAAAAATGTTGTATTGACCTTTGTGCTCTCCATTCCCTCTATCTAAATAAAAAATGCAGGACTCAACTAAATGATGCCCCTGTGGTAGCAAAAGATAGTGTGAATCTTCAGATGCTTAACTTAATAAGAAAATAAAAAGAGAGAAATAAGCTTAGAGATTGTGAAGTAGGTATTCACCATATGACACCTATGCATTGTAGGAATCATCACTGCAACCCAGCCTGAACACCAGTTGTCCAGTCAGATCTTCCTGAACTCACCACAGAAATCTCCAAGCAGGATGAATTCAAGGAATGCCTTTATAGTATCCATTCCCAACTTGCAGCCTTGTGCTCTGCAGAATAATTCTCAAGGATGACATTCTGCAGAGTTTCATAAAGCGTAATTTCATTCTTCTCTTTCCCAATTAAATAAACTTAGCTGGTGTCCTAAAAAAAATCTATTTTAATTAAAACATATCATAAGACTAGCTTGTTTTTCAGGACCATGTCTGTTTCCCTTTACTAAATACCCCCATATCAATAATGTCAAGGAAACAGGTAAGAAAAAACACAAAGTTGATATTAGTGAATCAACCAAGAGGTAATCACAAAACTCTCCATTTTGCAGAAAATAAAACTGAAGCCATAAAAGAGGTTATTAATAAGTAAAGAGCCTATATTTAAATTAGTTGTAAATAATTTTTTACTTCCATATTAAAATTCAGCACTTATCAAAGACGCATGATGAAACAAATAAAGGAAGACATTCTCAAAGCAGAAGCATTTATTTTTTTATTATAAATTTCAATGTTTCCTTTTTATGACTTCAATTTTACTATAGTGTTTCTGGAACATGCATGATGTTCTGAAAAGACTTATTCTACCATATATTGATTTAAGATGTTTTCAATATAATGACTTGTTATGGTATCTTTTAAAAGTAGTTTTGTTCACATTGAACAACTTTAGATAGAAAAAGAAAATGGCCAATTGGCCTGTGAGAACAGTAAAAGTAGATTTAAATTAGAAGTATGGTAAATGCTTAGAAATTGAGCTGGAAAATCAGTTGAATTCACTCACCTATTTATAAAAAGAAATAGTTTTTGATAACAAATAGTTTGGAACCATATAAAATATAGAAAAACATCATACTTGGTTTGTTTTTTTTCCTTATGAGGCAATAACCATGTGTGCAGCCAAGAGAAAGAACTATAAAAACTAAGGAAAGGAAACAACTGGGCTGATTTACTTAAGGATAGATTCACTGAGATGCATGGGAAGAAGGAAAGACATGATGAGCTGGCCAAATAAAGAATCATTCATTTCATAAGCAGAGATTAGAAATTTTAGAATGACTATCCATCTTCATTAAAGCAAAATCATACTAGAAATTGGTTTTGGTAAATATTAAGAAATTCACTTCCTATTGTGTATATTTCCAGGAGAACAGAAACTCATCAAAATAAAAGGAAATCAGTCGTAAGCAAGTTGTAAAAGATTATATATGAAAAGGATGTTCATTCAGTCCTACTTTCAGTCTGTTAAGCAGTTCGGAATGTTTAAATGTTTCTGCTTTACTTATCTGTTCATTCTTCATGGAAGAATTCAGCTGAATTCTGATGTTCATAGTAGTTACTTTCTGGAATGTTCACTTTTCTAAATTGAACTTAATTAAAAATATTTTTGAGTATATTCTATATGCCAGACACAGTATAAATTGAGATATAAACATAAGATTTGCTACTCACCTTAAATATACTTTCCTACAATGCACTTTCACTATCCTTAAATACCACCTCAATTTCAACCACTTTCTTACAAACTTTATTTCAGAACTTATTCCATCCTACTTTGTACCTCCCATCTGAAATGTTTTTGGGCCATATTCTCTGTGATTTTTTTCTCAGGGTTATTTGACAATTCATTATTTCTATTAAATAGTGATCATATATACAGTCTACCATGTTTTCAGATCATATGTTTCTAAGGAGAGTTGCCTATCAAGGAAGTGCTTACATTCTAGTATAGGAAGATAGACAATTAGAAAGGGAATAAATAAAGAAGAAAATTTGAAAAGTAATACATTTCAGGAACAAAGACTGTATGATGGGAAGGGAAAATTAGGCAGATGGCACTTGTATAGGATTTCTTTATTATGTCAGACACAACAGTTTTCTTAACAAAGACAATTATTACTAGATTTAGTATCTCCTCTAACTCAGGATCATCTTTAAAACTCTTAATTACACTTGCAAATACTCATTTTTTATATATTATCACATTCATTAGTTCCCAGTGGACAATATCTTGTTGGGGACCACCACTTAATCCACTAAAAATCTTAAGCCAAACATCTGAAGTAAATTTTATTGTTATCCTGTTACACATATTGACACTCCAGTACAGAAAGAACAAGTAATCATACGGTTACTTACCTAGCATATAGTGGAGCTGATTTTGTCCTGGCTTTTTGGTCAGAGTGCTCAATCCCTATTCTTGCTCTCAGGTCACAATTCTCTGTGGGGACGGTATCTGTGTTGAGATATAGTTGATGAAAAAACACATTCTGGGTAGGAGGAGTTACAAATGCAAAACAGTAGTTCTGTCTTATCAATGAGATGGTCATCTAAACAAGGACCCCAAATTCTTAGGTGCTCTTCCCACTAAGTTGGGGGGGGCTATGAGTGTCACTTGAATCTCAGTGTACTTCTTACTGCAAGAGAGTCAGTGAAAGTGATGCTGTGTGATCTCAGAGGTTTGGTCATTGAACTAAGGCAGCTTCCACCATATTTCCTTGGAATCTTGAGCCTCCATGGGAGAAGTCTGACACCCTTGAGGCTGTCATGCTGTGGGAAATCTATGTCAGGTGGAAAGTTCATGCTTGTATTTGTATTCTATACAGCAATAGCAGCCAACAAACCCTCCCAACCCAGTGACAAACCCGAGTCAATAAACCTTTAAACAATTTTGGTGAATAGCTGTGGAAGTATTTCCAACTTACGTCTCTTCCTGGGTAAGTCAAGATTGTCAACAGAAGCAAGTTATCTGTTTTCAGCAGAAGCAAGTCACAGCATTGTTTGATGTCAGAATTTATAGTGCAGTGAAATTTGTGAGCATCATACAATAGTTGTTTTATGTCACTAAACTTGGGGTACTTTGCAACAACACAAGTAGGTATTAATTATAGTGTGTTTTTCTTTTATTGGGGCTCTTAGATCACATTCTATGGGCTAACACAAATAGGTGCAGAGCAACAGAGTGAAGAAAAAGGCGTTAAAGTATTTATCAGAAAGTGCTCACAAAACCAGAAAGCGTTCTAGATACTTTAAGTAGAAAGAAGATTGAGTCAATCAATTAAAACTTACAACTATTGTAAGAACTGGAGGAAAACGTCAAGGAACACACCACTGATTTTCAGAAACAGAAAGCAAAGTAGGGAAGTTGACACCTATGGATTCACTGCCTGCAGCGCAAAAGCAGGTGTTTAGTGAAAGTTCATGATAAAGTCTCTGCAAATTTTGTGTGTACTGTCTGCCCATGTTTCTGCCAGGAGATGCTGCCAGATGATAATGGTCTTTCTTTGCCCTCTTGCCTTCCAAATCTTGGATGAGTGCCAATCACTGACCAAATCTACTCTATAAACTGAATCTTGGATATGCTTTGTATCTAAATAGACAGAATGGTACTGGATTCAACAATCTATAGCATCGTTTGCCTGTTTGGAAACTCAGTCTCTCTATATAACTTTACACATATATTTAAATTTCAGAACAACAATATAATTTCATTTTTCTGCTGAAGATGATTCAAGTATCCCTTATATAAATAATGACATGTTCTTCTTGTCCCCTAACTAGAAAGCCCAAAGACTCATCATCAACTATACCCATCTCTGAAATACGCTCATTCCCATTGTAGCTAGGTTACAATTCCTTCTTTTAATTTGAAGAGTAAATTATAAAATAAATTGAAGAGTAAATTATAAAATAAATACCACAAACTTTTTTTTTTTTTTGAGATTAGGTCTCGCTATTTTGCCCATGGAACTGTAGGCTCACGTTGCCCAGGATACCATGAACTCAAGCAATTCCCAGCCTCAGCTTCCCAGGTAACTGGGATTACAGGCATGCGCCACCATGCCCAACTATTTTTTGGGACTAGGTCTCACTGTGTTGCCCCCAGCAGGACTCATAAACACTTTTAATACAATATAGAGGAAAGGAAATATTCATGTCTCTAAATTAGTGCTCTAGATGCATTCTTCCCCAATAACTGAATATTTGACTATATTTGAAGATTCCACAAATAAAGGAGATTATAAATATTTGTTTTTCTCTGGCTTATTTTACCTAGCAGAATGCCATTCATGTTCACCTGTGTTGAACATGTGGCAATGTTTTGTTCTTTTTTCCCTGAACAATATCCCTGTGTGTGTACATGTATGTGAGACATCTTTATCTATGTATCTTAGACTCAGGTTTCCATATCTTGGCTATTATGAGTATGCAGCAATGAATGTGGATATAGATAAATCTCTCTCTTTGGTGTTTGTTTCCTTCTATATATTCAGAAGTAAATTAGTGGATGATATAATAGTTCTATTTTTGACTGAGAAACCACCATACATTTTACCATAATAACTGCCAATTTACAACCTTTAAAGTGATTCCCTTTCCCATACCATTATTCTCTTTTTTTGTTTTATATATGCATAATATCAATTTATATGAGGTAATATTTTATTATGGTTTGACTTGCATGAACCTGATGATTAATGATGTTGAGCATGCTTCCTGATGACTATTGGCCATTTATATGTCTCCCTTTGTGAAATATCTATTCACAGTCTTTGCCCTTTTTTTATTGAATTGTTTAAGTTCTTTATCTATTTGGATATTGACCCTTTGCCAGGTATATGATTTGTAATTGGTTTTCCCCATCCCATACAATGCCCCTTGACTGTTGACTGATATCTTTGCTGTGAAGATTGTTTTGTTTGATGAAAGCCTATTTTTATCTTTTTGCTTTTATTCTCTGTGTTACAGGGTCATTAAGATTAAAAACTGGCTAATCCAATGGTTAAAAAACATTTCTTACATTTTTCTGTAATATGTTTCTGATTTTTACATCTTACATTTAATTTTTTACCCCTTTTTCTATATTTTTGTTTATGAAGCAGGTGAGATAAGTCCAATATTATTCTTTTGTATATAGAAAACCAGTTTACCAAGCAATATTTATTGAAGAGATTGTCTCTTTCCTATTGTATGGTATTTAAACCTCTGTCAATGTAAATGAAATTTAGATTGTAAATGTAAATGTTTGGGTTTATTTCTGATCTTTTGATTACTATGGTTCAATAGAAATTTAGTATTGATCTGTATTTATATTAAAAAATGCCATTGGAATTTTGATAGCATTGTTTCTGTAGACTACTTTGAACAAACTTTCTAATCTATGTTCCTATCTACCTATATATATGTATATATATATAGACATATATGTATGTATATATGTCAACATACATATGTCTTCTTCAATTTCTTTCATTACTGTTTTACTTGTCAGTACACATATCTGTCACTTCATTGGTTAAATCTATTCCTAAGTCTTTTACTTCTTTTATATTATTATAAATGGAATATTTTTCTAAAACTCTTTTTCAGAGAGTTTTTATTAGTTCCAAGAAATTCAACTTTTTTTGATATTTATTTGATTTTTTTTAATCCTGCAACTTTGCAAACTTCAAAGATTAAAAAAAATGTCATGGTGCCTTTAGGGTTTTCTATATATGTAAAAAACCATGTCATTTGGAAAGAGAAATTTTTACTTATTTCAATTTGGATGCCTTTATTTCTTTTTTGTTCCTAATTTGCTCTGTCTGGGACTAAAAGCATGAAATTATAGAAAAGTGTTAGATGGCATTCTTCTGCTATATCTGATCTTACAAAACAATTTAGCTCCTTGACAGCTTTTAATTTCTGGTTCATTTTGGTATTCAAAACTGCCAGGAACTTAGTGTTGATGTGTTTTAAGCCACATTGAGTAAAGACTGTTGTCTTTAAAAAAAAATCAGCTTTCCACAGGTGATTGTGATCTTACTTGTGAACTTATTACATACAATTTTGTTATGTTATGCTACATTCCTTCTTTTTCTAATGTGTTGGGAGTTTTTACCCAAATGTTCATTTCTAAACATAACTATCCACTATGCTGTATTTGACATATCACTCTTCATTTCCCTTTAATAGAAAGCCATTTACCTTGAGACTAACTGTTTAAAATAAATTACATTGTAACCTGCTCTTTGCCTCAAAACTGGATTTTCATGGAATTTTATTGATCAATTGTTTCTCAATTATGTATTAAAGAAACAATTAATTTTTCCAATCTTCCAAGTTTTTATACTTTAGGTAATTTATATCCTTTCATTTCTGCTGAAAATTTTCATCTCTAGTAACTTATACATTACATTTTCCTGTCAATCACTTTTCCTTGAGTTGCAGGCATTGGAGGCATATTTTTGATTATCTAGCTTACCACATAAAATTGTAGCCACTGAACAACTGGTCACCACCTTAACACCTGTGCTCTTCTCTGCTTGTTAATGTCTAACCACTAGATCAAAGACACTCATTTCAAGTTTTGGTTATTACTGCTACTCTACTCTAGCATTCATTTTTCTTTTAGTCAGAGAAAATAATACTAACTGGTAAAACTATAATGGCTCAACATTGTAAAAGTTTATTACTAAATCATTCACTGTCCAGTGAATTTGAAGCAAGATTGCTTCATAATGTCATTCAGAGACTCAAGATCTTTCTATTTTATGATGCCACCATTCAATTCATAGTCTCTAGGTTCATGATAAGGAAAAAGAATTGAACTACACACAGACTATTTTTATAGACCAGACATGTATCGCTTCTACTGAATTCCACTGGCCAAAATTCAGTCAAAGAGACAGATGTAGGAGACCAGTAATTAGTGTTGATTTGTGTAACCAGAAGAAAAATGAAAAAGGTTAAAATGGACATATAGCATTGACTCTTATTGTGAGTCAGACAACTGATTCAGGTGACTTCTACTACTTACCAGCTCTGCAACTCTCAGAAGGGATATCCTCATCTGAAAAAATAAATAAATATATTTCTGCCACAAAATTGCTTTCTCATGGGAAATTCTAAACCCAGACAAAACAGTCAATCAGACATGGGTAAAGAGAAGATAATTTCAGAATTTATAGTTATGGTTATTTTATCAGATTCTAGATTCTTGAGAGTGAGTACAAAAGCTTCACTTAAGATTCAAGTCAAATACATATAACCACAAATGCATTTACCACAATAAATATTAATTTATTGGGGTAATCTGCATTATAATATAAACATATAATTTAATTGGCAATATAAGGGGAGAGATTACAAACCTCTCAGCATATTTCAAGAGACTTGTGACCCACAGGGTCACAAGATTCTGGTAGCTATCTATCTGTAGGGAGGGTGTTGTCACTTTTTAAAGTGAGAGCCCACAGCAACTCTCACCAAACCTTGCAGAAAACTTAAGAACTATGAGCATGGTGTCAATAGTCTTCACAAATTTTCTCATGTCTATATTTATGCAACTTTTCTGAGGCATATTAACAGAACTACCTGTTCTGTTAGGCAGAACATTTCTGCAAGTCAAGATTTTTTTGTCTGCTTTGCCTTTTGCATGTCTATTTATCAATGTCTTTGAAACACTTGGATGATTTTTAGTGAAACTTACTTCACTCTATGTCCATTGTCCCCATATTAACAACAATCAGGGTCATTGAAACTTCAATATACTTAACATCTTGATCTGTCATGCTAATTATCAATATGCATGGTTATGGTATAGATCGGTTTTCCTTTCTTCTTTGAATTTAAGATTGAATATATGATTAATCCTGGTTAATGGAATAAAAGAAGTGACACTGTCAGTTTTGAACCAAGATAGTAAAAATTCCCTTGCTACACAGTTTCTCAGCTCCTTTGAGCACACATGCCATCAATAAAAGATGGAAGCATATCCAACACCTTGAGTTCCTACAAAATTATATAAATTAATATGAATAGCACAGTGCTGTGGCAATCTCCAATGCACATATGTTTATTTTTTTTATTTATATATGAATTTCACAACATTGTTATCTCAAGGATTTCCCTCCCCCCCCCTTTCCCTCCTGCTCAAAGTTGTGCGCTTCAGTTTGGTGCTTAGCTTGTTTTGACTTTTCCTCAAGACTTTTGTTTATTTTTTTCACTATATCCCATATATTAGTGAAACCATTTGGTTTCTGTCTTTTTCTTTATGGCTTGTTTCTGCTAATATGATTTCTTCTAAAAATATCCATGTTGTTATGAAATTGTCAAATTTGTCATTTTTAATTGATGAGTAATATTCCATCGTGTATATATACCACATTTTTTCATCCAGTCATTTGTTTTGGGGCATTTAAGTTGTTTCCATGACCTTGCAATTATAAATTGTGCTGCAGTAAACATCCAAGCACAGGTGTCCCTGTGTACCCACATTGAGGTCTCTTTTGGGTAGATTCCCAAAAGAGCAATTGCTGGGTTAAATGGTAGTTCCATTTTCATTAGCTTGAGGGTCCTCCATGCACATGTGTTTAAACACACAATAGCCATCTGTTGGATTAAACAACTGAGATTTGGGTGTTAATTGCTTGTAAACTGGGTGGTTCTCAACTAGAGTTGACACTGGTCCTCAAAAGATATTTTAAAATATCTTGTTGTATCATTAGATATTAATACTGAGAAATTGCTGCTGGCATATTTTGGTAGAGACCAAAAGTGATATAGTAAACACTCTACAGTGCACAACAAAGTATTACCTGGCCCCAAGGTCAATGTTATTTTAGGTTGGTTGGCCATGATAGTCTATTCTGACTAATACACAGTATCTCTAATGTGATTCCTATGGTCCTTCTCAAAAATCTACTTAAGAGTGTGCTGCTGCCATAAAACAGTCATGTAAGTCAGAGGGTGGGATTCAGGATCCAAAGGAACCAACCAAAAACAGAGGCTGTTTGCGAGTGAAGGGAATTGCTATGGACCAGCTGTGCAAGGAAGAGACCACTAAGTACCAGGCTTCAGATAGACAGGAAAAACACAGGCTGGCGAATGATGAACACAGACACGAACTCAGTGAGCAGTAGAATCTGCTGGCTTATTTTAGATTTTCAGGCCGCATATATAATGTTTAAACGAATTGCTTCAACATTCCATGAGGAGAGGCATTTCATGAGTACTTGAGGGCATTATCTCAGTGAGAGACAGGAATGAGCACGTGAGGGCAATTTCATGAGCGCGTGAGGGCAATATCATGAGCGCGTGAGGGCAATATCTCAGTGGAAGACAGAAATCAATATCTTAACAGAAAATAGATTATCATTAGATACTACTAAACATTTCTAAACGATCATTTTTAGGGAATCATGATAACTAAGTTGGTTACAGGTCACCCAAGATTATTCTTTGGCTGTAAAGCTTATCTAGTTTATCACGTTCTCCTTGCCTTGAGCTCGTTACTAGCATTCCAATGATTCTTTTCACAGAGAATTTAATTAAAATAAAGAATCTGATGACTGAGCCCCCAAATCTTTCTTAATAATGATGCAGTTCATGACTTCAGCACTCCTACACCTGGGGTCTGGGGAGCTACACCCCTAGGGTCCCCTGATTTCTCAGGTCAGCTCCCAGTTTGTTCCTCCTGCGGGGGGCAAAGAGCTTAACTTGTAAAGGTTTAAATTACAAGTTTCTCATCTCTGAGATGGGCTCCCATAGGGAATGGAGTTGTCCCCGATGCAGCAGGTGTTTGAAAGTGGGAAAGAGTACAACAGATTACAAAAATGCATTCCTTCTGGGGAAAAAAAAATGGAATGTTTGATGAGTTTAAAAATGCATTGACATAAAGGAAGAGCTAGACCAAATGGACTTAATAGATATATACAGGACACTACACCCCCAAGGAAAAGAATACACTTTTTTTTCAAATGCACATGGTTCTTTCTCTAAAATCGATCATATACTAGGCCACAAGACAAACCTGAACAAGTACACAAAGATTAAAATAATACCAACCTTTTTCTCCGATCATAAAGGCATCAA
>PVHY01000818.1:0-191817 GCA_004024945.1 Uropsilus gracilis
AAAAAAAAAAAAAAAAAAAAAAAAAAGAATACATGGTAAGATGAGTTTGACCTATAAATCTGAGCTCAGCTCAGAGAAAGGTCAGCTGGTAAAAGAACTGAATGGCTATGCCAAGACCTGAGTCCACAGAGCCGTGCCTCAGTTCATTTATCTTCTGTTCAATCCCATGCATTAGGTTTGCCTCCTGGAACAGCTATGGCGAATGTTCAGAAATATTTTTTGATGGAAGAAATAGCCACAATTTTAACATACCTATCAGTAGCATGGCTAGAATTTCATTTGTATCCAGTCATAGGACAGGTCAGCATAAGTGGCGAATGGGAATACATGTCTCTGATGTGTTCAGTGCCCCCCCCAAAATCTCACCCTATGTTAAATATGTTCTATTGAAAGGGAAGACCCTTCAAGCTGCATGGGTCCAAATCATGCTCAGAGTGACCTGCTAGAATGAAAATAAAATTCATTAAGATAGTTGCCTTTTCTTTGCAAGAGAGAATTTTAAGTTCAGTGGATCAGAACATCTAAGTGCTTCTAGATACTTCTCTTACCCATTGGTGTCTTTTAGTTGCTCCCTATAAAGGTCTTATGTTGTTGCCCCCATACATCCATTTGCTTTTATCTGTGTTATCAAAGTTTCTGGGCACAGTCTGACTTCTGGGTTCACTTCAAGTTACCCTCTTCCTAGGCATTATCCTGTCCTCTAGAAGTTTCCATTAGTGATATGTAATTACTAGATGGCACCGTCCTCTTTAGTCATGGACTGATAGCCTCAAGAACATCCTCCTTAACTTTTCCAGCTGCACAGCACTCTTTGCTCTAGACATATTAATTGACCTTTACATTCTTTCATGCACTCATGCCTCCATCCATCCAAAAGATGCCTCCTGAACACCTGGTATGTGCCTCACACACTGCTATGATCTAAAAATATAAAAGCATAAAAATAGGGAAGAAAAATGAAAAGCTTTCTTTTGAGGTGTTCACCATTAATGGAATAACCAGAGATATAAAGAGACATAAGAACAGCTTCAGTAATTCTGAGAACCTCTCCACACAGTCTGATGTCTTCAGTTCTCATTTCAGGGCCAGTGTTCTAAGTCTCTGTCTGGTAATAGATCCTCAAGGTTCTTGATATGTTTATTTCTAAAACATCTAACACAGAGGCTGTTTACATGTCAGGTTCTCTGATAACCGATTTTGGTGCTATGAATAGAAAGTTAAAGAAGAGACACTGCAGACTTCATTTTGTAGTTTAGATACTGGATGCTTGGTTTAACTTCACACTTTAGCTTCACTAGTGTTGCTGGTAACCTAGGGACCCAAGATCAGGGCTGGGGGTAGGAAAGTCACAGTGGGATCTGCACCTGCTCAGTCACACAGGATTGGTGGCAGAGCAGCATGGCAAGAGAATGGAGGACAGGTACCTTATTCTCCCATCCTCCTTCTCAGGACACAAGCAGTGTGACCAAATGATTCAAAGCCACTGTGGTCCTCAAAGAACTCATTTTCTAGGTAGATCCCTACCCAAAAAGAGAAACCCTCAGACTAGATCTTGCTGGGGATGGCAAGGAACCCTGAAATTTTTGTAGAAATTTCCAATACCATCTTAGACATCTTAGGCAAAATGGCTGAGTCAATTAGGGAAGCCAGGTCCCAGCAGCAACAGCTCTGCTCAAGCGCCACTTCTCTGTCATCTCACATGATAGTTGGCCTCAAAATCCACAGAGAACAGTTGCTTACTCAAGGTTCAATTTCAGGGGCATGAAAGGTAGTAAAAACTAGTGATCAGCCTTTGGAATAAACAATACATCAGGTTAGTGTCTTTCTGTTATTTGGGATGTCCAGTCACTAGGGAAAATTTTCCTACCACATCTGTGTTCTTCTGACCTTGGGTGGATGAACATCCAAGTTCATCAGTGATGAACTTGGTCAGTGATGAGAGTGTGATGGCAATGTACATCTGAAGGACAGTGAGCCTATATCCCTGAATCCTATATAATCTGATAAACCCGTGTTGTCTCAACTGAAAAAAACAAACAAACAAAAAACAAACCAACATCAGACAGATTAGTAGGAGAAAAGGTGGAATTTATATATGGAGAACTTGCAAGGTCGTTAATTCTGAAACAAAATTGGGTGAATCAAGAATGCTTATCCTATGTTTAAGGACTTGGGTGTTAAGGAGACTTTACAGGAGAAGAGGATGACCTCATCCTTAGACCGAGTAAAAACATAAGAGTCTCGAATAGGAAGGATGAGTTCACTGTTACTTCAGCTGTATTCTTCTAGGTAACCAGAAGGGGAACAGTGATTGTTCCTTCAATTAAGAAAAGGAAAACCACTGAGAAAAGGAAAAAACTTCCTTTGGTCTCTATGGCTCTTCATTGTGCTTAGTTTTTCTGTTTCCCCAGAGAGATAGTAGAGGAGGCTCCCAGGGCCTCATCAGACTTTAGTCTCATATCAAGATGACACTGACAGGAAGAGACCTAATCTGGACATAGTGAGAAAAGCGTACCTGATCCTGTGGAGGAGGCCAACCCCAAAGGTATAAAACTTCCTCAAGTCTAGGTTTTACTTCTGCAAAATGAGAGATAAAACCTATAGTAGCTGATAAAGGGATGACAGGAAGGAATGTTTGTGAAGGACTACACACCAACAAGTAGCGTGTCCTCACTCTATCCACTGCACCATGCATCTTCCTATGCCATGCACCTCCCCAATCCCTATGGCCCTGTCTTCTGAGAGTGAACTGTCTTGATTCACAGAGGTATTGCTTTTGTGCTCGCCATACTTCGGCCCAGTGCCTCGCCATTCCTCCACTCGTTTCTCATCTTCATATACTGTGGCTCCAGATTACAGGTGTCCACTTCCCTTAAATAATGTGGGATCTGTGTTTTTATTTCTTGTTCTTTGCTGTTATGTAGTTATTCATGAAAGAGAAATGTCTGTGTTGAACCATCTTGCTGACAACACCCATTGTCTGTGCTGAACTATCCTGCAGTCTAGGACAACCGTCCATGTCTATTCTGTCTGCACTGAGCCATCCCATGCTCATCGCCACAGATGAGCTGGTTGTGCTACAACCATCTTCACTGCCAGCTGGAGTGCAGGCTTCATACTCTCCAATCTGCATAGGATTTTTATTGACTCTATATTTACATAGACATGCCTGGCAGGGCAGGGCAGGGCAGGGCAGGGCAAGGCAGGGCAGGGGATGGGAGGAGGGGGTGGCTATCAAGCAAGCAAGCCTCCCAGCTCCTTAGTATTCTTTACAATCTTTCTCTGGTCTCTCTCTCTCTGGAATTCTCTTGTGCTCTTGCTTGTGTTCATACTCCCTCTCTATACCTTATTTATCCTCTGTCTCCTAGGTCCAGGGTGCATATTTACACCTACTGGTTCACACAATCATGGAGAAGACACATTATCGCACTTGCTAATGAATGAAAAAGGTTAACTCATTTACCCACAAAGAAGGAGGGCAGACACCTCTTTGCCCTGTCATCTACAAACCCAGTTATCTTTTCAGAAACATGGACAAGCACTACATGTATGAGGGTATCTTAGAAATCAGAAGTAAAAGCAGCTCTTTTCACCTCTCCTCCTCCTTCTTCTAGCCCTTTTGTATAACAAGCAGCAATGCTTGCCTCTTCATGTTCTACCATCAGCACCATCATCCTGCCATGTCCTTTGGGTCCTGCTCACTGATGAAGCAGCAGGGACTAGTGTTTGACGGACTTGTAGGGGTGGGAGAAGTAATCGGAGGGAAGAGAACATTATGACGAACCAGCTGCTCTTTGGAGGTTGATTTTCATTTTGGAAAATAGCAGAAGCAATTACTGTGGCTCATTAGAAGGCCTAACACACTGGCTGTCGAACTATATTTAGAAAACCATATTCACTTAGATCTAAAGTGGTGAAAGGGTGTGAAAGGGTGGAAGGGGGAGGAAAAGTCAGGGTCTGCCTGCATTTAGACTCACATCTACAAACAGGTGATTTGAATTCCATTTTGAGAGGACGAAGACACAAATGGAGTGGAGACACTGTGCCAGCGTGACCTCTAGCTTGATGCCCTGAACACCGGCATAAGCCAACCTTTTGGAAAATGGGGCTCGCTCAAGGAGAAGCCCTTCTGCAAAACGGGAAATGGTCAAAGATAGAGTCCTGAATGGGTCTTTCTGGGAAGCCCAGTGAACACCAGAGATTTCCATGGAACTGTGGTGTGCATCTGTGGTTGACTTAAATACACTGTGGTCCATTAGCCTTTAAAAAAATTTTCCATTCTTATCTTTCTGCTGGCTTCTGACAAAGAAGTGTTGATCCCACAGGCTGCTAACTCATGTCTTGTATGTGCTTCCAACCAAAGGAAGGATGCTGGAATGTGAAGGAAAGACACTGACCTTGAAAAGCAACATTCAGGAAAAACCTTGAATTAATCACTTCTGATCCTTTGTGCCGGATTAAAGGATTTGGAATTCCCCATATAGTAACTCTTCTTGTGAGTGGTATGATGGGGCAGTATCAAATATGTTCTCAACGCTCCCCAATACTGGTAAGGTTCGGTGTATTTTATAATGCACTGCCAAGAGCTGCTTTGGCTAAAACAGAAAAAAGAAAGAAATTGCTTCCTCCTATCCTCTACCCTCCCACTAACAAGGCTAGAAATGGGGAAATGATCTTTATATAGCATTTGTATTAAAATGCTACATAGACAGGGTCCAGGCGCCTGGGGATTCCACACTCTGGGTAATTTGTATTAGCTTCCCTTGCCCTGTTGATGACCCCTGACTTTCTCATAAAACATCTCATTTAAAACTCAAGTAGATATTATTGTTTCTATTTTACAGAGGAATAAAGTAAAGTTCAAAAAGTTTTTATGATTTGCCCAGGGCCACCCATGTACATAACAACGTGGCTGAGACATAAACCCTAGTTGTTCTCATGTCCTTTCCTCTAGACCAGAGGACATTAGGTATGTACCATATTTAGCAAAGAACTCGAGTGACAATAACTCAAATACCTGGAGATTTATTTATTGCAAGTCTAGGGAATTTGTCATAAGAGCAGATTCCCACTGTCTCCTTGATCTACCTGCCTTACCTAACATTGGTTTCTCTTCTCATACCCAAAGCATATGTGACACATACTCAAGACATCATATTCTCATTCTATGAAGGAAAAAAAGGAGTTTCCAAGGGCTCTCATAACAAAGGACTGCACACTGAAGTACTTACAGCAGTAGTTATGTTCTCATATTTCTGAAAGCTGAAGTTCAAAATCAAAATGTACTTAAGGCCAGATTCCTTCTGAAGGACCAAGAAACCTCTTTCCTTGCCTCTTCTAGCTTCTGGTAGATGCAGCCCTCCAATCTTCAAATGGCCTATTCCCCTGTGTGCCTCTCTGTATCCAAATTTCCCTTTCTTATGACACCAACCATTTTTTTCACTTTCTGTTATTGTGTTTCAATTTTCTTCATATTGTTTTCCATTCTATTGAAGTTTTTAAATTTATTTTTAACTCTTTTAATTGATTATATATATTTTTTTGACTTTTTTTTTTTTTTTTTTTTTTAGACTAGGTCTCGCTATTTTTGCCCGTGGAACCGCAGGCTCTCGTTGCCCAGGGTACCACGGACTCAAGCAATCCCCAGCCTCAGCTTCCCAGGTAGCTGGGATTACAGGCACGTGCCACCACACCCAGCTATTTTTTTGGAACTAGGTCTCGCTACGGGCCCCAGGTGGGGCTCAAACCGCGATCCCTAGCCCCGGCCGCTTCATAAGCTGAAGCATACAAGCACGAGCCACCGTGCCTGGCCCTTTACATTGTTGTATACCCGAAGGTTTTCCCACCACCCTGTCACCAGTGAAATGCTGTACCTATCGCCTGTGCCCATCCCTCCCCCAACCACCCGCTCTTTTGCTTTATGCTTCACTTCTGTTGTTTTAAGTTTTTCTAGTCCTTTTGTTTGATTATTAGCCCTATATTCTGCATATAGGTGAGATAATCCAGCATTTCTCTTTTTCTTTCTGGTTTATTTCTGCTAGTATAATTCCTTCTAGTTCCATCCATGCTATCACAAATGCAGAAAATTTGTCTTTTTTGATTGTGGAATAGTATTCCATTGTGCACATATACCTCAACTTTCCGATCCATTTGTTTGTTTTGGGGCATTTGAGTTGTTTTCGTATTCTGGCTACTATAAATAGTGCTGCAATAAACAGATGAGTACAGGTGTCCTTGTGAATTAGTGTTTTGGAGACCAGCCATATTAAATGTAAAATCCATGATGATTTAGAATGACCTCTATTTCACATGGTTTCATATGCAAAATGCTCATTTACAAATAAGGTCATATTTATAGGTGTATCAAATTACTTGGGAACACTATTCCACTCAGTCTGGGAGAAGAAAACACAAACTAACAGGTTTCTCTGTTTTATATGGTCATCCCAACTGCAAGAGTCTGAAAAATCAAAGAACACTAGTCAAAGGTGAAGAAAGTTGAAATGGAGACCTGTAAATCTGATGTACAGATACCGTTTAATTGACTTAGTTGTCAATTAATGGAACTGCCATCCACTGAGATCATAAAGTAGTCTTGGCATTTATTAGTTTATTTTAGACATTGCTTTACTTAATAGTGTGGGTCATTTCCAACTATATTCCATATTAGATTGTCAACTAAAAGCCATACATATTGGAGCACAACTCAAATAATGTGTGATAAATGAATGTCCAGTCTTTTTCACTTTCTGCTAGCCCATTCTTTCCAAGGGGCTCCTGGTACTTGGCCCATGTTTTCTATTTTTCTCTTCCTTTCTTCTTTTTTTCCTCCTCCTCCTCCAGAGAGTACTCTTTGGAAGAGTTACACAGTTGCTTCTAATGCTGGGGTCAGAAGACAGCTGCTTTATCCACATGGACAGTGAGTGGAGTGGAAGATGTGTCACTCGAGGGACATCCTAATGGTAACACCCATGCTCTGTTTCTGGAGACCTGATGTGAGTCAACACTTCCTGGCCCCTTCTTTGCTTACAGGTCCTTATAAAAGCCCATTCATTGAGATAACCCTTGTATGTTTTGGTAATTTTGCAAACTGTATGAAACCTGGAAAAGTAACTGAATAGAATCATATAATACTCCTAAACTTTTATTTTATAATGAGAATAAAAATAATGTAACATATATAATGTAGTATATATGTAATATTTATTACATATAATGTATATAAATATGTTTCACCCTAAGAAGAAATGGTAAATGTGACAGTGTTCCTATTTGCATGGAGTTTGCATCTTCTAGGTTAACTAAATGACAATAAATCAACAAGATGATGACAAGGACTGTGTTGTAGAATGATGACAGGGTGATGCTTTGATTGACTGGTCAAAAAGAACTTTTGAGGAGATGGCACAGTGTCCACTTAGCGTCATATTCAAGATCCTTACTTGCCTTTATTTTACAGATTAAGAGACAGGCTCTTAATTTCTCTTAACAGAGAGGGGAGGTGACTATTGTATGGTCACACAGCAAGCTAGAAGTGGGAGCAAGGCTTCCGGCTCATCAGGCAGTGCCCACTTGCACTCCCAGCTCACCTCACCTGAGGTCTCTTTGGAACTCACAGTTGCTCTTGCTTTAGATCATATCTGCTAATTTGAAAAAAAAAAAAATGACTTGAGTAGAGAGAGCTGTGAGTATTGCATTACCTCTCTTCCAATTATAGACAACTCTCACCTGAGGGGTCTATTGGTTGCAGGACAGCTGTAAAGGGGGGGGGAAGGGAGTTAGGCAAGTTTTGCAAATGATAAGGGATTCCTTGATGCAGAAGCATCCCATTACCATGTCTGACAGCCATCTGAATATTGATCTTCCCCAGAGATTACATGGGAGAAGAGTGAGAGAAAGAGAGAGGGAGCACAGTGAAAAGGAAGTGAATCCCCCCTCATCAATTAGGAATGAATTTAAGATTTGTCCCCAAATTATAATTATCAACTACTAAGCACATGTTTCCTTGCAGTCACCCCCTCCCCCCACCAATCCTCATGATTTTTAATTGTTCCTATTCCTTTTCCTTTTTCCCTTTCTGCCTGCCTGGTTTGTCTTCTGTCTCTACTGGTCCTCCTCCCCCAATTCCTTCTCCTTTCTTTCCTCTCTCTCCCTCACACCATGTTACCATTATTGTCAGTAGAACGAGCTGCATGCATGCCAAATCAGGTCATTCACAAATATAGAACAAACGTCTGTCACTACAGATTTACCACTATGACTAAAGCATGGCCCTTCTGTCTGTACAAAGTGTGCCCATTAGTTGTGTGGGATCACAGCCCCCTGAGTTTTTTAACCCTCTACCTTAGCTTCACTGAGGTAAGCATTCATCCAATAAACATCCCTTAGTGTGTCTGAATGATTTATTGAATGACTGCGTTTGTATTTCTAAAACCAGGACAAAGTCAGCTTTTCCATTTAACCTACATGCTACCTCCAGCACACACGCTAAGCTATTTTCTGGATTTTAAGGATTTAACTACAAATATTTGTTCTGGTTGAAACCTGGAAAAGGATATTCTCTAGAAGGAGAAAACCAAGAACAATTTGTGGTGGAAAATGAGTGTGCTACAGCAAAACTTTTCAAGAAAAAAGCTAACTAAACATTAAAGCCTATTTACTTTATTCCATGTTCTCTTTTGGATACTTTAAATTCATTATGTACTCTTACATTGTTAAAATCAGATCTATTCTCTTTTCAATCAGATATTAAAATATACCTGATGATGACTAAGGAAGAGAAAAACAAGGCAAGAAGAAAAATAATAGCATGATAAATGTACAAATTTATCTTTTAAAGGATCTTGTTTTCAAATGATTTGGTCCCTTTTAAAGAAAAAAACCACCCTGAGTTTTATAATTAAAGTAAAGCCAAAAGATAGACAGGTAGATAGATAGACAGAGATAAATACATGTAAAAACTGATAATGAAGAATATAATTCATTCTTTAATAAGAAATCTTCAACAGTTGAAGTCTTTTTCTGGTTTTTAACAATTTCTACAGAACAGATCAATTTTAATAGACCTTAAAAACCCAATGTGAAAAACAAATAAAAATACAACTTACCAACCAGACAAATTGTTTCTATTTTGATTGTTACACTGGATCTATTTTCATAGTTAAAAGTTATATAGTTTCTTTTTTTTAAATCAAGACAGCAGAAACCACAAACGTTAAAATGAGAAAATCAGACCTGTTATTAACTGCCCCGAATAACTGTATTACCTAATTGACCCCAATTGTAAATGTCTTGGCCAGCTAATTATTACTCTACCATTATTGTATTATTTTGTTCTTTTCTTTGATCATTAGTCTGCTGGCTCAACTATACATGGTTATAATAGAAATTCACTGCCATGTGATGGCTGTTGGGCTGCCTATGGGAAATGACTTGATAGTCTTGCAAACACTGAATCATGCAGTAAATTAACACTGATTTTCATGCACGTTTGCTTGCATGTTGATGACCTGGAAACACATGCTTACACTCCATATTTTTCCTTGTTGCTCCTGATTTGTTTCTTTTCTGGTAGGAATAGAACAATATGGGCTTCCTCCAGGGGACAAAACAACACCTAACCGGGTAACATGGAAGGGCGAGAGGAACAGATGGAGACAAACTATACTTAGAAACGACCAACAGAGCACACACAGACAGGAGATGCAGCTACCTGGCGTCACACCTGGGCGCTGCCAACCATTTTGGCAGTCAGGCTGCAAGGGGAATGGGGAGGCATAGGCTCGGAAGACAGTGGGATCCAATACTGCCTCACAGAAAGGTCCCCTGAGAGAGACTCTTCTAGATAGATCTTGTGAGATTGGTCTCCAAAACCATGCTCAATTGGACTTTCTATAGGAGGGCTGGAGTGACCTTTTTCCAATATGGGTCTCCTTGGCATGTGGAGTTAAAATCAATCAAGCCCTGTGGTCTTGAGAGAAGCAATTACCATTACCTTAAAGAGCAAACATGACTCTGATTCAAGGTTATCTCCAGAAACAGCCCTTTTGCTAGAGAAACCTACCTGACAGCAGGGAAATATCTCTGGAATATCTGGCTTTGTCACAGGAAGTCCTCCCCTCCTGCTCATGTGAGCCCTTTTCACTGACACCACAGGTCTCATCCCATTCCTTAGCTTGGGGTATCTGTTATCCCATTTACTTTAGCATGTAAGTCTTCTAAAATCTTCATACTGTGTGATATAGTTTTATCTTTTTCTCCTACTAATTTGATGCTAATTGATTTGCAACCCAAGAAGAATCCAGAGTGATGGAGGATTGTTCTCCTGCCCTCCCTCCCTTGCTCTCTGGGGAATCTCAGTCCCACCCTCATCCTCTCCATAGCAAAGAGGGGTAGCAGGTATACTGTAAACAGCTGTCATTTCTTCACTTCATCAAACACCTCCTGGCTTGCAGTTGTCTTTTTTCCTTTAGTTGGTAATAAGACCAACTGAAATTGCCCTTAATTCACTTAACATCAGGTCTTTCCTGGTCTTTGAAGTGAGGCCAGTAACAACTATGTTTTTACTGTGAGTGGACTTTTGGCAGGTTATCAATACTTTCTCTGCAGTGTTATCCAATGATCTTTCTGCGGAGATGGAAATGTTCTACAGCTCTGCTCTTATGTTGCTAACTATCGCTGGCTACCTGTGTCTATGGAGCACTTGAAATGCACTAGTCTAACTAAAGGGCTAAATTTTTAAGATATATGATATTTATTAATTCCAAACTGAATGACAAATCAATTTAATGTGAATTTCCCATAATAACCTGTTTTTTCAAAATGGCCTGAGTGCTCAGAGAAGTGTATCCTAAAATTAAATCAACTCTTGCTTCTTTTATTCTCCTTCAGCCACGTATGGTGAGTGGAGACATCCTGGACAGTACAGATCTAAATTATTTGGAGTTCACTGAAGACCTCTAGCTATTCCTGTGTCAACTGTTTTAAAAACATGCATGTTAAAATACCTCTGCCTCTCTCTAAAAGACTTTGGTGTCTATTCTGACTGCAAGCCAGGATTGAGCTGACACTACCACATCAAAGATTATGGTCACTGCCCATACTTAGGCCACATAATAGATTTTCCACATCAAGCTGATCTTCTTGGCTCATGCTGTAGTTTATCTACAACAACTTACCCCAAACACACAGAATCAGAATCTCTACAGAGACTCTTTAATTTACAAATATGACCTTTACATACTTCCTTGGTGATTCTTCTGCCAGAATCCATCATAGCTTCTTGCCCTTCTGTGTTGCTTTCTAGGACAGAGATATCACCATCATTTCAGGTTGAATATAACAAAAATACCTCATATTCTTTTTCTTTACTTCCTCCCTTCTTAATATGTCCCTAACTAGGGAATAGTACCATACATTCCATAATTTAAATAGTTGTAAATCCTAGGGTTAATATGGCTCTTTTCTTAAATCAACCCCTAAAATAATGGGAATGTAGGAGGGATTCAATGAATATTAGAACACTCTTGTGTCCTTGTCTCTCCTCATATCTGATTCATTGTAAACTAACATCCCAATGTCCTGTGTCTATTTCTTCTTTCTACAACTCCCACAAAGTTAACTGATTAATTTTTTACACATAGTCCTCCACCATATCCATTGTCTTCTCTCCCATCATGCCCCCCCCACCGCAATATCTCAATTGTGTGGTCAGCTTTCAAGTGTTGCTTTAAAAGTTTGTCTTTGTCTCATTCTTTGTTTGGTTCCTCTAAATTCCATACATAAATGACATCATTTATTATTTACCTTTCTCATTCTGGCTTATTTCACTTAGCAAAGTCACTACAAGCTCTATTAATGTTACTAAAAATGGAATTTTATCCTTTTGATGATGAAGTGGTATTCCATTCTCTTCCTTTATATATACCACATTTTCCTGGTCTACCCATCTGTTTAGAGACACATTGGGGTTTCCCCCCCATAGCTTGTTTATTATAAATAGTGCTACAAAAAAATCATAGTAGGTCATTTTTCTTTTCAATTTAGTACAACTAAGAAATTTAGATAAAGACTACATATATGTTCCTTGTAATGGTTTCACAACTTTTCCAAACACTTTACTTTTAATTTTATTTAACATTTTACCCATAATATCCTATAATGCATATTATTTTTAACAGTATTTTATATATCAAACAGTAACATGGTTAAGAGATTATGCTTAGGTCAGTATTTTGCAATGAAGTACTGGTATGCCAAGCAGAACCTATGCCCTTAGTTACTACTAAACTTTTTTTACCCACACCCCTCATCACCTTCTGAGAGAACTGAATAACATGTTTGTCACCCTTCAGCAATTGTAACTCTTTCAAGTTCTTCAAGTTCATTTGAAATTAATCTCCAATGGTTTTGATTCATTTCTTCTTTTCCTAGGGTGGGCCCATCCAAAACAAATCTCTCTTTCCCACTGGACTTTAAGCTCCATAGAAATTGGGAATCCATCATGTTTACTGCATGTCCTGGTGCTAGAAGATACTTTTTAGCATATGCCAGGAGTTCAGATTGAATGAATAAATGAATGAGTGAATGAATGAAAAAAATGAATATAGGCATTTCATATATTTGAGAATGGAACTTTCTGTTCTCCATTGTAACAATTCCCAGCTCATTCAGTTGTTCCATTGATATTTGCCCCTAAAATAATTCCAATGTTTATTGTTACCAGAGTTGAATCCAGAACTAAAATTATACTCCAGATTTCACTGACTATCCTCATTTTCTTCATTTCAGATGTTTTCCTTCTGTTAGTAGAGTCTAAAAAAAAAATCACAAGAATTTTTTGAAAATTCCAAAAGGTATAGAAGAAATTTATTGGCAAAGATGGTAGATTAAGCACATACATTTCCATCTTGTTCTTTCCTAAGCCCAGGGAAAATAACAATAAGGAAGCTTTTCTTCTCATCTTTCTCTCTCTCTCTCTCTCTCTCTCTCTCTCTCTCTCTCTCTCTCTCTCTCTCTCTCTCTCTCTCTCTCTCTCTAGCTTGTATTAATCCATAAGAACAAAGATGAGAGAAAAGGAAGTACTAATGCCATTTTGGATTCTGGAAAGTAGTGTATAAATAGTTCTTGATTTATTAGATCTAAGAAAGAAGAGTTTTAAGGATCAGGAAATAAATCAGGTGACACTAAAGAATCCCAAAAGATTCACAAAATGGTGCCATCAATATCTCTAGAAGTAAGACTTCTGAGGTGAAAATTGGAGGATTCATAAACAACCTGCAAAAGACTTGAAACCTCCTCTTCTTTGAGCAGGCCTTTGTCCCAGCAGAAGCCTGAGACAGAATAAAGAGAGGGTCTCTGGACAGGGTTTCACCAGGTACAGTTTGTGGAGCAATTTGATGAAAGGACAACTCGCTAGGATTAATGGAGGTTAAATAACTATTTACACACTAACTACTGAGACTTGTGTCCTCTTCCCTTCACTCTACTTCCAGAATGTTGGCAGCTTGTCTCTATTCTGCAGACAAGTTTAGAAAAATTCTTCCTCTGGAGAATCCAATTCATCTAAGGGCATTAAACTTTAACAAAAGGGGTCCCAAAAGAAATGGCTGACTTCAAAGTGTTATAAAACTTATCCATCAGCTCAGAGCTTCCAAATAAATTTGTAAAATTTTTTGTCATGGTAAATATTTATACGATTTATCATTCTAATAATTTTTAGGCACACATCAATGGCATTAGGGTATTCACATTGTGGTGCTGCCATCAGCCATAATCCACCTCCATCACTCTTCATTATCCCATAAGGAAATTATACTCATTAAACAGTAACTTTGCTTTATCCCTTCTCCCCAGCTGCTAAAAACTTCTATTCTAAGTTCTATCCCTATAAATTTGACTGTTTTGGGTACCGCTCACACATGAATTTATATTATTTTATTTGCCATGATGTTTTCAAGGCTCATCCATGTTGTAGCAACTATCACAATTTTTTACATTTTGAGACTGAATAAAATTCTATTAGAGAAATATCAGGCAAGAAATTATAGAGATAAGAAAAATAATTCTTGCTAAATCTTAGCCTACATCTTTTCTCTCTTCCCCAATCCATAATGGTTTATAAAACCATTTGCTGCTGCTGCAGCAGAAGCACAGAGATGCCAATAGAGGTACTAGTGTCTACAGCAGGAAATGATGTTGCAGACTCAATGGAAAAGGAAGTGACTTTTTATAGCTAGAGATATTGCAGAAGCACACTGAAACAAATAACTAGCTAAGGCTATGCAAACATGGCTGCTGTAAATCTGGACCATTAAGTCTAAACTATTTGCACTAAAATAAAGAGAGAATTTTTTCAGATCAACACAGTCTGGATCTATGAAAGACTGGTATAAACTACTGAGAACATGGACTGGTATTTGGTAGAGAGAGTGACCATTAGGTTGACCTCTGTCTAAGGACTCCCACCAAGTAGAAATAGTTACACTGGTCAGTTCTACTGCAACTAGAAGTCCATGGCTCACCTTGTCTGTTACCACCAGATGTCAATGAGTAGAGACAGGAATTGATTCTTTAAGGTATGCTTTATTCAGAATGCCAGCAATCTGAGAAGATGGTGGATTAGCACCCGAAAGAAACCGTTGGAACATTTCTTGTCAAACTGACTTTTTTATAGTGAGTTAAAGAAGGACAATTATTCACCAATGAATATGCCTCCACTCTGTTCAGGAATTTGTGATGCCTGTGCACCAGACCACTTTTGGAATCTATACTCAGGCACTCCACTCAGATTTTTAAGTCTGATCTCTGATAGTACTGGCTCCCAGCTCTCCTCCAGACATAACCTGGACTGGAAAATTAGCATCGAATAGAGATACGACAGAAATGTGTGTTCATCTATGTCTCTTTCCACCACTAGTCCTTATCACTATTTCACAAAGGGTTTCGCTTGATTCCTACCAAAAGCGATGAGGTCCACAAAAGAAATCCATAGTAGTTTTTTTTTGCATCTTTATATTAATTGATATTCTTTATGCATTCATTATTTTGTTTTTCATACTTAGAGAATAATTCCTTTCTTCATTCAAATGCTTACTGAGCACCTAACTGCCAAAATCTAGAATGCAATGCTAAATAACTAACATATCTTAGCTTATAAGACAGATAATATCATTTTTCTATTCAGTTTAACAAACATTTATTGAGCACCTTAGTATGTCAGGAACTGTGCAGAAGCTAAAATAATGAGAAAAATAGATGATTCTATCTTGTCTTATTGAGTAATATATACATATATATGCTTAGATTAATAAATAATATGCCGTATTCTGTCAAATACTGCAGATTTAATCATTAACATTTAAGTATTTTTCTTATCTTTCTATAACATTTTAATCATACTACTTTCTGCTGGAACTCTTCTATCTTCAAGCACAAACCCCTCACACTTAGGAACAAGGCCCTTATATTGGCTTCTGATTTTTCAACTTATTTTTCCAGCATGTCTCCAAAATAAATGTACACGAAAATTTAAATTTACTGCCTGGGACATTGATACCTGCCCATTTGTGAGCTAATTTATCAAATGCTCCTCCCAACACATATGCTCTTATTGTACTCTTCAAAACTCAGCTGTGAGAAGACCTGCACCTTCCTTGTGCAGTCAGTCTGGGGACCCAGCAGACTGTGTTGCCTCTTCTGTCAAAGAGCTATTTGATGTGTGCAGCAGGACATAATCTCAGTTTGCTACTCAGCTGTGCAGGATGTATCACTGCATTTATTTGAATGCCATTTTCTGATTGCAGGTATTGCTCTGCCAGTTTAGGAGAAACTTTAAATTCAGTTGCTTTGGGGTAACTCTCCTTAACACATTGTGCCGAGGATCTGAAATTTAAATGTTGGGGTTAGATTAGAATGGGAGCCCCTCTGTTTGACAGTCCTCTATTCATAGACATACTCTTATGTAGCAAAGTCTTTCCCCACACAACTCCTTGGATTTGTTGGCATTCTGCTGCTTTTGTGCCATGCGTGGAAGAGGAACACCTTTTGCAAACCTACCTTTGGTCTCATCTACCCTTAAAGGGCCATGCATACACTTCTCTCTGAGGTGCTAGGGAGCCAAGTCTGACTGCCTGCACCTTCAAAGCTCTTACAATCCCCAGTATCTTCTCTTCCTCCCCTACCTGCAATGTGAGAGTGATCTTAGCCTAGTAAGGAGGGCACAGGGAATGAACACATATATTAATTATTCTTTAGTCTTTATCACAACTTCACAAAGGTTTTGCCTAATTCCTACCAAAAGCAATGAGGTCCACAGAAGAAATCCATAGTAGTTCTTTTTTTTTGCATCTTTATATTAATTGATATTCTTTATGCATTCATTATTTTATGTTTTTCATGCTTAGAGAAAAATTCCTTTCTTCTTTAGTCCTTATCACTACTTCACAAAGGGTTTCACCTGATTCCTACCAAAAGCAATGAGGTTCACAAATGAAATATATCTGGCCACCGGAATCTGTCTAATACTTAATATGCTCCTCTCTCTGCAATGTAGATTAAAAAAATGAAAACACAAAAACACAAAAACTAAGGAGAATACCAGCTTATTTCTTCTTTCACCCAACAACCTTTCTTGCCTGAGGATATTACCTTGAAATACGCTTGAAAGGAGGTGGTAAAGAGGGAAAAGATAATGGAAAAATGAGTGAATTGTCACAGATTATTTACTAAAAATAATATCCTGCTTCACTTGTAAAATAATCTTTGTCACACAGTAGTGTGTCTCTTGGCATGGTGAACTTGCTGGAAGCAAGGTCATGGCTTAGGTATTTTTTGGGTTCTCTGAATCCTGAATAACACCTAATGTGTGGTAGATACTCATCAATGGATTATTGAATGAATGAGTGAAAAAAAATCAAAATGCCCCTGAGAACTCTTCCTTGCCATGGTTTGGCAAGCCAAATTGTTCATGGTTTGCCACTATTTATATGACAAAACTACAACTTTATCATATAGCTATATCACAGTTGAGGTCTTTTATTAACTGGCCTTTGTCCCATGTCATTTTTTCACTAATCTCTTTGTGGCTGATTTATCTACTAAACTGGTAACCTTGAAGGGAGAAATATAATATTCTAATCCAAATGCAAATAACAGGGTCACAAAGTATTTGAACATAAAAGGAAGGGAATCATAGTGTAAAATAGCATGCCAAATTGAACTGTTTCTGAGTAAGGGTAATTGCTATTCTTTGGCAAATAATATCTTCAGCACAATAGACAAGCAGTATTACTTTTCCAACTTTATTCTTTCTGGTGCTTTTTATCAAGATTGTTTGACTCTCCCTGTTTTTTTTTTTGCCCTTTCATAGAAAGTTAGAATTTTTTATAACTACAAATGAAATAAAACAAGGTCTACTGGAGATTACATTAATTATTGAAACTGAGAGGTGGAGAATTAATCATAGTGAGCCTTCCAATCCATGAACATAGTATGTTTCTCCATTTATTTTGTCTTTGATGTTATTCATAGCATTGTGTAGATTTCAGAATGCAGAGTCTGTGTGTATATTAATAGATCTATTTCATTTTTGGAGAATTATTAGAAGCAATAAACATCTGTTAGACCCATGTAATCTAAACCTTTATATAAGGTCTTTGAATCTTTGGTTCTTTTTTTTTTGTCTTATTGATCTGTCCATTAGTGGGGAGTGAGGAATTGAGGTCACCTACCACATATGTTTTCATAAATGATGTAATTGTCTAATGTATTTTGGTGCTCCTTTCTCTCTTCTGCAATTCCTATGACTCTTTTATTTCCTTTCTTCATGATGTCTGATAAATCTTGAAGTGTTTCTTCATTATTTTTCCTTTGTGTCTCTCATTTCTTGGTTCCTTTGTATCTGTATCTTTGAGGTGATAATTCATTCTCCCATATTCTGTTCTATTTTGATGGCTTTTTCTAGAATTTCTTAGCTCCTTTATTGATTTATGAATATCCTGCAGTTCCTTTATTTTCTTACTTAAGGTTTTAATCTTGTTCTTCCATTTATTTATTATGTTTCTCATAAAATTCTTTTCTATATCTTCTCTTATAGCTTAAATATTTATTGTATTAAGACAATTTTGAATTCTTCATCTGCCAAGCATAAAAATTCTTCTGTGTCAATGCTGTTAAGTTCTAGAGATTGATTTCCTCTCTGTGGTATATTAGTGTCAGGAGGACTTACTTGGACATTTGTATTTTTCTTTGCCCCAATGTTTGCTGTAAGGTTTGTTCAAGGTGTGGGTATTCTGGGTTGCTACTTCTGGTGTTCGAGACTTCCAGGCACTCCTACTGGGGTGCTGGTGGTCCTCTTGGGTACACAGGCTGTCCAAGGTGCTGGACAGGATATCCTATTGTTCCCACCTAGGAATCAATCCATCCAAGAGACTGCTGGTGCCAATGGGTGGAACGTCTGGTCTTTTACCAGAGCATGGGTGGTCCTCTTGGGCCTTCCAAGCTGCTAGAGATGGTAGGTTGGAGCATTGATTGCAGAAATTTTTATTTTTATTCTTTATTTTTTTTTGAGACTAGATCTCGCTTTGTTGCCCAGGGAACCACAGGCTCACATTGTCCGGAGTACCACAGACTCAAGAGTTCCCCAGCTTCAGCCTCCTAGGTAGCTAGGATTATAGGCATGCGCCACCATGCCCAGCTATTTTTTAAGACTTAGGTCTCATTATGTTGCCCTGGTGGTTTTTGAACCCACAGACTCAAGCGATTTGTTTAGCTTCTGAAAATATATGCTTTCTTTATTCCTAGTGGTAGTAATTTGTGTCTATTTCCCCTCTGTGTTCAGTCTATCTAAAGTTTTGTCAAACTTTATGGATCATTGAAAGGATCATATTTTTTATTTCCATTCACTTTCTCTATAAATGCTATTGATTTCTGTTTTTTTATTATTATCTTCCTTCTTCTCTTGATTTTCTTTTTTTCTCTAATCTCTTAATGTGGAAATTTAGATATTTGTATTGAGTTCCTCCTTTTTTTTTTTTTAATAAGGCACTGATTTATCTTCATGTAACAAACATAGAGGTGTTGTAGAGTTGCTTTTGGTAAATTCAAAATATTTTCCAATTCTTCCTGAGATTGTAGCTGAAAGGTGTAAACTGAATCATCTCATAATAAATCTCAGTGGTCTCTGTGTATGTTTGACTGAATAATTTAGCACTGACTGTTTTCCTTCTCACTCTTATTGAAGTGAGGCAAGCTAAAAAATATTTAAGGAATAAAACATGGAAATAGCCGGGCATGGTGGCTAGTGCCTGTAAGCTTCAGCCTGTGAAGTGACTGGGGCTAGGGATCGTGGTTCAAGTCCCGTTTGGGGCAACATAGTGAGGCCTAGTCCCAAAAAATTGGTGGGAGTGGTGGCTCATGCCTGTAATCCTAGCTACCTGGGAAGATGAGGCTGGGGATTTCTTGAGTCTGTGGTACCCCAGGCAATGTGAGACTGCTGTTCCACAGGCAAAAATAGCAAGACCTAGTCTCAAAAAAAAAAAAAAAAAAAATTTAAAAATCAAATAAAAAATAAATAAAAATAAATAAAGCATGGCATAAACTGCTTACCTTGAACAATTTAAATGCAATTTAGTACAAATTAATTTTGGGAAGATCAGTGAATCAATTCCTTGATCTTTACAGAATCAGAAAACTTATCTCAGCAGTAACCTATCTTCCAGAAATATGCTACAGAATTGTGTCTCAAACTTTACTGTTCATAATGATCACTTTGCAAGTTAATTGAACAAAAGTTTTTCAGCACTTCTACCTCAAAAAATTCTGATTCAGTAGATCCGGGATGAGCACAAGAATTTCAATATAGGAAAAGTTGCCAGGTGATGTGTATCTGCTGGTCTAATGACTACCCGTTGAATAGCACTGTTCTACAGCATTTAGAAAGCATTGTTATAAAAGTTCTCAACATGTCTTCATTTTCAGAACCTTATTTTTTGCAGATCCCCTTTTTTCTCTTCTTTGAAATTGTCACGTCATCTTCTTTTTCCTAGTACTGACTTTAATTTACTTAATTCTATGATTTTAGCTTTGGTTTTTAGCTTTTCATCTTTCCTTCCATTACAGATTCAATGACTACTTATGAGAAGTTATTGTTAAATTTGCTTCTAGGTACCATGGAAAGCAAAACTGGTGAGTTCATATTCTTTTCTCCAACATTATATTCTGTGTTTTTTCAGAACTTTCTCATAAACATAACTCTCTTTTCCTTTTGGTTCCCATAGATCTTAACTTCTTTCTCTCATATGGCTCTTATTTCATACTGTCTTGGTTAGGAATTCCCTAAAATAATATCCCAAATCTTAATTGAAAACAGGCACTGGACTGGGAAAAATTGTCTCAACATCCAATTTTGATTTTGCCACCCATCTTTATTCACACTTTCAGGTTCAATAATTATGTCAACCTTGGAATCAATCAGAAAATTAAGACAATCTTTTCAACATAACACCACTCGATCCCAATACAAAATGTATATTGGAGTTATACAAGTTTTGAGTAATGTTTTGAGATGTTGCAAGATGAAAGGAAAATGAAACAAGGTTCCACTTCTAAGTATATTGGCGAAGACAAAAATGTATTTATTCTATCTAATTTATGTCAAATCACACCATACAAAACATTATTCTATTTTATTTGCATGCATTTTCCCCCTCGAGTCTTTACCATTCCTCCCCAAACCTTCTGGGAGGAATGTCAATTGAGCCTGCTGTCTCCATTCTGTGCGTGACTGTAATCAATGAAAACAGTGCTCATTTCATGGATGTCTGTGAGTTTAAAAAGTAAACATCAGCAGAGATCTCTCTGAGCTATCTTTGTCCTGTCCTCCAGACTTCCTTCTTTGTGACATAACGTGCTCATATAGGAAGTCACAAGGTTGCAACGGAAATTCAAGTCTGACTGTATTTACCAGGTTCTCAAATGTTGATCTCTTCTGGACAAATAATTAGAGTGGGAGAGCACATGTTTAAGATAAATAGAGGGGAGCCATGAATAAACCTTTAAATCTTTGGAATAGAAAAGATTTAACTTTGAAGGAATACCAGACATTTCCTTTGAAGGAAAATGCAGTCCTACCTGGTTAACTCTCTTGTCACCATAGCAAATTTAGAATACCACCAATTTGCTATCATAACCCTTTAGGGAAAATGAGCTTCCTGTAGTATTTCACATCATAATTGTGACATATCATACATTCAACTAACACACATTCACTACTTGTTTGGGGGAGAAAAATCACTAAAACAATGACTCCATCATGTACCATGCCTCCTAAATGCACTTTACTGATCCTCAAGAAAGACAGATATATTTTTAATAATTGGAGGTGGAATTTATCCAGGTTAGTGTCACTGAAAGATGGTATGATATGGAAGGCATGTAATCTATTCTTTGTGAGTGATTTATACAACCTTCTTTGGTAGAAGAAAGCTGATATTTTAGCTGGGCCATCCATAGGTACATGTGGAACTATGTCAGTGGTTCTCATAAATCATCAGATATAAAAGCATGACGAAGGTTAGGTGTTATGGAAATCCCTTTACTCTCTTTCATCCTTTTCCTCTTTTCCAATTTTCTTTCTTTCTCTTTCATCCTTTTCCTCTTTTCCAATTTTCTTATCAGAGAATTTTCCTCATTTCAAAAAATGAGGTAGTGAGACAATCCAGTGAAGAATTCATTGAAGGTAGAAGTTGATACAGTACAATTTTTGGTGTCAGCTCTACCCCAGCTAAACAAAATGGACACCTCATTGTCTCACAGATCCCAGTTCAATAAAACTGCTGTGTCCAGCTAAGTGTCACCATAGCTGGTGGCTTCCTAAGGATGAGAGACTTTGAATTGTTCTTACTGTTAGATAAGGTTTGGGATTATTGTTTCAGAAGACAACACATGGAGATTAATTCTACCTGTACAACATAGCCACTCTGACTGAGTGGTGGTTCTAAAAGTAGGTAGAACTGTGATTCAGTCACAAAGACATTTGAACAGGTTTTAAGAGGAAGCAAAATATTTTACTTTTGCTGTTATGTAGTTGTGGTGAAGATGTGTAGCTAAAAAAAATCCTCATGTTCTAAAAGAAAATAGGAGAAGGGACAAACTGAGGACTAATAATATGAAGGCAAATTGCTAATCCATCAGTGGAGGAGTGTGATCACTTCAGAGGAAACAAGGTCATTGGGAAAACCTTTGCTTAGAAACTAAATTAAGAATAAGATCCCCATTGTTTGTCTTATAGTGACCAGAGTTCATGAGGGTCTTGCTTTGTCTCCAGGGACTCTGTTTCTCCAATCTAGGCTAGATGACTAAGAGGAAGCCATATATCTTCTAAGAATATTTCTGTCTTGTGCTTAACTCAGTAACATTAACAGAGGGAAATGAGGTTATGTGAACCTCATGGATATTTTGATGCCAGTGAGTCAGTAGATACAAAAGATTCCCTGTGAAACACATCCAAATAAATAAAGATCTGAGTTTATTCTAGTGATTCCCTTAGGCTTCACCAGCTCAAGACAGAGGAAAGACTCAAGAGACAATAACTCCATAACTATATGCAGATGGCTAAACACTTGGCAGGACATGCCCCAACATAAAATAAAACAATGCAAACATTTTCAACTGCAAGTGGTTAGATGTAGAATATTTTAATGACAGTATCAATTCTAAAGAAAATAGCTTATTTAATGTTTCATTTTCTAAATGAATGACTATTGTTGCTTCACAATTAGTGGGCTAAGATCAAAGCCTACTTCATCTTAAAAATCTTCTAGAACAGAAAACTGATAATAACAAGGAAAAGGAAGTCTTAGGCAAAATAATCTCAATTCGTTCAGGATTTAGCAAATGCAGAAATTATTGCATAAGGAAATAAAATTTGCAATTTAATTTTATAAACAAATCTTCTCTATTCCCCCAAACACACACATGCACACATGCACATACACTTAAATTTCTGCTATTCAGGAGATATTAATTATAACCCCACAGAAAATATTTAATCTTAACATGGGGAAATAATGCTGTTTCCCTAAGCAAGAGATTTTTTGTCCTTAGGGAATAGTCAGTTTTAATCTATTCCCTGAATAATAAAGGGATGTTGAAACTCTAAGAAGTCAGGTAGAGTCACAATGAGGGTTGTATTAGAGGGAGAGCAAATGTCTTTAAATTGATCCAGTGGTTCTATTTACTTTGGAATCACCGGACACGGAACACTTGACTGCCTTTCTTCAGTTTTCATGCCATCTATTACCATATTTTTTGTGCGTGTTTATACTCTCTCTAGTTGAATTTTTTTTGTTCACCCTGCAGAGTGGCAAACCAATGCTTTAAAAAGAGTAGGTATTTAATTAGTGTTCTGTGGATGATTGAATTTTTTCTCATTCACTTCTAAGTTTCAAAAATGCTTGTCTGACTCTCTGTCACAACAGATTGATGTGCAGGCAGTTCAGGACTACCACCACAGCAATTACCACAGGAATTATTTCTGCTCCTCTAACAGTCTTAGGATTATGTCATAATGGGTTACTTCCGAAATCTGAAATTATTTATCAGTAAATATGTGAGTTGGGACCAATATCATTGGGAAGAAGTAAACATTTTGATTTCTGTATTCACTTTGACATCACAGAAACTCATTGGGTATTTTCTGCTTCTTTCCCACTTTTTTCTTTCTTTCTTTTTTTTTTTTTTTGGCAATTGATGGTCTGTTAGCATTGTTGACCTTGAACAAAAAGCTTTCCATCATTTCAACAGCAAAATGAATATCTTTGAAAAGAACAACAATAAAAGCAAGTTGGAAAATGCAGTCTCATCAAGACACACCTGCACTCCTTTAGAATTCCAAAGTCAGCACCACCTTACCATGGTGAGTGCCCTCTTCTCTCTGTTGAGGTGGGGAAACAACATCACGTCCCACCAGAGAAGCAGAGCATGTTGTGTCTTGTAGTTTTCTGATCATGCATGCACGGAAACTCTCCTTGAGCCTCCTGACCTCATTTAAATCAGGTTTCTGTGTATTAATTTTCACAGTGTGAAAATAACCCAGACAAGAAACAAGAGAAAACTCTCTCAAAAAGATAGATAAGTGTGACCATGCACAACTCTCTTGAGAGAGTTTGATCCTTCTTTCAGAAAGCTATCAGCTTTGTTTTCATCAATAACTGCCATCCACAGGTCCCTTGTTACTAATATAAATTATGAATAAAGAATTGATAGCAGAGAGACCAGCTCTCCTTTGAATCTGGTAAATAAAAGAACAGCCGATAAATGTTCCCACTATAGATGTAAAAGAAGAAAGAAAGAAACATGCTCCTTGATCTAGTCCCTTGTACTTCCTGCTTCTTTGCTTCAAAAACTATTTATTGAAAGTGATCACAGAAAGATAGTTCTACTCAGCTGTTGAGAGAATGCAGCACCCAGGTCTATAGTCTGCAATGATCTAAGTTGAGCATATTAGGAAATATATTGCACTTAAACAAAATTATTCTAGAGTTAACTAGACATACAATTACAGTTTCTGAGAGTCAGACTGGAGCACCAGATATTATGATCTCAACATTCTTATTTGAGAGCACCAAAGAATGGAGGTTACTGCACACTTAAAAACAAAAAACAAAGGTCAAGTTTTGGTATAGTCCAGGGGTCAACAAGCCATGGGCCATTATCTGCTTTCATATGCCCAATGATTCAAGAATGATTTTTTACAATTTTTAACCATTAGGGAAAAAGTCAAAAGAAAAGTACACAAATTCACATTTTAGTCCATAAATGAAGTTTCTTGGAAGCAGACAAAGCTTGCTTTTGTTCACATCAACAGAGTTCAGTAGTTGCAACTGAAATTGTAAAGCCTGCAAAGAACAAACCTTAAAACAAAACAAAAATTAAAAAATCCACTTCCTATTTGGTCCTTTTGGGAAACATTTTCTGACCTTTGTTAAAGTTCATCCTTAAATTCCACTTTGATCCTCAGATGGATGCCTAAGTTATTGCTCAAATGTTTGGGTCATTTTTAGAGGATTACTATATAATCTATTAGGTGTGTCAATTCTATTGGGAAAATTTATTAAAAATTATAGCTAATTTTTATAAACAATAAGTTGATCATAGTGTAAGTAGTATAAGAATATCATAATAATATGATATGATATGCATGATATAGTAAAGTACAATATAATATAGAAATACTAATTGAAGCCACAAGATTTTGTTTCACACCTATCAATTTGTCAGAATTTAAAATCTGCTAATAGAACGACTTGAGAGGTTACAGAGCAATATGTATGTACATGCCTGGTGGAAGTAGAAATTGACACAACTTCTTTAAAGAGAGGCTTTGTAATTCCTAATAAAATGCAAGATGTGTTTATAAGATCACTTGTGATTCCATTCCGTGAGTTAGCCTCTATTCTAAAGAGATTCTAGTATATATGCAAGAGAAAATCTACAGAAGGCTGTCCCACGTGGCCTGGATCATGTGCAGTCATGAAAGCTGTCAGACAAATATGATTACCCTGTGTCTGCTGTGCATGGTGTACCTTGATCTTTTAGCTTCCCGGAGTCTAAGTGAACCCTATGACCAGTTCTGACCATTGAGTTGTAAGTGGAAGAGACATGACCAGTGTGGTTGGTACACTTTCAAGTCAAAATAATCCATAGGTCCAAAGAAGACATTGCAATGAAAATAGAAAATATTTATTCTTGATATTATCAATAACTTTGTTATGACACAATCAGAATCAGGTTTGCATTACATTCTCTTAAAATGTAGGTTTATATTTTTCTTTGTATTTGAAACATTTTTATTAATTAATTGCAATTTCTCCTGTCATCATATCACCTGTGGAATATCATATTCCCTTGAGACCTTCCCACTTCTGTTTCATCCTCTCCTCTCACCCTTTGCTATATCCTTTAGTTCTATATAAAATATTCAAATTAAATGACAATGCTATGTATCAAAAGTTATTATTAAATATGTTAACCAAAATTAGTCAGAAGTAAAAAGATAAAAACTGGATGGTCTCATCTATACATGGAATATAGAGAAACCAAAAAATGTTTAAAAAAATGTCAAAACTAGCAAACTGCCCATGGAACTGAAGCACAGAACAAAGGAGGGGCAGGAGAGGGTGCAAAACAGGGGAGGGATGACTACAAGGGAATATGATGATGAGTCAGTGGTGGGAGAACTACAGAGACATGATTTAAGAAAAGTTTTTAATTAATTAATAAAAAACCAAGTTATTAATTATGTATCATTATGTAGTATTATACAAATATGCATTAGATTATCATATGCTACATTGAAAAGCTATAGCTATGCTTAGAAGGAAATTTATAGTTTTAAAAATATGTTAATAAAAAAGAATTGCTGAAAAATCAATACACACTTAATCTTAGTTTGGATTCCCCAGAAGCAGGTCTCAAAGCTAGCATTCAGGGGCAGGAGTTTATTGGGAGTGAATTATAACAAAATACCACAGACTGGGTGAGTTAAATGACAGATTTTCCCATGCCAAAGGCTGGAAGTTCTAGATAACAGTTCTAGCAGGGTTGGTTCCATGGAAGTCTCTCTTGATTTTTACATGACCATCTTCTTCCTGTGTCTTCATGTGATCTTCCTTCTTGGTTTGTCTATGCCTGAATCTCTTGTAAAGACACCACACACCTTAAATTAGGGCTCGCCTCAGAGACCTTATGTTAGCATTCTTCCATCTTTAAAGTTTCTGTCTCAAACACAAAACCCTTTTGCAGTACACATGTTAGACTGAATTTAGGAATTTTGAGAAGCACAATTCAATCCACAACAGAGAGAGCAAATAGGAGATGAAGGCTGCCAACAAAAGGTTGTCAATAAGGGGCCACCAGCTCTCACCCTGAAGCCCAACATGGCTCAAGCTGGGGCCCGTGCGCAGACTGAGTGCTGCCAGTGGTGCTGGGAAGTCCCACTCCGTGGAGAGGAGCCACCAATTCCAGCAGCTGGGGGTCTCACTTAGGTGAAACGCCCTGCTAGCAAACAGAGACTACTCCCTGTTGTCACGGTAACAGCCCTGGGAGTTAAGATGGGACTGCAATTTGCAACTGAACAGGCCCTGGTCCTTCAGACTAGGGGCGGACTGAGTTTGGCTTTGGGAAAGGCAACTTGAAGGCCACCAGCTCTCACCCCAAGTCCAAAAGTGCTGGTGCCACTGCATGGCACCAGCACAAACTAAGAAAACAAAGTCACTCACTACCCGAGAGTTTCAAGAAACCCCAATCAAAAGGCATTTTTACAGCAAGCCTAGCTGCTTGGAGACACTAAGAACTATTTAAGGTCCATCAAGCTGAAAGAGGGTGAACAGCAATAAAGAAGACAGACAATACAATAGAAACCACACCTAGTCACACATTCACTCTCTGAAAAGGAACTTGTCCCCCACAATAACCAACCGAAACAAGATATAACCAACACTGCAGCAAAAGCACAAAGACAGAACTAACCACAACTAGATAGTCTTCAATATGCCTAATACTAGAGCAGTAGTCACTCAATATGTAGAGCAAGTCCGAAAGGAAAACACAGGAAGGAGGAAGAATACAAATCTCAAGTAAGCCCTAAGAAAAATAACTCACCACCAAAGGATACATAACCTGTAGAAAACAACATGAATGGCATGGAAGAAATGCTTCATATGTCAAAGAATTTAGAATCAATATGACAAAACCACTCAAAGAGGCCAAAGAAGAGGGGGGAAAAGGGAAAGTAAGAGGGTAGAAGCTTTCAATGAACTAAAAGAAGTAGTAGAAAAATATAAAAAAGAATGCAGCAAAATGAGCAATATCATTGAAGTACAGAAAAACGAAATTAAAACCCTAAATAAGAAGCTGCAGGAGATGCAATGCATAAGAGGAGCAATAGAAGAGCTCAAAAAATGCAGGGAAGAGCCAGGAATGAAGATTAGAAGAAACAGAAGGAAGGATCAGCACACTAGAGGATACAGAAGTAGAGAGAATGAAAAAAGAGAAAGAGAAAAACAAAGTAAGAAAACAGAAGAAAATATCAGAGATCTATCAGGTACTCTAAAGAAAACAAATATAAGAGTAATTGGAATCCCAGAAGGTGAAGAGAAAGATATAGGATCTAAAAGGCTCTTCAGTGAAATAACAGAGGAAAATTTCCCAAACCTGGAGAACTAAATGAAAATAGACATACAGGAAGCAAAAAGGACACCAAACTACTTTAATGAAAGAAGAAACACAGCAAAGCACATAGTAGTAAAACTTTCAAGAGTCAAAGATAAAGAAAAAAACATGAGACTAACAAGAGAGAGAAAACAGATAACCTAAAAGGAAAACTGATCAAACTGACCTCAGATATCTCAGAAGAGACACTCAAAACTAGCAGAGAATGGGGCCACATTATCAAAACACTCGAAGACAAAAAGTGCCAACCAAGAATACTCTACCCAGCAAAGTTATCCTTCCTTTATGAAGGAAAATTTAGAACCTTCTCAAACAAAGCCTCCAGAAATTTGCTGCCACCAAACCCTGCCTCCAAGAACTCCCAGAAGCCCTAAGATCAAAACCTACAGAAGAATGAAAACAATGAATAATTGAAAGAAAAGAAAGAATAAACTAAGAACCACCAATGACCATCAGGAACCCATTGTTAGATTCTCAAACATCAATAATTACTCTAAATGTCAATGGGCTAAACTCATCAATCAAAAGACACAGAATTGAAGACTGGATTAAAAGACAGAATCCAACATTCTGCTGCCTCCAAGAAACACATTTGATCCCAAAAGACAAGCATAAATTGAAAGTAAAAGGATGGAAAATTATTCTACAAGCAAATTGCCCCCCAAAAAAGGCAGGGTAGCCATTCTGATAGCAGACAAAGCAGATTTCAAACTAAAAAAAGTAACAAAGGATAAAGAAGGTCACTATCTAATGGTTCAAAGGTCAACCAACCAAAAAGACATAACAATTATCAACATATACTCACCAAATGAGGGTGCACCAAGATTCACAAGACAGCTACTAAGAGAACTGAAAACAAATATAGATGAAAACACATATGTAGTTGGAGACTTCAACACCCCAAACTCAAAAAAAAAAGATCAAAACCACAAAAGGTACACAAGGACACAAAAGCCTTAAATGAAGACCTAGACAAAATGGACCTAATAGACATCTACAGGATGCTACACCCACAAGGAAAAGAATACACCTCCTTCTCAAATTCACATGGATCATTCTCTAAAATTGACCACATACTAGGCCACAAGGCAAACATGAATATACAAAGATTAAAATAATACCAACTTTTTTTTCAGACCACAAGGGTATCAAATTAGAAATCAATAATGAAAACAAAGAAAGAAGAACATCCAACACTTGGAGACTGAACAACATGCTATTACAGGGAGAATGGGTAATTGAAGAAAATAAAGAAGAAATTAAAACTTACTTCAAAACAAACGACAAAGAAGATACAACATTCCAAAATATCTGGGATGTAGCAAAAGCATATCAAAGAAGAAGACTCATAGCAATACAGGCCCATATCAAAAACCAAGAAAATAATAAAAAACAACCTAAACTACCAACTCGAAAAACTAGAAAAAAGCAACCAAAAAAGCCCAAACCCAGCAGAAGACTAGAAATAACAAAAATAAAAGAAGAAATAAATAACCTAGAAGTCAAAAAGACTGTCCAGAAGATCAACAAAACCAAAAGCTGGTTCTTTGAAAAAATAAATAAAATTGACATGCCCCTTGCAAAGCTCACAAAGGAAAGAGAGAGAATTCAAATAAACAGAGTCACAAATGAAAGAGGAGAAATTACAACTGACACAAAAGAAATCCAAAAAATAATAAGAGATTACTACGAACACCTATATGGAAATAAATATAACAACCTGGATAAGATGGATAGATTCTTAGAAAGGTACAACTCCCCAAAATTAAACAAGAAAGACATAGAGAATTTAAATAAACCAATCACAAGCAGTGAAATTGAAGCAGTCATCAAAACTCTACCTAAAAACAAGAGCCCAGGACCTGATGGCTTCACAAATGAATTCTACCAGACAGTCAAAGATGACATAATGCCTGCACTACTAAAGCCCTTCCAAAAAAATTGAGAAAGAAGGAAAACTGCCAAACGCATTCTGTAAAGCAAACATCACACTCATACCCAAACCAAATAAGGACAGCTCCAAGAAATAAAACTATAAACCAATTTCCCTAATGAACACAGATGCAAAAATTTTAAACAACATCCTGGCAAACCGAATCCAATGATGCATAAAAAGTATTATTCACCAAGACCAAGTGGAATTTATCCCAGGGGCACAAGGATGGTTCAACATCCGGAAATCAATTAACATAATACACCACATCAACAAAGAGAAAAACAAAAACCACATGATAATATCAATAGATGCAGAGAAAACATTCGACAAAGTACAGCATCCATTCATGATAAAAGCCCTTGAAAAATTAGGGATTAAAGGAACTTACCTCAACATAAAAAAAGTCATATATGACAAACCTACGGCAAACATCATCCTAAATGGGGAAAAACTAAAATCATTCCAGTTAAGATCTGGAGCCAGGCAAGGATGCCCACTCTCCCCACTACTCTTTAACGTTGTACTGGAAGTTCTAGCTAGGGTGATAAGGCAAGCAAAAGACATAAAAGGGATACAAATAGGTAAAGAGGAACTGAAACTATCATTATATCCTGATGACATGATTCTCTATATAGATAACCCCAAAAAAATCCACAGGAGATTGCTTGAAATAATAAACCAGTTCAGTAAGGTAGCTGGATACAAAATCAACACACAGAAGTCAATAGCTTTCCTATATGCAAAAAGTCAAATGGAAGAAGAAATTCGAAAAACCATCCCATCTACCATTGCACCAAAAAAATTAAATACCTTGGAATAAAACTAACAAAAGACATGAAAGAAGTATACAAAGAAAATTTTAGAACACTGCTAAAAGAGATAGATGAAGACATAAGGAAATGGAAAGATATTCCCTGTTCATGGATAGGAAGGATTAATATCAAAATGTCCATCCTACCAAAGGCAATCTACAGATTCAAGGTAATCCCAATAAAAACCCCAATGATATTTTTTAAAGAGATAGACAAAAATTACTGAAATTCATATGGAATAACAAAAGACCTCAAATATCAAAAAACCTCCTGACCAGAAAAAAAGAGAATAGTGGTATTACAATTCCAAACTTCAAACTATACTACAAAGCCATAATAATTAAAACAGCTTGGTACTGGTACAGAAACAGACAATCAGACCAATGGAACAGAATTGAGTGCCCTCAAATAAAACCACACATATATAGTCAACTAATCTTCGACAAAGGAGTGAAATACTTACCTTGGAACAAAGATAGCCTCTTCAATAAGTGGTGCTGGGAAAATTGGACTAAGACATGCAAAAAAATGGACCAAGACAACTCCCTCACACCATGTACAAAAATCAATTCAAAATCGATAAAAGACTTAGAGGTCAGACCTGAAACCATAATATACATAGGGGAAAACTTGGATAAAACCCTCCAGGAATTACAACTCAGGAATTCCTTTCTGGAAACATCTACAGATGGCAAAAAAATGAAGGAAAGCATAAGTAGATGTGACTACATCAAACTAAAAAGCTTCTGTACAGCAAAAGAAATAACAGAAAAAAACTAAAAGAAGCCCAACTGAATGGAAAAAAATTTTGCCCTCCAGAATAGTGATAAGGGTTTAATAATGAAGATCCACAAGGAACTCACACAACTAAACAAAAGCAAAATAAAAAGCCCAATCAAAAAAATGGGGAGAACTAAAAAGACTTCTCCAAAGAGGAAATACAAATGGCCAACAGGCACATGAAAAATTGCTCAAAGTCACTAACAATAAAGGAAATGCAAATCAAAACCACAATGAGATACCACCTTACACCAGTAAGAATGGCCCACATCCAAAGAACAGGCAACAAGTGCTGGTGAGGATATGGAGAGAAAGGAACACTCTTAAACTGCTGGTGGGAATGTAAACTGGTCCAACCTCTATGGAAAGCTGTGTGGAGGACCCTCAAATTAATGAAAATGGAACTACCCTTTGACCCAGCAATTACTCTCCTGGAAGTCTACCCAAAAGAGACCTCAATGTGGGTACAAAGGGACACCTGTGCTCGGATGTTTACCACAGCACTATTTATAATTGCAAAGACATGGAAGTAACCTACATGCCCCAAAACAGATGACTGGATGAAAAAAAAAATGTGGTATATATAAACATGATGGAATATTACTCATCAATTAAGAATGACAAATTCAACAACTTTACGACAACATGGATGTACTTAGAAGAAATCATACTAGCAGTAACAAGTCAAAAAGAAAAAGACAGAAGTCAAATGGTTTCACTAATATATGGGATATTGTGAAAAAATAAACAAAAGTCATGAGGAAAAGACAAAACAAGCTAAGCACTAAACTGAAGCAAACAACTTTGGGGATAGGGTGGTGAGGGCAGTAAATCCCTGGGATTACAATGATGTGAAATTTATATATAAATTTTAAAAAAGGAATGTTAATTTACAGGGACTGGAGCTGGATTACCAGGGAAAACTCTAGAAAGCTGTGCACAATATATTTCAAATTAGTTCTGGCCACAGAGTAAGACAGTAGGGTATTTATATCTGGAGATTTTGCTGTCTGGCTAAGGGCTTCTCCAGGGGCTGTAATTCCTATATGTCTAGACCCTATGTCCATTAACTGAGCAGGATGAGGGAGCCTTCCAACCGATCATCAGGTTTTGGTCTGTGGAAGTCAGGTTGGTGTACACAAGAATGAATGAAGGGTCCCAGGGCCGATGGGCAGAGTTTCAACAGAATTAGCTTAGGAGGCATGTCCAGAAAGTCCAAAACAATCAATCAAACAACAAAAATACAAAGGCAAGGTAATTAAGAACAATTAAAATGTATAAATAGATATGATCCACAAACCCATAGATTGTTCACTAAGAAACTATTGACGTTGAAAATTTGCAGTTATAAAAGAGAATTAGCACAAATAAACTATGCTGAAGAGTTTTAAACTGGTCAGCACTGTCTACTCTGCAGAGATGAAATCACTGAAATAACAGAGAGGGAGTAGCCATTCTACCTCTATGTAAACACCTATAAGAATTGAAAACAGATGCTCATACAAATATATGCATATGCATTCTCATGGCAATGTTATTGACAAAAACCAAAGGGCACATAACCCCAAATTTCCATCAATGGATGAATGGACAAGATGTGGTACGTTCACACAACAGAATATTGTTTGGTCATAAAAAGAATTGAAAAACTGGTAAATGGTACATGTGTGCACTTCAAAATCATTTTGCTGAGTAGAAGAAGTCAGACATAAAGGAGCAGGTATTAGGTGATTTGATGTGTGTGAAATGTCTAGAATCCATGAAAATAGAAGGTAGATTGTTGTTTGCAGGGGCTTGGGAAGTAAGGAAAATGGGAAATGACTAGTTAATGAATACAGGGTTTCCTTTTGTGGTGATAAAAATATTTTGAAACTAGAGATGTGATTACATGACACCTTGCTGTGGTTCCATACACTTTCTTTACCAGGCCTGCCTTTGGTGGCATCTGGTCAAATTCACCAGGCCTGCCCTCAGCAGTCCCCGTTTACCCATGGTCTGTCATTCTGACATCCAACTCCACACCACTACTTCTCTGCTGGCTCACTCTCGCACCATGGCTCCTTGCTACCACTAGCTCACTCTTTTGGGGATGGGGGTAGGCTTTTCCTGGTCAGGCCACATGGGTCAATTCTATCAGTCCACCATTCTCATCTCTCCCCTCTCTCTGCTAGTCCCTTTTTCTGCTTCTTGTTTCTGCTTGTGGATCTTTCTCCTAGACCCCGCCCACCAGGACATTTTAGTGCCCATTCAATTTTCAACTGCATCACTACCCTGTATCAGTAAATCCTTTAGTCTAGTTTTACCAAGAAGAATATAGAGTAAAAATGTGAAAATAAGGTGCAAATTAGCATGATATCATAAATCTAAAAGCTAAAATGATTTTCAACTAAGTTGTAGAGTGAGGAAGTCAAATTATTGAATCAGGAAAAGGGAAAACAAAGAATAATGAAAACATAAATACAGAAAATCCTAAGTTCATACTTTATTCTAACAACTCTAAGTTTTTGCTCTTATCCAGCCATCAAATTAACTAACACTTTCCATTTATTTAAGCTTTGAATTCAAGAATTGTCTGCTCTTTGCTGGTCATGATTCAGACCTGGAGTCTTCTCTTTTCCTTTTTTTTATAGCTATCTTTATTGTGGTAAAATATACTTAAAAATAACTTTCCACTTTAACTATTTTTAAGTGTACAATTCAGTAGCATTAAGTACATCCCCAATGTTGAACACATTAAATACATTCATACTGGGACCACCACTGAGACTTTTTCTAGAGGAACAGAATTTTAAGGATAAGTCTTCTGAATTAGTCTGGGAATTGACCCTCCACTCTGATTATACTTAAAAATGGTAATTTTCAGTAGTGCAGATAGCATAGATACAGCCCATGGTAAATCTGGCTATAAGAAAGTTTCATTGTATACTCCTAATCAAACACTTATAAAAAAAACAAGAGTTGGGTTTATGATATTTTTGAATATTTCTAGTGAGCTAAGAAACATAGTGAGATTGACTGGTGATTTCTAATGCTGTGAGACAAAGTAGGAAAAGAAAAGGGTACATTCAATTTAAATTTCCAGCTCAAAGGCCACTTCAAAGCTATGTGTGTCCTGAAAGACACATACTATTGTCATGGGGCTGAGATAGCAGAAAAATCAAACAGATAATCTCATCCAATGACTGAGTGAACTCTTGTGTTAAAATGAGGACATCTATTGGGAAGGAATCGGGTTTTGAATGTGTTAATAGGGCTATATGGGAAGACCCTGAAGAAATTGAGGGCATTGAGCTCCTAAGTTTTGATGAATCTTTTTTGCCAATGGAAGAAGTCTCTCCAGTCACAAGGATAGGCATCCTCCTCCTTCTTCTTACCTTTTGAGAGAATCAACCTTGCACTAAGGAAACTCTAATGATCTTCCCAGAGGCAACTACCAAGACAACACCGATTCTTCTTAAGATCTACTCTACCACCTCTTTGTATTTCTAGATTTATAACTAGACTCTAGGCCTATTAGACCTCTAAAGGTAAAGTATGAAGTGTGCTATGTTCTAAAGGAATAAAATTCAAGAAGCATAGGGATGGTTCTTAAGGGTATGGGGTAATGATGGGAGAAACATAAAATTAGATCAAGCTAAATTTATCTATATGGAGATAAATGGAGATTTATCTAAGTGGAGATTGCACATTGGACTTTGAAGTTCAGGGAGCTAGAAAGGGCCCTAAGTTGTTCATTTGGTTCACTGACTAAAACATGAAACCAGGCAGGCATACAGTTAGTGAGTTATAAATGCCAGAACTCTCTTGCTTTAATATAGAGTAAAGAATTCAAAGATTTAGGGAAATTGGATGGATTTGTCACTTAAGACCTACTCATCTTCCTTGGCAGGATCCAAAAGACATATTTTTCACCATGACTATGAGCAATAAATCCATGAAGGAAGTTCCAGCGTACTCAAAGAGCTCTTTCATTACTCTTCTCTGTATGTCAGACCTTACTATATTGGAAAATGCAGTCACTAAATTGAGAAAACTAAATGCAAAGGAAGTAATTGGATACTGGGGTAGGAACCATACAGATTCATGTGAAGGAAAAGTGGGCATGGTTACCACAGTGGACAGCAGAGTCAGAGCCCCAATAGGAATCACCTGACTCATGAAGATTATGGGATTAGTCAGTTGATCATGATGTTCGTGGAAATTAAATAGATAAGAAGTCTACTTAAGTCTTATTCTATGTGGAATAATAAGATAGAAGAAGAAAAGAGAGAGATTTTATTTTATTCCTGATTCTGAGTAAAAAGTTCCTAAAACCCTGAGAATTTCCTGTCAGGAATGTTACTGGGAACATAGCTGATCCTAGTTATGGTCTAGGAATGATTTTAGTGTGGGTACCTTTAGTAACCTCAAGAGAATTGTGCTGATTACTAGAAAGACTAAATGACCACAATTGAATTTTCTAATTATGCACTTATATAATATATAAGGGTTGGTGCTACCCACTGACCTGTGAGGAAGGTGGAATAAAGGCTTAAATCAATAGACTCTCAAACCACAAGAATAATGAGCTTTGGAATGGTGAAGGCATTCCATCTTGGGACAGTGGCAGACCTCATTTCCAAGAGAAAAAAGATCCTTGCTTTCAGGACTTTCTGGACCTTGTCCTATGAAAATCTTTACCTGGCTGTTTATTTACATCCTTTATAATAAACTGCTAAATGTAAACTATTAAATGTTTCCCTAACTTTTGTGAATTATTTCAACAAGTGATCAAACTTTTAAAAAAAGTAGGTTATGGGAATTTGTGATTTATAGCAAGCTGTTCAGAAGCACAGGTGATGACCTGCACTTGTGATTGATATCTGAAGTGGGAAAGAGTCTTGTGGAGCTGAACTCTTAACCTGTGGGGTCTCATGTTATTTTCATGTAGATATGTGTCAGAGTTGACCAAAGTGGTGTCTAGTAAGAATCAGAGAATTGCTTCAAAGTTTTGGAAAACATTCCAGAATCTATATCAGAGATGTTCTAGATTAAGTGAACAAAAAATCATAAAAAAAGAGTCAGGACCCCCTAAGTCAATTCCCACACTTGAGTCTATTCAAATCCATAATTTCTTGAATGAAGGGAAGGTCTTGCCCCCTTGAAGAAAGACATTGGTAAACTGCCACAACTTAATTTCGTTACTTTCTCCTGGTTTTCCCCAAAGAATCTCTATGGCTTATATCAGGGTGAACGTGCACTGTGGAAAAGAAAATAATCAGAACTTTGTCGGTGTGCCAGACATTGACTCTGAACTGGCGTTGATCCCAGGAGACTCAAGAATTACTGTGGTTTGCAGGGTGCTTATGGAGGTCAGGTAATCAGTGGAGTTTTATATCAGGCCTGTCTCACAGGGGATCCAGTGGATTGCTGCACCTTTCTATGGTTATTTCTATAGTTCAAAATTGCATTATTGAAACAGACATGCTCAGGCCGGGCACGGTGGCTCGTGCTTGTAAGTTTCAGCATAGGAAGCGGCCGGGGCTAGGGATCGCGGTTCGAGTCCTGCCTGGGGCCGGTAGTGAGACCTAGTCCCAAAAAATAGCTGGGCATGGTGGCACGCGCCTGTAATTCCAGCTACCTGGGAAGCTGAGGCTGGGGATTGCTTGAGTCTGTGGTACCCCGGGCAACGAGAGCCTGTGGTTCCACAGGCAAAAATAGCAAGACCTAGTCTCAAAAAAAAAAAAAAAAGAAAAAGAAACAGACATGCTCAGTAGCTGGAAGGATACTCCCCTACTCCCTGACACCCACTTGCCATGCCCATGGTTCCTTGAAGTGAGGACTATCATGGCAGAAAAGGCAAAGTCAAAAAAATCTAGAAATACTCCTATTCAGAAGTCAATGGAAAGAAGTAATGTATTCCTGGAGGAATTTCAAGGTCTGGATCTATCATCAAGGACTTACCAAGTCCTAGTTGACTTTACCGTTTCACCTGTGCACAAGACAGTCCTTGGAAAATGACAGTAGATTGTTTGATTGGCCAGATTGCTGACACCAATGGCACCTGATAAGTCAGATGTGGTTTCACTTGCATGAACAAATTATAATGCTGTCTCATACCTGATATGCTGCTCTCGAGCTGGTAATATCTTTCTTTATCTGTAACTGTGTATAAGAACTATCTGAAGCAGCCTGCTTTCAACAGGCAAGCCCAGCAATATACCTTCATTGTCCTACGTCAGGAGTATATCAGCTTTCTAGCCTTATGTCATAATATAGCTTACAGGGATCTTGCTCACCTTTCCCTTCCATAAAATCTCACACAAGATAGATTTTACATTGATGACTTGCTGATAGGACCTAATAAGCAGCAACTATTCTAGACCTTTTTGGTAAGAAATTGTTGTGTCAAAAGGCAGGAACTAAATCTCACAAAAATTCATCAAGTTTTTCCAGAATCTGAAACTGTTTCCAATATATGGTGCAGTACTCCCATAGGCAACTTGCAGATGTATAGGAATCAAGTAGTGGAACTGGAAGTGACACCATTCACTATTAAGCCTTTGTGACCAACTAGCAAAATTTTTATTTCCTGTGCCCACAATTTATCCTCTTCTGGCTTAGTAGTCTAAATTTCAAAAGGAAAAATGCTTCCATCAAGAAACACAACTAGGATTCACTGAGTGGGAAGGTAAGGTTGCTGCTCAATCACTGGACTTTAAATGCCTCTGATTCAACCAACAAAGAAGGTACTTTTTGTGCTGACTGGATGATTGATTTTGAACACCAAGAAAGAATTAGACTACTATTTCACACTGGAGGAAAGAAATACAATGTCTGGAGGAAATCCCTTAGGGAGTTTCTTATCTTAGTATTACCAGGTGCTGTAATTCAGGTCAATGGAAAACTCAACGACCCAATCCAAGCAGGATAACTAATGCCCAGATTTGGAAATGACATTTTGGTTAACTTTACCAGGTAAAGTACAACCAATTGAGGTGTTTGCTGAAGGCAAAGGGAACACAGAACGGGTAGTGAAAGTAGGTAGCTGTAGATGCCAACTGGAATTATGTGACCAGGAGACAGAAATCTGAATCATTAGAGATAATTTTTAAGTGATTGAATCAACCAGCTTGGTAGTCTTACATCTAGGTTTCTTATCAAGTGAAGAAATAAACTTACTACTTAGGTCAATATATACTTAAAAAACTTAAAGCCAAAAGCATGCTGACCAATGTAGTGTAGAATAGAATGGAATAAAGCTTCTATTATGTGGACCTCAAACTCCCAGTCTGTGAGCTGATTTCAGAAGTAGAAATGAAAGATGCTCTTATCCTAATCACACCTTAAATCTCTCTCTTTGCCTTCCAGACTTCTGAAATGCCCTTACCTGAGATAAGAAATAGTTTTCTATATTCAAACATCAAAGGTAAACACTAGAAGAAAACAATACCTGGGGAAAAGATCTAATGAGACATACAAATTTAAACAAAATGCCATTTTATTTGATCAGATCATTTAAAAAATATTTTAACACCACATTGCTGGACAGACTGTGCTAAAAATTTTAAAAGCAAGAGAATCAATAAAAAAATCAATCAAATTATTTGATAAATCTAAATCTGTACCAACTGCTATAACAAAATATCATAAACTGGGTGGTTTAAAGGACAGATAATTATTTTTCATGGTGATGGAGACTGGGTAGTCCAAGATCAAAATGCTGACCCCTTTGGTTCCTGGAGAAAACTCTTTACCTGAATTATAAATGACTGCCTTCACTGTATCCTCACATGGCCTTTTCTGCGTACATATGTTTAGAGAAAGCAATATCTCTACATCTTTCTTTACTTATAAGGGTGCAAAGCCCACACTTATGATCACATCTAAATCTAATTAGTTCTAAAAGGTCACACCTCTACATACCAGGTCAGTAGGTTGTAGATCTTGAAAACATGCTCAGAAGACATAGGCATGTGAAATGTACTTAGTTTTAGGTCATATCACTATGGAAGAGAATGTACTGTTCTCTTCATTCTCAAAGTAGATTGCAGTGCTAATAGCTGTGCCAAATCTATAGGATCAGTGCTGCACTTTTTGCAACCACTCTTTTCCACCAATCCTTATGTTGTGTCCTATGCTCATAGGTTCCCCACCAACACTGTCCTCCCTCCCTACTCTTCTACACAGGGGCATGTGTGGTAAGAGTTTATTTTGATGTGAAGTGGCAACTGGAAAAATTCTTTTATTTTCATTTGGTGGAAAAGTCAAGAAAAAATAAAGCACATATTTCTCTTGATTAGTGTTTGTAACAGCAGCCTGAAATGCTTTCTTTAGCCAATTTGTAGTTGATCTTATAAAACGGATCTCTCTTCTTGATCTGACACCCCCTTCCCCACCCTTTGCATTTATTCTGCTTAAATCTTTCAACACATTTGTTAACTTGAGTGACATGGAAAAAAAATTGCCATCCCATTAACGTGGAGTCATGCAATCCATGGGCTGTGCATCATTCATTTAATTGGGATGGCTTGGTTCCCTCCCAGATGTTCCCTTTCAGCAGATACCATTGTGTTTTAAAACTTTGGATAATTATAGCTCTGTAAACCTAGAGTACAAGATTTGTTGGCTCCAGCCAGCTTGCTCCTTATGTAATAGCTTCATTGTTTAGTAATCGCCCTATTCACAAAGCGAAAGGATCCTGATGTCAGCCAAGACATCTATTCAAAGCACTTCCCCTGTGCTGGATAAACAGTAGCAGAAGTGGTCTACCAAGAGCACCAAAACACTCACAGGAGACTTGGCTGCAAGTTTGACCAGGGGTGCCTTTTTCTTTTCAAATTCAACTATTTTTTAGAAATTTCTCCACCTTTTTATTAGTAACAAATCAGTCTCCTGGCAGCCTCCCCTTTGCTGATGAAACACTGCTGCTCACCCAGAATGAGAAGGGCAGGTTCATGGGGTCATGGGGGAAGTGAAGCTGGAAATGAAGGACCTGGAGTGCTAGGTAGTGATAGGTAGAGCCCTGAGTCTGGTAGTTTGGGGAAGTGGTCACCATACTGTCTCCAAGGATGAGAGTAGAGAGTAATTTCTTGGAAAAATTCAGAAGGATCTCTGAAGCACTGTGGGGTATCAAGTGGGTTGCCTAATGTAAGCAAGGGAGAGAGTTCTTAGTTGACATGGAGCCTCCATGCCAGGGCATAAACAATGAATTTCTCTGCATGTGGGAATTTCCTGTGAGTGTCAGAACTTGTCAGTTGACTGTCCCTGCTCAATGTACCCTTGCATACTGCTGTTTCTGTGAGTACTAAGAGGGTGAAGATCCTGAGCTGTAGATGCAATTCCATGTACTATTCACCAAAGACTTGAAAGCCTCATGCTGCCCTATTTGGAAGGCCCTGAGCCTGACCTCCACCTCCTCAGCTATCTCCCCAACCAGGATCCTGCAGCCTCAAGAGGGCAAGACAGGATCCCAGGAGAGGGCAGGAAAGGATGAAAGAAAGAACAGAAGGGAAGTTAAAAAATAACAAATAGTGATTACAGTAGCTATTGGAGGCTGACTCAACATAGAGCTGGAAGGCATAGAAATGCTGAAATCCATCACCACACAGAGTCAATGTGTTTGTGACTGACTGCTAGAACAATTGTTTTTCTCATCTATTTACACAGACTCACACACACCACATACAGTTGTCATATATTTATGTATTTTGAATGCATGTATATGTGTGTATTGTATGTTTGTGCATATATGTATCCAAACAATTATGTTTTATAACAGTTTCGAGTAAAGGATTATTTTAAATTGAAAAGCGTTTAAATCTTATCTGACTAGAATTCCTACATACTTAGGTTTTATCTGCTAATCTGTCTATTATTAGTTGATTAAACCTAAGTGGTTTAATAGAGGAAATTTTTCTCCTAATCATTTATATATAATATTTGTATGTGTATATATGTGTATATGGATATACACAAATGTGTGCACACACACACAAATATTCTGCTGACAGTACCTACAGGCCCTCTCAGACCTAAGATCTCAGACCTAAGAGCATTCTCTCCGTCCCATGATGGCCCTCTGTCACCCTCATCCTGACACACACAGGTGCACACACTCCTGGAAGAGAAGTCTCCTATTAGGTATGCATGTGGTAGAGAGACATTAGCTGTGCCTTGTATGTCTGCCAGGTACTCACATCTACAACCACAGCTCTGGTTGTGGTCCTAAGATCACATGGCTTCTGAGTTTCTGTTGTCCTGAGTGTGTATATATATGTGTGTAAGGAGGGCACTCTATTTCCTGATTTTATTGTAGAATTTTTTTCTGAGCATTAAAATGTCTTCTATACTATTCTATGAAGTTTTAATATAATACCTCTTCTGTTATTTTTTATGTTTTCTTCCCTTCAACATCTGCCTTCTCCCCACGAGGCTTACACCTGTATATGACATGCATGACCAGGGAACATTCCCGTTCCTGCAGGGACCTGCAGGCACCCAGCCTGTGTTTCTCCAGCACTTGGAACAGCACCTGGCACCTGGCACAGGTCCATATTCTGTAAATATAATTCTAAATTCCAAAGGCTCTGGAAACAAAAAGATTTTTGCAACTGCTTTGGTGGGAAATGTAAGGTGAAATGATATAAAGCTCCATCTATCCTACTTAGTTTGACTATTCCTCTAATTTACTGATGCTAGACTGTGGAAATATTAATATGCTTAATTCACAAGGTGTTTCTGCAGGTCCCTCTGGGGATGTCAGATGATATTTGGTTAATGTGCCATATTCTCTTTCAAAAGACGCCCAGTCCTGCAACATACATGGTCTTGAGGGCTTCAGATTTGTGATTTGTGATTGTGGACTTGAGCATATTTCAATAAATATGTGCTAAATGAAAGTTTGAATGTCCTACCTTCCCATCTGGGGCTTTGTAACAGACTTGTATCCTCTAGAATAATTGCTCCAGGTTTCAAGTAAACAGGCTGCAGTGGGTTTTCCCACGGTTACTCCTGGTTTATCACCATTGATCCATATGTGGGTTAAAGTTGGGCCCGGGTAGATGTGGGAGCTTCCTAACACAAAAGCCACCCTGAGAACACACTAAGGAATAAATAGATAAAGCAAACAAAATATTTTCAGATCTGAGTGGGCATTTAAGTTCCAGTTAGCATGAAAAAAGAAAACAAAGAATTTAATCTTGCTACAAACAAGATTAGTAGCTACAAGTTAGTAGCTACAAACCCGGAGTACAGACATTTATTGACAATCATTTTCAAGTGGGTGTTCCCAGTCTCTGTTCTCTGTTGCTATCATTTCCACCTTTCTCTTTCCACTGCCTCTTTTCCCCTGGCTTCCCAACAGACATAGCGGGATTTATCCCAATGCTAATGAAACTGCTTCCCGGTTTGCCATCATGTAAGTCACATTCAAGGCCCCTGTGCAGACTGTGAGTTTTGTATTTGTTTTGTTGATTTCTACTCCAGCAAAGACCCTCCCCACCCCCCCCACCCCCATTAATCTCAGGACTCCCAAAGCACTGGGTGATTTCCTGTAAACAGGTGGACAGTCCTGGCCTCAATCAAATGCCAATGTGGTTCCTGAAGTCTTAAGACTTTCATCTTCACAGTGGAACTTTTGTTGGACAAACCTCAATCATATAAAAATAGCTTCTTATTACATCACCCGAATCTTTGCTGTATCTGATTAGATACAGTTGACCCTCAAATGATGTGGGACTAGGGACACCAAGGTTCATGAAGTCAAAAATCCAAGAGAACATTTGACTCCCCAAATTAATCATGCTTGACCTTTGGTATCTGTGGGACTTAGTTTCAGGATTCCCAGAAACACCAGAATCCTCAGAGGGTCAAGTCATAGTTGACCCTGTCATAGCTGACCCTCTAAATCCATGGACCTCACATCTGAGGATTCATCCAACCTGGTATCACATATGGGAATTTGGAACTTTTGGATGTGGAGAGTTAGTTGTATTTATTGAAAAAAAGTAATTGTATCAGTGGATTTGAATTTGAGTTATTTGCAGGTCAGCTCTACCCTGTATTTACTAAGGCTGAGAAACTGGAGAAGAAAAAGAGTGACATAGGGGCAAGTTTACATCCCTGAGAGAGGCATTTCTTGCTTTCATTTATAAATTGGGAAGATGATGTCCAACTTGCTTGAAGAGTCACTTAGCTCAGATCACAAGCTGGGTAGAGTCTCAACTAATATTTGAAAACAGGTTCCAAACTCCTAAAATGGTTCTTATTCTACTCTATAGCTCCAATTCAGGAGAGGTTCTCCTTTGAAGAAGAATAGGCTGGATCTTTCTTTTCAGAGCTAGTTTGTTTTAGAGACACCTGGGTCTTGTTGAGAGAGCTAGAACTCAGGTTGCAGCATTTCCAGTGGAAAGAACAATGCAGAGGTGAGTCAGAAGGTGCTCTTAGTTTGCTGGGGTGGCTGTGATGTAGCATGACGAATGCATGACTTACACCATGGAGATTTATTGTCTCACCGTTCTGGAGGTGAGAAGTCTGAGGTCCAAGTGTTGGCAGACCAAGCTCCCTGTGAAAACACCAGGGCCAAGCTTGTTTCAGACCTCTTTCACAGCTTCTCCTAGTTGTATGGGTCACAGTAGCTCAACCCCAGTCTTCACAGGTGTTCCCCGTGTGTCTGTGACCAAATGAGCCCACACCCCACACTAGTCATATTGGCTTTGGGGTCTCAGCTCTCTAGTATGTCCTCATCTTAACTAATTTTATCTGTGACTATTTCCAAACATAGTCAAATCCTGAAGTTAGGGCTTCAACACATCAATATGGGGAGACAATTTTAACCCATAACAGTCCTCCTTCTGGCCCTTCTGTCCTTCTCCCTCTGTCCTTCGGATGCAAAACACATCTACCCATCTAAACGACATCAAATGCCAACAACCTCAAACGCCAACCTGTGTCAGCATCAGCTCTAAATCCTAAATTTCATCTAAATGAGATGAGTGAGACTGAAACTATGATTCACACTAAAGCAAAAGTCCTCTCCACCTGTGAGTCTGTGAAACCAGACAGGTTACTCGCTCTCAAATTACACAGATGGGACAGGCATGGCCTGGACTCTCCTGCTCCAAAAGGGAAAAGCTGGATTAGAAGTTCAGGGGCCTCAAGCAAGTTTGTAACCTAGAGAAGAAAATTCCACTATTTTTTCAGGCTTGAGAATAATCCTCTTTGACTTCATGCTTTTTCCTGTGAGCCTGTTGACATTCTTAAGGGTAATCTGCTTCACTCAAAATCTACTGATTTTCACTGCTAACCACACCTGAAAAGCACTTTCACTGTAACATCTACACCAGTGCCTGACTAGTATAGTGTCTCTACCAAGAACTGGACTTCGCTCATGTGAGACTGCTAGCCCCCTACAACAGCCTCTACAACTATGAGAAGTATATTTCTATTAAGTATATTTCTATTAAGTTACCCAATCTAGGGTGCTTCTTCATAGCTGCCAGAGCTAACCAACACACAGGTAGCCGCATGGGCCTCCGGGTTCTGCCTGAACAGAGCTATACACCCCATATGACACTTATCAACCTATTTCTCTGAAAGTTCCAGGGCCAGTCTGTGACAACAGGTACTTCAGCACACGTATGAGATCTGGTGACCAGTGGGTGCTTCAGGAGAACTGTTGGGTGAAAATGCTGATCCATTGCACCTAGCATGGGGTGGGATAAGGTGGGATGGGTGCTGGAGGTTGTGATTTAGTTTGTGCAGCTTAGCAAACCTGTCTTGAAGCTGTTTGCCAAGAAAGCATGGAGCTTTTACCTGGATTGGGTGGTTGTTTGGATTGGCTTAGGGAGGGCCAGTAGATGAAGAGAGTTATAATGCCCCCAACTACCTCCTGATGACTGCAAAGCCTCATGGTTGGTGAGCCTTTGTAAAGATAAAGGTGACTTGAAGGAAACCTGCCTCAAAGCACGTTTTTATTCTAGTCTGTATGTAGTCAGCAATCTTAATTTCTACACAACATTGAGGTTTGCCTCTAGAAATGTTTTATTCTAAAGCTCCCAGAGACAGAAGGAAAGAGGGAGTCTACTTTGAGGGGGAGAGAGGTGGATAAGGGCTTGGTCTCCTGAGCAGACATGTCTTCCTAGAGGGCAAGGGCAAGTGACCCTATACATGCCCCTTGAATCCTTGGTGACTATCTGTCTGACCTGAATCCATTTGTTTGTGCACAGGAGGGAACCAATGTGGGTGACTAGGGTTTATGATGATATTTCTACTTCAGTCTCTTTGGCACCCACACACTCCACAGAACATATACTATGTCATATTTTATGCCCTTGTATTGCTAACTTGCAATCTCTGTCGCTCAGGGGGTCTCCTTCCTTTGAATAAGACTTGGGAGAGAACCAGAATGTGTTTCTCGGCTTCCCATTGACAGCAAGGCAGTTCCAAACTGGGATTACTGATTTCCATTTCAAAACTGCCTTCAATTTAGTTGATTTAAACGATTTGACTTTCCTCTGTGAAATGACAGTGGCATGTAAGCCCAGTCACTTGCTCTTTGAAAGGCATAAACACGCTCCCTGCAGGGCTTGATGGAGCTCTGCCACCCATTGTTTATCTAAAAACAGCATTTTATTATTGTCGCTCAATTAGTCCAGACAGTGGACACAAATGACTTTCAATACCAACATCCTAACACTGCGTGTCACACATAAAGTGCCAGTGCCTGCTCTAATAGCTAGCTAATAAAATCAAAATGTGCCAGTATTGACTCCATGATTACTCAAATCGTCACCCTTTCTTCTAAAATTTCTCTTCTTAATCTAATTACATACAATATTTTCATTTGAGTAAAAGAACATTAACCTTAGTGATCAACAATTCTGTTCTCAATTTATTTATGAGCAAGTAACCAAGGTTTTTCTGAACATAAACTTTGAAACGGAGTTTGTTTTCTGCAAACAAACTAGCATATTTTCCCCGTTCAAGGTCAAAATATTATTGCTTGTAGGGTTTTTTCCTACTAACTATTTTTTTCTAAAAATTGCACAATCTGTCATTTCACAGACACCCACAAAAGCCACTCCTAATCACTTGCAGAAGATAAGTTTCTCCCTGTTTATACTAACTGCTGTGAAAATGCTATTATACGCAAATGTTTCATCTGTTTTGCAAACATATGCTTTCACACACAGTACTCATGGCAAAGGCAGTGCTAAATAGGAAAGGTCTTATGAAAAAGACAGAAAAGAAATGCACAGAGCCACTTGGCTTCTCCCATTTCAAACCCGCTGGCAGGCACTGGTGACTAATATCTAGCATACACTCACCATCAACTACACCAGAACTGCTGTCTTTGAATGGAAAACTAGCTGGTCTCTGATTCATATCTCTGATTCCCAGGGAAAGAAGAGGAGGGTCAGAGAAGTAAAGAACTGGGGGCAGGAAAGCAAATGACTCAGGTGTTTGAATCATATGCTATAGGACTATGTAGTAGGGTCCCTTCCTGATAGGTGTCCCCAGAGCCCGAACACTGCGGTTGCTTTAGTTGTGTTGTAGCCAGAGTCTCTCATTCCCCCAAGCTCCCGTGCCCCCAACACACACACACACACACACACACACACACACACACACACACCCCTGCATACTGTGGGCATATAAAGGTTCTAAGGTTTTCACTGTGTTTAAGACTGGAATATACCCAGGCCAAACTGAAAGACAACCTCATAGCCAGCACCATCTCCCCCACATGCCCTGTCAAATTCCCTCTGGTGTCTGTCTAGATGGAGAATCAAATTTCCTCATATCCCAAAATTCCATCTCAGGTATAGGCTTGGTCCCCTTCCTCCTCAACACCACCTTGCTTTCTCCTCAGGGTCAGGAGAAGGAGATTGATGTTGGTGCATGTGACAGGAATTCTCTTCTTACCCAAGAGTAAAGAAATCATATTCAGTCAGACTAAAGGTCAAAAGGTAGAACGGCAGCAGCTGGGGCAGCTGGGATGAGCAAGAGGCCTTGCTTCTTGTTGGCTTCTGAACAGAAAGCGTTTGACCAAAACCAAAGCAGCTCTTCAGAGCCAAGCCACCTCAACTTGGTGCCCAGAAAAAGCCTCTGCCACAAATGTCCCAGGCGCTCAACTTGGACCTGTGTCTAAACTCCTCTCTCCCACATATTTTTCTAATTATTCTTATCTTTGCCCCTTGGGGCATTGGGTCAGTCACTCTTTGAAAAGCACATCATGTCCTCTCATTGTAAATGTCCTTGTTGAACCAGACTCTTGCTTCCATGGAAACTCCAAGAAGAGGTAAGAGGTCTTTGATGTCTGACAGATAAGTTAAAAAAAAAAAATCACCTGGCAGGAATTCAGTGTTATTTTTTTTAATATTAGTTGTTCCTTAGACCCCTCTACTATGTATATGCCTTAAAGAAAAGTATATTTTTGTGAGGTCAAATTCTATCAGATGGGTATCAGTTGGTCAGTTTCCTTTCTACACCATCACCATGAGGAAGCTGCCAGCCAGCTTGCTGCTTACCTCAGCAACGGCTGCCTCTCTTTCCATGCTGACATTTCAGGACGTCTGCTTCAACTTAGGAAGCTTTGCTCAGGAAGCCACAAGAATGACCCTCAAAGCACATGGGTTTTTCTTGGCACTGCTCACCTTAAAGTCTTGAGCTCTCACCCGTCTTTGGTTCTGGCCTCTTTTGCTTTCTGAAACCACAAAGCAGTTAGATTCTAATCTTTCCACACAATGTCTCTTTGGCACCAACAATCAGATGTCACAGCGGGTCACCACCGTGGTGGAAAGTTCCAAGCAGTTGCACTTTCCTTTGTCATCTGCCAGATGATCTGGAGAGTGAGCCCTGAAACCCGCCTTCAGGAAAGTGGTGTTGTGAGGCATGTTAAAAATATATTTATGTCTGTTTATAAGCAAGCGATTATTTTTAGTCTGAGGAAGAAAGCTCAACAAGGATCTAGAGACTCTGTGGCAGCATGACTTTGCTAGCAGGATTTGCACCTGCACAAAACCAGTCGTTTGGGAGCTTCTGTTTCCCTTGTTGCCTCACTTCCCTTAGTCTCAGCCTCCTAGTATTGCAGGATGAAATAAAACTAGTCCTACATCTGCCTATCTGTGTAGTTTCTCTGCTCCTCACCAGGCTGGCAGGAACCAGGCCAGCAGCATGTGGAAGTCAACACCTGTCCCTGGGCTGAGGTTCTGAGAACTGTGAGCTCAAGTCCTACCTTTGTGTTCTGTGAGCAGCTGGCTGGAGATCTACAACCTAGATGGTTCCTCCTTTGTCATAGGAGCCCAAACTGAGGATGACCAGAAAGCTTAGAGAGACATGTGAGCCCTGGGTGCCTGACATGGTGTGCTCTCTTTAGATGTGGGCAGGGAAGAGAAGGTAGAGAGATACTTGGCTGGCCACCAGCTAGTGCAGCAGCCCCTGAGCCTGCCTCTGTGCAGTCTAGCAGAAGGGCGGCAGGAGGGGGAGGGGGGGCATGTGAACTAGAAAAAGTTAAGGTGAGGTGGGGGCCCTAGTCAGAGGACAGGTTAGCAGTAACCAGGGATCAATGGTGGGATCTGGGACACTTGCATGTCAGCAGTGACCTTGGTCCTCTATGCTTGCCCCCATGGAGTGCTTTAGCAGTTTCTCTTGCACCTAAGTCAGCTTAATCTGTGCATGTCTGGCCTCTACCTGTCAACCTGAGGCTATTGGAACCACACAAGTTACGACTGATGTAATCAGCGTTCTGCCCACACCCTTTGGGAACCTTTGTCATTTTCAAGCTTGCCAGCTCCAGGTGTGCCAAGCTGCACCTGTGTCTTTATCAGAGTCACTGTCAAGGCTCTGGAACTGCTTGGCCTACTCAAAGGATGTCTGCTTCCTTCAGTGGTACCATTTTCTAGCCAGCGCCTGACAGGTGGGAGGGGGACAAAAATACTTAGCTTCCCTGACTCCTAACCAGGATAATATGAGAGTCAGAAGGGAGCTGGAGAGGGTGTATGGTACACCTGGAGTTTTAGGTCATGTTGCACCACCTTACCTGACATGTTTCTTTTCTGTGGCTCACTTCCCACCATTCTACCTGGTATTTCAGGGACTATTGTGTATATGAATCACTCAGTGTTTTTTTTTTAACCCCTGGAGAATGTAACCTTACTTAAAAGACAAGTCACAAGGGGAAATGTTTCCTCTGAGACCCAGCACCATTCCAGCTTCTCCTCAGTTCATGTGGCTTTCATCTCTGTAAAGCCTCATTTGATTAGGTCATCTTACAATGCTTTGCTAGAGTGATAGATTCTCTTGCAACAAGCCTTAGGGGTGACTGTTTTCTCACTGCACAGAATCTTCTGGAAGATCCCAAATCAGAGTCAGCACAGGGCCTTGATGGTAATTCTGCTTCAGCAGTTTTAGCACAGAGTAATGTAGGCCTTGGCCAAATGTTTCCAGTCAACACACACACACACACACACACACACACACACAACCACCTCAATTTCCCCCAAAGTTAGTGGGTATCTTATTTGGCATTTTCTTACTTGGAAACTTTTCTAAAGTAATTTTTGTTCCTTTCTTATTGTTTCCCCAGAGTCTGATAATTCCTGGAAGGAAAGTTATAGATTCATTGACACCTTGGGGTCTAGCAGAAAATCAATCCCATAGTTCAAGCAAACTGCACAGAGACACTGAGTGTTCTCCATGGGGAGCCACTGCCTTCTCAGCTTGGGAATTCTTTACTGAGCAGATCAGTCATCACAGAACAAAACAAGGGGAGCAGATTGGGAGAAGGGCAGCTCCTCTAGCACATGCTGTTTCTCCTTCCCATAAACTTCAAGAACAACCAGTTTAGGAGAAACATCCACCATTGTTCCAAGATGAAAGGGTCCCAGGAAACTCCCCATAGGTCACAAAACCAAGCCTGGAAGAATTACAAAGATACTAATTTAGCCCAGAAGCCTGTCGGCCAAGTACTCAGAAGTCCTGTGAGTTATTCAGGGTTTTGAGGGAGAAGAGGAGAATGGGAAGAAATGCCTGGGAAAGCTCACTGAGTCCCAGTTCTTAGATGTGACTTCATGGTTCAGGCCTCATGGCTTCATTATGATGGGTTGGGAACTGGATACACTTTGTGGGCTGTTTCCTGGGTTCATCCAAGAGAAAGGTGGAGTGAGAGTGAGAGGAGAAGGGCCATGAGCAACGATAAAATTTGCCAGCTATTTATCATGCCAGCTATGCCTGTGGGGCCCTGTGTCTCTCCCAACACATGAACCTAAGGGAGTTCCCAGCAAGTCACGTCCACCCTCAAAAGGAGTGTTTGGGTTGGAGGAAGTATCTCTTGAATTCCAGACTCAACAAAATTCTGAAGGACCTTGCCAATTCCAGGGTGGCAAATAATGAAATGTGTTTTTTCTTTTCTTCTTCCTTTCTTTCCAACCAGAGTGAGTGAAGTGTGTACTTGCAATAGTGTTTTAATTAAGTTTTGGTGAAAAGGGGGAAGTTAAAAATTAAAGTTGGCTGTACAAAAACAGCAATTTCTGGAAGGTCATGGGCTGCTGCTGCTGACTGTGTCTGGGAGTTAGGAACAATGTACTTGCTGTTTGGGAGCAGTGCAGATCCAGAATGGAGAGGCTGTCGTGCAAAACTCAAGGTTGGGGGGGGGATTCAGTGTATTTTCCAGTCTTTATAGCACAGAGCTTCCAGTGGACTATGGGGAGAGTGGGAAAGAAGCTCACTTGCTCCTTTATTTCACTCTCACATAGCACAGAAACACAGAACTTTGCATACCATAAGCACATATACGTGTGTGTGTGTGTGTGTGTGTGTGTGTGTGTGTGTGTGTGTTAATGGGATAGCTGCTTACCAGGGTAGACTTCTCTGTAATCTTTCACTAAGTAGGTGAAAGCAAGATTTGAAGGCAGGAGTGCTAAATGGAGGAAAACATAGAGGTATCATCTTTATTGCTAACTATAAAAATGAGATAAGCCATGAAGATTTGTGAGAAAGAAAATGAAAGAAGTTTCTTTAAGCAAACAGTCTATTTGATTTCTTCTACTTTTAGTCATGGATAGGAACTTGGAGTTAGCGTCCTCACCTGGCCATTTATAACTGTCTGACTTCAGGCAAGTTACTTAACCTTTCTGTATTTCAATTTCTCCTATATAAAAATTGGTATAATATTAACAGAAGGTATCTTACAGGTTGTTGAGCAATTAAATGAGCAAAAACATATTAAACAAAGAGCAACACCAAATCCACACAGCAAGGCTGTTGAGTGTTAAGATATTACCATGACACTTAGATGTGCCTTTGTTCCAGGCACATCACACACATTGTCTTATTCTTCACATTTAACATCTCTGCATGATAGACACTATTTTATTTGGGTGAGGAAACTGAATATAAGTGAGATTCAGTGACCTGTCCATGCTCAAACACCAGAGAGGCACACTGCATTCACACCTCGATCTGTCTGACTCCAGACCATGTGCTTTTTCCATTAAACTCCACTCAAGGAGATGTCTAGAACGCCACTTGCTTGCCCTCCCGGGAACACGCTCTCAGTCACCAAAGCTTACAAAAATATGCCATGGGGTGAGCACCCACTGAGACTGACAGAAGAGCAATTGTACCTCTGTCAAAGAAAGCTCTTTGAAACCACTGGTCATGGTTGCAGCTACTGTGGCATACTCAGAGGAAATGAGTTTAGGAGACCTCAATTAGAACCCTCCTAAAATTTCAAGGATTAGAACAAGAAAATAAGGAGAGGGAATTAATTGTTTTTCTACTCTGGTTGGGAATATCAACATTCATCTTATTTGTTTTATAAAGTTTGAATTTCTAGAAATCAGGGAAAGGGTTCACAGGTACTGCATATTAAAAACAAAAGACCCCAAATATATTCAACACATCTACCACATCTCTAAGGAAACTTAAGACTTCATCATCTGGTGTAGAAACTCACTTGTCTCATGAGTGAAACCACTTCCTATAAGACTTAACCTTGGATAGCAGCAAGGAAGAGGAATATCAATGTGAAACACTGGCCTGAAGAACAGAATTACATTATAGCTCTGAGTTTTGAATCTTGTCTTCCTAACTAGGTAATGCTGACAGGGACCTGTTGAATATATTCAGAAACTTTCTTCTGTGAGGTGATTATAGACTAGATGACCTTTTAAGTTTAATAAATTTTGAACCATCTGCATCTTTGCTTGTGTGGACATTTCTAAGTCAAATTTCCACCCGCTTTTCAATATTACTAGGCATCTTCACAGCTATGGTGCCTTGCCTTACTCTGAGGTTGAAATGCGGTTGGAAAAAAAGCAGTGCTACCTCAAATGAGCAAAACTACACAGGGACCACTGAGGGAAAAAAATTTTTTTGAGCATTATTGGCACCAGGAAATGCCCTTGAGTTTCCTTTCAATTTATCACCTTGTTTCTTGTCTCCAGAGCTAACCACTCTCCAGACTTTCAACACCATAGATTAGTTTCATTTGTGCTCAACCCCATAAAATTAGAATAATACCTTATTTTCCCAGGTCTAGCTACTTTCACTTAACAATTTATGTGAAAGTTTCCATGCAGTTGTATGTATAAGTCTTTCATTTATTTTCATTGTTCTTGAGTATTCTGTAAATGCAGGATATTTCTGGGATACATCCCCATAGTGCACTTTAAGGTGAGTTCATCATTGTGTAAACATCATAGAGAGTAATTACATGGACCCAGTAATTACATGGTGTGGCCTACTAAACACCTGAGCTTTGTGCTATATGGTCTAGTGGGACCACTGTCCTCTGTGTGGTCCATGTAGCATTAATGACTAAAAAGTCATTTTCAGAATCTGATGATAAGCATGATGATACACCATTAGTTATTCATTCTACCATCCATTTAATGTTCACCATTTGAAACTACTACAAATAATTCTGTCATGAATATTCTTGTATGTGTCTGGCACACACCTCACAATGATGGCTAGGACTGCTGAGTCAGAGGGGACATGTATATTCTACTTTAGAGAAACTTGCCTAAGAGTTCTCTAAAATGAGCATGCCAATTTGTACTGCCACTAGCAGTGTATATACTTGAAATCTATACTAACATTTGTTCTTTAAAAATGATGATCTTTCTGGTTGGGGTGGAATGGGATCTCATGGTTTAAATTTTCATTTCTACCATAGCTAATGAATACATTGTTCAACTTAATTCGATTCCCTTCTTTTTTTTTTTTTTTTTTTTTTTTTTTTTTTTTTTTTTTTTTTTTTTTTTTTTTTTTTTTTTTTTTTTTTTTTTTTTTTTTTTTTTTTTTTTTTTTTTTTTTTTTTTTTTTTTTTTTTTTTTTTTTTTTTTTTTTTTTTTTTTTTTTTTTTTTTTTTTGTTTTTGTTTTTTGTTTTGTTTTTGTTTTTGTTTTTGTTTGGGGGGTAGAATAAAGTTTTATTTTTGCAGTAAACTGCTTTGCTGCAGAGGTTACATGGTAAGGGGTAGAGGGTGAAATGAGAGAAAGAACATCCCGAGACTGTCTCTTGCCGCACAAGCTTTATAAAGAACAGGAGAACACATCTGTCCACATTGTACTCAGTCCAGCAGTGCCGGGCTGTGGGGCTGTTGCTCAATGGAAGCTTCAGGCTTTGCCACTTATTGCATTCTCCAAGGCTCTCGTTACCTGATCAGCATTGAAGTTGTTTAAAGAGACATGATTCTCCTGGCCAAATGCGTAGCGGGCCCAAAGTTTGGGCTGCACACCGGAGCACTCGCGGATTAGAATGGGCAGGTCGGGGTTTGCCTTCTTCAGCTCCACATAGCGTTTCTCCATGAAGTCCCTGATGCCCTGGCTGCTGGGCGAGCGTTGACACAAATGGATGCGAATCTCACGCAGGGCCTGGGCCCCTCGACTTGCCGCGGACTCCGCCATCTCCCCCATTCCCTTCTTTTGTGATGCATTTAACCATGTCATTCAGTAGGTCATCTTTTCCTTATTGATTTGTAGCTTTTATCCACTCTGGATATGAGTCATAGCTATTGTAAATAACCTCTCTTCCTCAAGAGAAGTTCCTTTTCTTCAAGAGTGAAGATTATGTCCTCTGTTTTAATGACATTTAAAAATTTTTTTACCCAGAAAATCTCAAGTTTAAAGGAATCCAACGTACCTTTTCCTGTATGATTGGTACTTTTTGTGTTTATTTATAAATCTTCCTCCCACCTCAAGTTCATAAAATTACTCTCCAATGTTATCTTCTAAAACAGGGGTTGGAAAGCTCTGGATTATTAGGGGTTGGCAAGCTCTGGTGGTGGATTATGGTGGTGGATAATTCTCCACCACCTGTTTTTGAAAATTGTTTTGTAGAGTCAGTGACTCTCATTTGTTATATATCTTCTATGACTGTTTTTGTACTATAATGGCAGATTATATGGTCTATGAAGTCCAAAATGTTTACTTTCTTATCCTTTTACAGAGGAAAAAAAAATACCAAATTCTTCTGGAAGACTTACTGTTTTGGTTTTTGTATTTGAAATTGATATTTGTGTACACTATGTGGTAACAAACAAGATTAATTCTTTATATGTATGGATAGCCAATTCAGCCAGTGTCATTGAGAAGATTATTCTTTGCTCATGGAAATCATGTGTGTTATAAGTCAAGTGTACACATGGATCTGTTTCTGGGTTTTCTACTTTGTTCCATTGGTCCATTTTTCTAGTCTATTGGTATGTTTTTATAGTAAATCATATCTTCCCATATTGATTTTCTTAAAGATTATCCCTATTATTTGAAACTTTACAATTTTATATAAATTCTGGAGTCAACCTGAGACTTTCTTTAAAACCAGTCCTGGGACTTGAATTAGTACTTGATTGGCTATATAGATCAATTTGGAACTATTTTTGTTAATGTAACAATGAATTTTCCAGTTTGTGAGCTACTTTTGTTTTCTTTAATTTCTTTCAATAATATTTTGATTTTTTGACAAATATATTGTACATATTTTGATGACTATTTAGACATTTCTGATGCTTTCCTACATTTGTGTTTGCATCAAAAAAAAAAGAATCAACTACTAACTAGTCCCCCCAAATAGCATGCCTTAGTGAAATTACTATGTAAAGTTAAATTTCTATGACATGTTCCAAGAAATAAGATTTAGATAGAGAATGAGAATTGCAGGATTCACCAAAAATATGACAGATGTGTAGACATATATATATAAGTGTCTCATCCATGAGTTTTGAACATCCAGTTCGCTGTTCTTGAGTCACATATTTGTGTGTTCCTAACACTGCATAATACAAAAGAAAATGCCCTGGTGGAGTGTCAGGGCTCCTGAATCCTAAGTCTGCTTCTCCACAAAGTAGTTTTGAAACCTCAGGGATGACTCTGCTTAACCTTCCTGCATCTCAGTTTCCCCAGCTCTGAAAGGTGAGTTGGGAATGTCCTGGGCATGATTTGAGAGCACTGACTGTCCAGGGATTTCTTAAAGGATAAGTTTTACTGGTTTGTGAGTGCTTGGAATGCCTGTGATTGGGAGAAAGCTTTTCAAGGAAGCATTTCTGAGAGAAAGGACCCCTGAGGTAAAAATGGGCCATGGCATAGTGAATACAAAAACCATAGGGCCTGGGTGGTGGTATCTGAGATGAAATGGATGTTAAACAGAGGTAGAAAGGTTGGTGGGAGGACTAGAGGCATGTGTCTGATGAAGTTGGAAGCATCTGTACGGGATCATTCCTTTGAATCATGGTTTTCTCAGAAGAAATGCATTAGGACTCTGCCTTAAAATTCCTTAGAGAAAGCATTACATTCAATGGACAAGGAAGTACTGCCATTTATCTTAGAGTCTGAGAATGATAAGGATAAGTGGATAGAGCAGCAGTCAAAATCAGTGGTCCTGCTTAGCTAGCAAAATGTTGCTCCTGGAAAAGAGTGATTGAGAAAATCCCAAGCCCTCCTAACCCCTTTTGATGGGGGCAAGGGGCAACAGAATATGAGTAGAATCAGTATTTGTCACTCTGTGCCAAGGCAAGAAGATGCAGCTTCTTCAAACTTGTTTTCTCTTTTTGTGGCCAGATACTAAGGATTCCTAGATCATGGGAGATACCAAAGCTACAAGATGTGAGGTCCATAATCTTGAGTTATCTCATGGAGAGAAATGATATGTCAAACAAGAATATTACCAATGGATTGTTCTGTGAATGAGAAAGACTTTGCTGTATTAAGTCACTAACTTTTGGGAGTATTTGTTACAGCAGCTAGTGTTACCCTAACTAATACAGTTGGTTTCTAAAATGATTTACAGTACTCACAGACAGAAAGAAGGCACATTATTGTTATATCACTGCCAATTCTTTTGAGAAAAGAAAAAATGAGAAAAGAGGGTAATGTAAAAGAGCCTTCCATAAGTCAATGAAGATATTCAAATTAGTATAAAAACAGGACAAAAATAATGTCAACACATACTACCTGTGCCTAATAGATATGCACTCCCCCAATTTGCATTTTAATTTCCTTGAATTGGCACATGACACACTTTCATGTGGAATTCAACATTTAGCAACAAATAAGACTCCCTTCTCTCTTGGCACTTTTCACTTCTCCTTTCCCTATCCCTATTTATGTGCTTGCTGCCTTCTTCTACCCACAAAACTCAGTTTTTGGCAAAATGATTGTCATAAGCCATACATTTTAATGACTTGAGTATAGGCCCACACTTGCATCCTCTCACAGTTCCCTGACTTCCACACTCCTCCAGCAATGGGAATTCTCCCTCACACCTCCAGAAAAGAAAAAAATGCATTAGAAATTCTGTCTATAAGAAGAAAAGTTATGCAGGGAATGTGATGGCTCTTTCACTTCTTTTTTGAAAATGCAAGAAGCGGGATGACTTTCAAACATCACATGTCCTCTGAGAAACTAAAATATGCAGCGCTGTTTTTCTTTCCACAGCAACCTAACTGGTTTTGATAAAAAATCCACATAGTTCTCCCTTTGTCCTTTTCAGTGTGAGCTCTGTGAGATGATTTTCTCTTGCCAAAGAAGAACCTTGGGTGACAACAGCAAAATTTAAGAGAGTTCTTCTAGAGAAGAAAAGTCATCATTTCCAGTTTTTATTTCACCACCAAGGTTCATATAAGTTATTTAAAATCATGCACCTGCCCAGTGGCTCCCCAACGATTAAGCTGCAGCAATGGTTACTGTTTCTGTCATGCAGGGTCTCAAGCTCGAGATTGTCCCTGTACCATCACAACAGCCATGGGCAGTAAAAGAACCACCTACCACCAGAGGAAGTTTGTGCAAATGCATTTATTCTAGAATCACATACTTCATTTTATGACTCCAGCTCCTGGCACTTTGCTGGGTTTGAAAGTGTTGCTTATACAGAGAGATCAGAGATTGTTTTTTGGCAAAGGATACAAAACAGGTAGATCCAAGCCTCCCTACATCTCTCTCATTGCCAAAATATCAGACTCTTGGGTTTTATGGGAAACTCATGTGACTTCTTCCAATGAGTAACCTAAGATTACACTTAAAAGTCAGTAGTGAAGGAAGAATGGGAATCAGGAGACATCAGATTTTGTCTGAATTTACTGTTTTTTCATCGCAACTGTTGGGCAAAGGTTCCACTTTGTTGAATGAATCTATTCACTGCTAGGTGTATTTTTCTCTCATTCTTGAAATAAGAATGAACTAAGATTTCCAATAATTCTGGCACTCTATACATCATAAAATTTGTTATTTAATTTTAGATACTAAGTCTTGAGTACATATCACATGCCAGTTATGGTGGGAGGGAAGTGCTGCGATAAAGAGATGAAAGACCTGACTCAACAGAGGGCCAGTAGGTCAATGAGCCTGTGCAGCTTGAGGTGTGAGATCATGAAGGTGAGCATGAGGGACACAGAATAATCCTAGCCCCTCCAGAATCACTCCTGACCTTTCTCCAGAGAAGGGGTCAGAATATGCCACCCCAAATGTGCCACTTTGACATTTTAATAGTTTCATCTGAGAAGTACTTAAGAAACAGTGGGTTCAGGAAGGGCTCTCCTACCTCCCCCTTTTACCTAAAAACAGGGCACTTATTTCCCATGAGATAAGTATGCTCCCTATTCTGAGAAGGGGAGTTGACATCAAGATGAATCTTCACAAACAAAATAATCCTAATATTCATATCAGTTTCCTAGTACATTTGCTAGTCACTTTCCCATAACTCACTGCTTCAAGCCCAAACCCTGCTGTAGTTTTGTCACTTCTCTACAACTTATATTCTTTGTGGAAGTAGTATACAAACTTTTGGGCGTATTCACTTCTTTAGTCTCATTATGAACATCAAATTAAATGTGTATGCTTCTCTCTGCTGTTGATCTGTTTGCTGCCAGTTACATCCTCAGGCCCAGTCACAGAGCTTAAGATAGTGGAGGAAGAGCCTTTTTTTCCTCTGTAGTTTGTTCTTCCTGAGATTCTTTCCTGCAGCCCACAGATGAGTCTCCCAGGCATTCTGGTTTCCAACTGGCTTCCATTGAAAGGGAACATTCCGACTCTGGGGGGGATAAGAGGGTGGGAGAAAGGTATTTATTTCCCTCCCTGGGAAGAAGACTCACTCAGAAGTCACTGCTAATTCTCACCTTGTCTCTCTTTCCTTCACCTCCTCTACTCTCACATCATAATGGTGATAGTGGTGTCATTGAAGTAGCCCAGTTTCTACCTCCAGCGCTGTGGATCCACTTCACTCACTACTTCACAGTTGTCCATAACAAAATTCCTGAATTCAATGTGATTAGGGGTGTTAGAACCCTGAATAATACAGTCCTGAGACCCACTTTTGAGATATATCTTTAGGGGAATTGTGAGGCAGTAGGAAAGGAGGACAAGAAAGTGTCCCAGAAAAAAACACAACTAAGTCTTGACCTGACTTGCAGGTAGAAAGCTAAAGAAATGATGAGAAACGAGAGAGATAATTTGGATGTTGAGAGACATGAGTGTCCTGTGGAAGGCTCTGTTCCAGATGACTGGAGGGAAGAACTGTGAGGAGGGGAATGGTAAATAGGCGGGAGGAGAGGGGTGGGGATGGGCCAGATCAAGAAAGATGCTGCATGTTCTGTTAATGAGTTTGGATTTGATCCTAAAGACATGAGAAGTAATTGAAATATTGTTCAGCAAAAGAGTCAGATAATCGGTTTTGTATTTAAGAAGATTATTCTGGTGAGCAGTGTGAAAGAAAGGGTCCTACCTCCCGAAGTGGACACTGGAGATTGGTTGTGAGTTCATTCCATGACTGAGGCAAGATTCAATGTAAAGTTGGGGTTTATCAGTGGTGTGGGGCAGGAGGGAGCATGTATGAGAATTACTGAGTAGAGAGAACAGGGTAGGGAACTGTGTAAGGGTGGTTAGTTTAGGAAGATACCCAGCTTTTGGGGTTTAATGGTAGAACCACCTGTCAACAGAGGAAATTCTAAAGGTGGACCCATATTCCTTTCATTTTTCTTTACTTTTGTACCCATCAATGCTCTAGTGGATTGCCTCTAATTATTAGCTTTTATCAGATATTCGGTTTGTATATTCTTCCACTCTTGACTTCTGGTTTTACTCATTCTGGTAATGAGAATAGCATCAGTTCTTTCCTCATATTTAAGAATTGATGAGTGATTGCAGGCACTATTCAAAGCTAAGGAAAAATATTCAAAAAAGATTGTTAGCAAACCAATTTATAAGCTCAAGCCCAAATAGTCATAAAACTGATTTTCTCTCTCAGCAAGACCCTATTTTGTGTGTAGTATTATTTATTTGTTATGTGGACAACTGTCAAGAAACCATGAGAAAAGTCTTATACATTAAAATAATTTCTTCTTGCTTCTTGTTCCATTGTGTTTCTCTCTCTCCCTCCAACCATCCCCTCCCCCGTTATTTTCCCAATGTGTCTATAGCTTCCATTTCCAGGAGGAAAAGTCCAGAAATCTTGATTTTTAAAGAGGACTGAAAACTTGCCTGATTCATTGATTCATAGCTTTATAATGTACCCAGGATAGTAAGGACATTTATAGATTTCATGAGCTGTTTAATTTCTATTTGTGGAGCACCGCCATGTGCAATCATCTTGGACTCATTATGTTTCTTCGGCTGCCCAATGAGTCATAATGAGTTTCTGAAAATGTAAAATAATGGGTTAGAACTAGAGGGAATGAAGTAACAGCCAAAGTCAGATATAAAATTATTATTACACACAATCTGTAAGAGCAATCAAGAGAAGGAAAGCATAGAGGGCCTATTATTGCCTGCACACACAAACTTTAAAGAGAGCTTGCAACAAAAAAGGTGGTAGGTGGGGAGCCCTATGAACAAGATCCTTAAAAGTGATGGGTTGCAGATCTATTTTCCATTAAGATTCAAGCAAGTGGGGATAGGGAGTTCAAATTATGGGGGGGAGATGGAAAGCCAATGGAGACCCTTCTGAGAAGATGGAGCCAGGTACTGAGAGGATAAAAGAGACTTTATACTCCAGCACTTAAAATGAAGAGGAAAAGATCATTTCTAAACAGGGTAGAAGAAAAAACCTCATTTCTCTCTATTAACCTGTTCCCCCAAAGAAAGCCAGTTGAGGGAAGCAGGACAAAAGAATTCTATGTGAACATAATGAAGAACACCTTCTGGATTGGGAGTCATATTTTAAAAAAATATTCATGTAAGTTTCCCTTTCAATTTGCAAGTGTTGGTCCTTCTTCCTAATTGGTTCCAGGGTCATTTGCCCACAGGTATGTGGGTGTATCACATATGGTGTGCAGAGAGGAAGAAAGAATTGATATTCAGCTTTTGAGATTCAATAAAATCAGATGTGAAACAAGATAATAGTCTTGCAAGAATACTGTTTTTTTTTTCTTCTGAAATCCATTTGAACTTCTTTATCTCCTCCTTTGACCAATTAAGCACCAACAGGAATCACCCAGGATCTTGAAGTTCTCTTGCAGGTAGAAAAAAATTTTCCTCTGGAATGTAGCCAGGACTTGAGATTTGCTGCTTTGAGTGTGGGGGAGAAGGGAAGCAAGAGAAACCATAGGTGAGGCAGGTAAGTCCTGTCTTTTCTGTCCCAAAAGAAGATGAGAGGAATAATGAAGAGAATAGAGAATGTAGAACAGTTATTTTACAAATACCTGGATGGAATTGATATATATATCTAAAAGAGCCCAACATTGTTAAGGGGGTGTGGTGGGCTTGGCTAAAGGGTCTATTTTGGCCTTCTGGTGGATTAGGTCAGCCTGATATGGTTATAAAAGACTAAATATACCAGCATACAATGGTCAGACCACTCTTTCTTTAAAAATAATTTATTTATATATAAATTTCACATCATTGCAATCCCAGGGATTTACACCGTGCTCCCCCCCTCCCCCCACCTCCCATTCCCTCCTGCCCATAGTTTGGTGCTTAGCTTGTTTTGTCTTTTCCTCATGGCTTTTGTTTATTTTTTTCATTATATCCCATATATTAGTGAAGCCATTTGACTTCTGTCTTTCTCTTTTTGACTTGCTTCTGCTAGTATGATTCCTTCTAAGTACATCCATGTTATCATCAAGTCATCAAATTTGTCATTCTTAATTGATGAGTAATATTCCATCGTGTATATATACCATATTTTTTTCATCCAGTCATCTGTTTTGGGGTACTTAGGTTGCTTCCATGTCCTTGCAATTATAAATAGGCCACTCTTTAAACACAACTCTGGCTCATGTCTGCAGCAATCTTCCCAGAAAACCAGTCTCTTGTCTCCAATCATCAGCCTGGGAAGTCAACCTTATGTCAGTTTGTCTTGCATGAAGTCAAATTGTTCTCCAGTGACAACTCAGAAAGCAAAGCAATATCTTTAACAATCGGCCCCAAATGGCTAGAACTTGATATATGGTTGACAGTGTTCCTAATTTTTGTTACTTCTTTCACCTTAGAACCAACCAAGAAAGCTGAGCACACACTGCTGCCCCACAGGTGAGGGTGTCCTGCCTCTAGTTAGCCCACCACCACTTCCAGTCAGGACTCACCTGCAACCTCTTCTTTTTGCCCTGTTATCAACCTTTTCTCACTCCTCACTCCTTTGAATTTCTGATAAAATGCAAGAGGTGATTACTCCTACTACATCAAATTCTGAAGTCTTTTGCATTTCTCATTTATTTGGTCTTTGTTTATCTCCACAGTGAAACTGCTAAGAAGGGAACCAGTCAGTTTAACCTGGGGGAGGGGGAGTTTCATAATGGGTTGTTTTGACATAAATGGGTATATCACCCCCAAATCCCTGGGTTGAAAATCTAATATCCAGTGTGGTTGTGTGAGGATGAGGGCCTTTTAGTAATGCTGAGATTGTGAGGGTGAAGGCCTCACGAGTAGGGTTTGGATATGCCTTTAGAAGAGACCCCATGGAGCCCCCTTGTCACTTCTACTCTGAGAGGATGCAGTGAGAAATTGGCAGTCTGCAACCTGAAAGTAGGTATTCATCAGACTTCAACCTTGATGGCAACTTGGAGGACTGCAACTTCCACAACTATGAGAAATTAATTTCTGTTGTTTATACACCACACAGTCTGTGCCATTTTGTGCTGGCAATGCATGGCAGCGAAAGTTTGCGACCTAAAATGTGTCTTTTTGACAAAAAATAACTTCATGGGAGGAGGTTTGGAAGGTGGCATTTGAAAAAGTTATTTACATATAAAATTTTCTCTAGAAGGTTCTCACCCAGGTAGATCTAATCTTTCTTTTAAGAAGACAGAACTTTAAATCTGCATACATTGCTTGCTGAACTTTCCTTGACAACTGAATTTTCTCCTTTGTCCCCAACTTCCTTTGTCTAAGCTATTAAAGATGATGTCTGGAGTCTACATGGCAAGTTTTTCAGTTATCATGGGCCTCTCCCATGTACACAGGAAGTATACGAATCATTAGGAAACTTATTTCTCTGAGATTTTTCTCTTAACAATCTATCTAATGATTTTTTGATTATGTGCCAGGCTAGAAGGAACTTGGGACAAGAGGGACTTGGGATGATCCCCTTAATGTCCCAGCAGAATCCTGAATAGACTAACACACAAATTATAGACTCCCTTCTTTGAAGCATAGCATAAGGAATCAATTTTAAGATATAACTGTCATGAATGACTATTGCTGAGGGGAAGATATTTACCTAGCAAGAACCTCTAGGCCTAACCCAAGTGAGATAATGTATCTTCCCAGCCCTCAGTTTTAGTTGTAGAAGCCAACAGAGCAGGTCATGTGCCAAGAATCAACATGGGGAGAACAGGACCCAGAAGGAATATGGCCCCTTTTCCTCTACTGAGAAGATATATATATATATACACATATATATATGTATACATATATATGTATATATATATGTATATATATATATATATACACATATATATATATATATATATATATATATATATATATATATCATGACCTCCATTACATACCCAGACATCATCTTGGAAAGGAGTGGGAGAGAAAAGAGAGAATGTGAGGAATTTGAGAAACTGGGTATTTTTAGAGGCTGAGGAGTGGCTAAAGGATCTATTTAAAAGACAGTGTCACCGACTTCGGTATTTCCCCTCTAAATGGCTCACCTAAAAGAGAATAAAATCATATTTCCTCTGTATGTGTAAACTGTAGTAAAATAAAATTTGTAAATGCATCAGAATTGAAACGGAAATATTTTCCAATTCTAAAATGAAAAAATCTGGGATAAAACACATTCTTGGTTTTGATTTGAATAATGCTGAGTCCAGATAAAAAGCAATTTAATGAATTTCTTGAATAAATCTTGCTCCTGAAAAACTAAACTGAAGATCTACTAGATAAATAACTTGATAAAACTAAGAGGTCACTTATCATGGGAAACTTTTGAGCCTCTCTGTGCCTACAAATCTACAGTTGTCATGTCATGGATTCTGCCTGTTTCCCAACCAGTCCCTGCCTCAGAAGTCACCCTGAACAGGTTGCAAAATTTCCCATGATCCTCCCTTGACTTCTCTCTTCTAAGATACGACGAGATTCTGTCAAGGAAATATGCTTCATTACTGCGTCTCTGGAGACTGAGTATTGCTTAAGCACCCTTTCTTCAGGTTGTCTGTTTGAATACTCCATAGTCAGTACCTGCCGAACCTTCAATTGTATAATCTGTGAGATGCTGGAGAGAAACTGTCACTAGCAACAAGTTCAACACCTGGTGAAAGGAAATTGGAGAGTTAGTTTCTATTTAGTCAAAGTGACTACAACTCAGGAGATCAGAGATAAGAAATACATACACAGCAGAAACATGCGGGGGTGATTTCTGTATGTGGAAGACACCTATCACACTGCTTTGATTTTCAGATATTGTCTATCTGAATTAATGGGTAGTTGGGAACACCCAAGTTAAATGGTCCCCTTTTTCAAGTGTTTCATACTTTGTATTAAATTAACTCAGTTTTTAAAGGAGGAAGGGAAACCAATGAGGAGGGGAGAGGTGAGACTGAAGGGGAGGAAGGGGAGGAAGAAAGTGAAAGAGGAGGGAAGGAAAACAAGGAGGGAAGAGGAGGTCAATGAGAGCAGGATGAAAGGGGGGGAAGCAGAAGTCAGGGGGAGGAGAGGAGGAGAAGGGAGGGACTTGAGAAGAGCGCATACCCATTGCTTCTGGGCTTACTGCCTTGCTTTTGTATTCCCACCTCAGCCCTCCCAAGGGCACTGAGGCCCTCGTTGGAGGCAGGCTAAAAGCCACATAAACATACACAGAAAATTAATTCCTCAGTGTTAATATTACCCAAGCGTGCTCTGCAACACAGAGTGTTTTATCCCCTCTTCTGGGCTGTCCAGTAAGAGTTTGGAATGCACTGCCTTTGATACTGAACTACCAGATGAGTGGTTGCCAACTCCTGGAAGCAGCCAGAAGAATTCTCAGCTTCCCCTAGCTGAGCTGTCACCTCCTGCTGTCAGCTCCAATTACCCCTCCTCCGTTTATTGGGCTGTGTATTAGGCTTCAGGAAGACTCAGCCTGCACAACAGCTGGCCCTCCTGCTCTGTCCACGCTGTGCTCATCTACCTGGGGGACCCAGAGCCACAAACCTCCAGAGGGACCCAGCAGAAAATCTTCCTTTTGGGCTAACACCATCCTGTTTCTCCTATATACTTATTGTGACTGACTAAACCAGAGAGTCACATCTATTCTAAACATCTTTTCTATGACAGCTCTTTACAGCTCTTTAACCTGGTGTAGTGTTTACTTCATCACTGTGGGTCCAGCTTGTTAGACAAAAATTGATGTAAGATTGAATAATGAGGGTGGGGGAAGAGAAAGAATGCTGGGGAGATAGTTATTTAACTTGAAATGCTTGAAAATACTAAATTGTATTTTCTATTCTGTGTATCTCCATTGGGCTAGAATGGTTGGTAGAAATTATCAGAAGGGAGATTTTGGCTAAAACAAGGGAGACACTTTTCAACAATTGTGATTAAAATTATCAAGACTACATGTAAAGGTTCTAAATTTGGGTGCTGATTATTTGGAAGTGCTCTTTTTGAGAAATTTTATCAACTTGCATACTTAAGATTTTATTTACTTTTCTGTATATTGACCTTTCTCAGTAAAATGTCAAAAAATGAGTAGGAAGTTGGTCTATCTCTTCATATTTGCATTTCCTCTTGTTGGAGCTCTTGAAATGGACCCTAGATGATGTCTCATTTGGACAATTGTGGGAGGAATTCATACCTAGAACAGATAGTTGGATGGAATCTCAGCTTTCTTGGACTTCATGACCTCACTTTCTCTAAGATAGAGAATTAGTGTGGTATGCAGAATCCTGCCACAGAAACCAGCCTTTCACAAACCAGTTTCCAAAAAGGAGAAGATGTTTTTGAAGAACTGAGAACAGGGATAACTACACAAATACTTGATCTTGACACAAAATGTGACCCAGAAAGCAAAAGGCTGACAAAGCAAGTTTGTATCATCAGGAACCCTTAAAACTACTTAGAACTCTTTAAAGTGCTTATTCCAGCCCAAATCCTAAAGCAACATGGATGGGGAGGATTCCTAACAAGGCTCATTAATATTCACATCCATAATCATAACAAATGTCTTAACCAAGGGAGCAAGTGGCTGTCATTCTGTGAACATACAATCCATGCAGAGACATGAGCTGGTCATGAAGCTACATTGTTCCTATGCCCCCCTCTCCTATCCCTATCCAAATACCAACAGTCTTATGAAAATGCAAACCCCCTTTAAAAAGGACAAAATGTAAGAAGAAATCTCATTTATCTCTTTACTTGTTTCAAGCAATAAAATTCTTTTCCCCGGAATCTCCAACTTAGTCTGCTTAGTTGACTGACACAAGCAAGAGACTAATGCTTTACATCTGGCAACAGAAATAGGAAAATAGAACCATTTGAGTGAGAATATCTAAAATAGAGTCAAGAAGCTTCTAAGAATCAGACCCCAGCCAAATCCAAGGAAGCCCAGGCACTTCCACTTCTGGAAGGGACCAAAAATAACCTACCCACCACATCCTAGATCATCATCTCTTAACAACAGCAGATGACCACTCAAACCTCCATCTGTGACTGCCAAGACTGGGACTTGTTCCAATCTCCACTTGACAAATACCCCTTTCCCATGCCTGGATCAATCATGTTATTTGGCCAAATTTTACTTAGCTTGCCTAATACTTATTTACTTGTTACATGTTTTCAGTTAATTTGAAAAATGAGCCAGAATGAGAACTATCTCATCATTTCTTTGTGGTATTACATTATATTAGCCTCTCCATTTCCTGAACTCCAAAACGTAAGTCAAGGACTTCTGAAATGGAATCTGTGTCTCCTTGAAGCCATGCAAAGCTGGGCAGGAAGATGTAAATGACATGGCTAATGGGTACTCACAATTATCTGATGTGACTCGGGCTCAGGTTGCCGCATGGGGGTTTAACCCAGGAAATTTTGGGGAAAAGGAAAAAGTTTCTAAGGTCTCAAATGACTGATGTTCTACCACAGATAATGCACACAGTGTTCAGCAGTCCAAAGCAAAGGCTGCTCATACAAAACAGCATTGTTCCTCCAACAAGGGCCTACAGCTGGTGGCACACCAGTAAGTAGTGGACCAGGACCCAGCTCATCTTGGCAACTGGAGGTAGTCACATGTGACACTATAGCAGTGCATCACAAATCCAAAAGCTACACTAAATAGCACCAAAAGCAAAAGAAACAGAAGTTGGTATCAGAGAATCAGAAATAGTAGGTAGGTAGTTCTTAGAGATCTCTAAACGTAGATCAGCAGTGCCAGTCAGAAGACAGTGGCACCAGAAGCATTAGTGTTATAACTCTTAGAGATTCCAGGCATAAGCCAAAGGCAGACAGCTCTTTCACAGGTGGTATACCTGTCAGCATGGGTCAACAGGCAATGTCCAAGATAGGGCCCAAGGTAGTAGTGTCAGGCTGCAGATTGAAGTGGAGATCTGCTAAGGTCTTGAAGTCTCCGAACTAGCATGTCTTAAACTGGCTGGTTTACACCCTGACATACCTCCTGCCTTTCAAGACTGATGTGTCTGTGTATAAATTTGATTGATTGATTGACTGATGCTACTCAAGCTCCAATTTAATTGGTCTGTTTATAAATCTGAATGACTTCAAAAAACTTTAATGGCATCTGTAAGAATTCAACCCTGATTAGTCTGTTTATAATTCTGGTGCAATATTAAAAACTGGAACCCCAGCCAGTGATTCCAGTCATGTCCTACACCAACGTAGGGCAATACTGATTCAGTGGTGGGACTCACAGCAGAATGGTGGTGCAAGAGCTGCCTTTAACAGAGTCACCTGAGCAGCTGGAGTTAGGGCTGCTGTGTCTTGTGTGCTCTCCCTTCAAGGTGGTTACCTTTCTAACCTGATTTGTCCTTTTCCAAACCAGCTATCGCCAGAGCCTGAAGTGTACATGAAAAGCCTAAGCAAATTGGAAAGAGAGAAAGGGGTAGAAAAGGGGAGAATCATATGATTCTAAACCAAGCTATGTGAGGAGTGTCCTCCTGCTTTTCCTAAACTGATCAAGGAGGTGAATCTCACCACCTACAGTGTGTACCTTTCCTTTCTTGCTGGCAGTGAGGGCCTTAACAATGCAGTCATAAAGCCAAAAGTCACCCTCCCTACTGCCTTCCATTTCAGAGGCTACCCTGTTGAGGGCAGTGGTTCTTCCAGCACGTGGGGTTTGTGCTAAGAGAGCAGTAATGCAGAGAAAGCGGAATCCCATAGGGCTTTGAGGACTAAGAAGGCAAACTGGTCTCGCCCAGATAAAGTCAGCTAAATCAAAATGCAGAAAAGGTTTTCTAACCAGGAGTTGGGAAACCACAACCCTGGGCCAAATCAGCCCTCCAGAGGTGGTCAGCCACTTTACATTGGAACCCAGACACCCACATCTGTTTACTGATGACCAATGACCGATTTGCCCTGCAAGGGCAGCGTTGTGACAGAGACTGGACAGCCCCAAGAGAAAACAAACTATTTACTAGCAAAATGTTTGCTGACCTCTGTGTTAGGTCAGTGCTTCTCAGCCAAAACTTGACAATTCTGTTTGACCCCAACTGGTCCCCCCAACCCATCCTCCTAGCAAACCCATATATCCGTCCTGCCCTCCTCTCTCCTAGCCCATCCCCACAAACACTGGGCTAGATGACTGGAATTCAGCTCTCAGCAGTGGATTCCCAGGGAGTGGCTTCATGCTTTAGTTTGCAGCTGAGCAATTATGGGTGTGTTTTGGGTTCCTCCACCTCCTGAAGCCTGTTCCACAGCCACAGAGGCCTCTCTTCACTGACAGAAAGGCTAGAGAGATCTTGGCCTACAACTCAAAAGAAAATACAGAAGAGTTGGCCCAGGGTGGGAAGAAGAGTGCTCCCTCTGCAGAGTCTGCTGTCTGCAGGGCTTGCTCTCTGGGGCCTGGCCTTCTTCCCCTGCTGAGGTAACATTTCACAGTAGGGAGGGGGAGTGGCTCCCCCCCTCCCTCCCGTAGAGGTGCATGACTTGGCTGGAGTGTTTTGCTTTGCTGACACACATCTTCTCAAGTTAGCTGAGCACACACACAACCCCACGCATATTTGCAGAGTCTACATGTGAGATAAATGAGCAGTCTGAGTAAAGGGTAGAAGAGGGGGTTGAAGAGAAAAGGAAATGTTGGAGTTGACAGGCCTGGCCAGATTAGCCTGCTTCAAATTAGGTCACTGTTTATGCAAAGAGTTAAAATTAAACCAAGGACTGTTTTCCAAGAGTTTTCACATTGGCCACGACTCCACATACCATCCCTGGAATGCAGTGCAGGGAGCATGGCCCAGAACATTATATCACCAGGAGGGAAGCAAGGATCCCACAGTCACACTGACGGAGCAATAGTGAAGTGCAGACTCAACAAAATTATGCTGGTGACAGACAGCAAACTGGTGCTCTCAGACTCTTTCCTCTAGGTTTTCCTTCTGACTTTTCCTGTCTTTCCAGTTTCTGGAACGAGAGGCTTAGAGCTCCAGAGCCCCAGAGCTGTGGCACAGAGGCCGATGTCCACATCTAAACACAGCATGAAGCTGGGAGTCACTGTGTCTTACAAGACTCCATCTTTCCCCACCTTCTACCCTCCACCCTCCATCCTTCATTTTCCATTCTTCATCCTCCACCCCCCAAACTCCATCCTCCACCATCCACTCTCCACCTTTGATCCTTCATCCTCTACCTTCTACCCTCCACCCTCATCCTTCATCCTCTTCCCCCCACCATCCATCATCCATTCTCCACTCTCTACCCTCCACCCTCTACCTCCCACCCTCTCCCTTCCATCCTCCAACCTCTACTCTCCACTCTCCAACCACCATTATCACACCAACCCATCAGCAGGACCCCAGAAGTACACATTGCTGTCACCAATGTACAGGTGGGAAGAATACAGGAGCAAGGGCTTGCCTGAGACATTTGAGCAATTGAGTTGCTGAGTAGGGTTTCCTGTGAGCCCCACTCTCACCACAGCCACCCTTGTGACCTCACTGGGCTTCCAGCACCTCCAGATGCTTGTTGCATTCAATAGCACTTTTTTTGATGGGCATGCTCCTTGGTGTCACCCTGAAAATCAGCCCAAGTCTTCCTCCTAGCTGAGCTCCCCTATGTGGGCGTTTGGTGAAGGTATACTTTGCTTGCCTGTTAGCATGGATTTGACTTGTTTACCTAATATCCAAGAAAGTCTTTGGCAGGCTGGACTGTGGTTTTCTTTGACACAACGCCAAGCCAATAACCTCAACTTCTGCCACCACGCAATTTAAATTGAAATAGAATGCTGGGTATAAGATGAACCCACCCTGGCCATCAAGCACAGTTCTTTCTATGGCTTCATTGCTGTCAAAACGCATCCTTCTGCTTGGGCATTGTCGCTCTATTGTTGAGTCCTGCCTCATTCAGCAGCTCCATCTGGTAGTCAGATTCCTCCTCCCTGTTTGAATTCTGTATCTATGTGTTTAAATAAGCCAGAAAGCACTTTCCTCGCCAGCTCCAAATTAGTTCTTCCTTTCATGCCTTTTCTGCTTCCTGGCCTGATGCCAGGCTCTCCCTCCATTAGTGTGACGAAACAGTGCTCAGACTTGTATGTCTTCACCAGTTAGCAGCTCTCTTCTGGGGTACTTCCTTACAGGGTGGCTCCCACACATGCTGGACATTTCTTCTGTTAACTCCCAGGTTGTTAGGGTCATGGGCAGGGCCAAGAATGTGTGCCTGGGCTCTGACATTTTGTACACATGGAGAGGGGAGTTATGGAGGGGGCCTTGGGTTGTCACATGAGTCACTCTGTCACCATGATTGAGGGAAAGCTTCTGGGCCATGTGTCCAGGGTGATTCTTTAAGAAAACCTTGAGGGATTGCTCCTATTGAGAACAGCTATATCTGATACTTTAAATAAACAGCAAGAGCTCAACTCTCCATCTCATCTACTTCTCCAGTAGCCTTTTTCTATTTTTAATTGATTTTAACCCCAAGTTTCATAATGGTAGACTGGAATTAAATCACCCCAAGGTAGGGTTTCAAAGAATCCCTATCCAGCAAAATCTCCTCTCTGAGACTGCTCTGTCTTTCCTCTTCACCCTCCCTCAGAAAAACACCTTGCTAGTTTTATTGGCATCTTCATCCCCCATGCCTTGTCTTTTCTATTCATTGAGAGCATGGCTTCTGAAGAAAGGTCAACAAAAGACCGTTGAATGAATAAATAAGTTAATGAAAATTTTATGACTTCTAGTTTTTTCCTCAGATTTCAACAAAGGATTATCATCCAAGTATCACAGAGAAGAAATGCTGAAAGAAAACACATATGTGAAGATTGAATTATTTTTTAGAGTTTAAAATACACAACTTTTTCTATTCTATTTCAGTTACCTGTTACATTGTACAATATCCTCCCATTATTTCTCCTGCATCTGCAGTTGATGGATATCAACTGGCGTTTCCTTAGCATCAAGTATAGTAGCTAAGATTATTCATCAGGGGTTGCCTTCATCTGACAGCTGAAATGGAATATGGTCTTTCCCCAGTCATTCAGAGATTTCACCCAAGTGTCTTTTCAGCATAGTGGATGGATTTCAAGAGGACAAGCCTCCATGTGCAAGAGCTCATCAAGTTTCTATTCTATCATATCAGTTGTTGTTCTGGCCAAAGCCAAGTCCAGAGACAACATGGATGGGACCACACCAGGGCAGGCAAGAATCTAGTATACCTTGCATCCTTTCCAAATGTTTCCTAATCACATGCCTTCTAATATACCTTGTGGATGGAATCCCTTACCTTGAACTGGTTGACATGTACTAAACACTGGGGGAGCTCTGGAGCAGTAGGAAATACCTCTTTGTTTCAATATAGTTTGTTTGGAAACTAACAATATACATCTCTGACAAGAGAGTTAGCCATCCACTGGTACTATTCATACGTGCATATAAATTCATACATGCATATGAATACTAGTGCCACTAAAATAAGCACAGTAAAAATTTAATTGTCAGAGTTTGTAATGCTATAATTTCTATAGAAAGCGAAGGTTCCAGGTTCCCCACCCCACCTAAGGAAGGGTGGAGCAGAGTGGCCAGGAGAAGCTAAAAAGAACTTCAGAGAGGACTTAAAGGAGGCATGTGGAGAAAAGAAATGTGAAGCTTCTCAGTCTTAGACTTATTATCAGGGAACAGAGGGCATGGAAAGAGAGACTTGACAGAGACATGGGTGAGAGACACATGCAGAGATTGACAGCAGCAGCCTTTGTCTTGGCTTTGCTCCTTTCCTTCCAGTCTTGCCTGGCCTTTTTACCTTTTTTGCTATGGGTGCCCACAAGAAAATACCTTAGATTTCTGGCTATTTTCAGGCCTCAGTTGGCCCGACTTTTAGGTAAACCCTGTTTGACTGAGCATTTACCCATGAGAGGATGGGTAACTTAAGGTGTATCATTGGAAACTATTATCCTTTCTCTAACTCTTTCTCTGTCTCTGTCTCTCTCTTTCTCTCCATACACAGAGTAAAAGATTGTTTAGCCATCATGGAAATGAAATATTGTTTAGTCATACATATGTTCACAATTCAGATTTCTATACTTTAGCTATTATAAGCAGTACTTTAATGAACAGCTATCTTTTTGAATTAGTGTTTGTTTTCTTTGAATAAATATCCAGAAGTGGAATTTCTGTAGCATATTGCAATTTTATTCTAATTTTTCCAAAGAAGCTCCATACTGTTTTCTGTAATTGTTGTGCCAATTTATACTCTCATCAAACTGCGCAATGTTCCCCTTTTTCCATACCTGTGCCCACATTTGTTTCTTTTGTTCTTTTTGATACTAAGTATCCTAACAGGTCTGAGATGATATCTCATAATGGTCTTAATTTGCATTTTTTCATTATTGGTGATGTTGAGCTTCTTTCAAATAACTGCTGGCATGTCTTTGGAAGACTGTCCTTTTGTCCATTTTGAATTGAATGATTTTATGTTGAGTTATATGAATTTTTGTTTACTTTGTATACCAACCCTTAATCAAAAACATGATTTGCAAATATTTTCTTGCATAGCGTATGTTGCCTTGCCTTATTTTGTTGATGGCTTTCTTTGCTGTGAAAAAACTTAGTTTAATGTAGTCTCATTTGTTTATTTTTGCTTTTGATGTTTTTGTCAAATAAAAAAGGTATCATAATTAAAACCAATGTCAAGAAGCTGATCACCTACGTTTTCTTCTAGGTTTATGGTTTCAGGTTTGCATGTAAATATTTGCAGCATGTTTTTGTTTGGAATAACATAATGGTACAGTTTCATTCTTTTGCATGCGATTCTTTAGTTTTTCCAGCGCCATTAATTGAAGAGACTGTTATTTCTCCATCATATATTATTTATTCCTCTTTTTTTGTAAATTAATTGGCCAACATGTGAGTGGGTATATTTTTTGGGACTCACTATTCTGTTTCATTGATCTATGTCTCTCTCTCCCTTTTTTTTTAATTTTTGGTGGGTTTTTTGACTAAGTTTTCTTTTTTTAATTAACAATATATAATGTTTTAATTGGAGATTCTGCTGAGTTCAGCAGTGATATTAATTGCTTTGAAGACCACAATGATAGGCCATGGCTTTTAATATGATAATCAATGAAAATGTTATTGACTGAATAGTTACCTTCCTTAAAATTCATGGTGAAACCTTATCCCCATTGTGATATAATTCGAGTTGAGACCTTTGGGATGATTACAAAAGAAGATGGGACCTACATGAGTGGGATTAGAGCCCTTATGAAAGCAATCATGAACCATCTCCATGTATCAGGAAATAGATACTCACAAGATAGAAATCTGTCAGTGCTTTGATTTTGGATTTTTCCAGTCTTTATTACCATGAGAATTTCATGGTTTCAACATTTATCCTAAAAAGCAATAAAGAATGAAATGTGATGGTTTTGATAACTGTATCCCATTTTTCAGAGGTAGGAGAATTCTAAAAATTTCTACAATGTTGATCTGGCATGTTATATTTATTAATTTGCATATGCAAGTCAAAAAGTTCTTTTTAATCCTTTTCTATAGAAATTTCCTAAAAATTCTCTAGAATTTCAAGTTTGAGAGACTGCTAGAGGAACTCTTGTGAAGTACCTGATTTTACTCTATTTTCTCTTTATTTTCCTTTTGCATCCTGGGCAAGAAAAGTTGATGAGAAATCTGAAAATTTGGTTTAAAAAAGAAAGTAATCAAACTTCTCTGATAAGAGTTTACCTAAAGACACAAGACAAATGTTATAAAAAATTTTACCTTTCCAGAATTTGCAAGCCATCTGGCAAAAGAGCTGACTAATACAATTTCTATTTAATTGACCAGATGCTTGCATCCACATTCTCTCTTTCTCAGAAGTGTAAATATTTTCCAGAGTTAAGACTCTGGGGTTATCCATAGTGGTATGGATGATTTTTCACTGAGGGGCGATTGATAGTTTATCTTTTAAAACCAAGTGAAGGCAATTTAAAAAATGTGAATTTAAAATCTTGTACATTTTTGATTCAATAATAGTATCTCAATATTATACCAATGAAGTATAAAGAATAGCAAAAATTAGTCATAAAGTATTAATTTCACCATAATATAAATAGGTAAAAACTGGGAACAGCCTAAATATCCAAAAATAGAGGATTTGTTCTTAAAGTATGAATATGCACATATACAATTAAATAACTAGAGTAACAGAACAATGTTATGAATTGTAAAGAAAGTTAACTGATAGAGGAATATGTTCAGGCTATATATCATTAACATGGTAAGCAGGATTCAGATTAGTATGGACAGCCATTTCTCATCTACTAGAATATCTATTATTTTTAAAAAGTAGATGATAACAAGTATTGGTTACTTGTTAGCTGGGCAAACTGGAACCCTGATAATCTGCTGCTTAAGAATGTGCAATGGAACCAACGCTGTAGGAAACAGTTGACAATTCCTCAAAATTATCATGTGATCCAGCGATTCCACCCTAAGGTGTATTCCCAAAGAATTGAAAAATAGGGATTGAAAGAGTTTCTGTTCTTAGCAGCTTATTTATAATAGCCAAATGGTAGAAATAAACCAAACAGACACCAACAGATGTGGTATATTTTCAGTGATAAAAGGAAGGTAGTTCCGATACATGCTACAACCTGGAGGAAGACATAATACTAAATAAGTGTGGTTCCAAATATCTGAACTTCTTAGAGTAGGCAAATAGAGATGCAGAAGAATGGAAAATATGGAATCATTATTGAATGCACAGAATTTCCATTGGGATGATGAAAAAGATCTAGAAATAAATAATAGTAATATAACATTGTAAATGTACTTAATGCCATTTAATTATATACTTAAAAGTGATTTGAGTGATCAATTTGTATGTATATTTTACTGTAATAAAAAAAGAAATAAATGTAATATGTATGATATAGTAAAATTTTTCTAACAATTCACACATATGCTATGGTTTTAGGATATCATCATTTTTTTAATTTATTTTTTAAATATATATATATAAAAATTTAAAAAATACATTTTTTGCACATTTCACATCATTGTAATCCCTGGAGGGTCACCCACTACCTCCCCTCCCTGGCTGCTCCAGTTGATCCCCTTCCCCCCAAAGTTGTGTACTTTCATTTGGTTGTCCATATATTAGTGAAACCATTTGGTTTCTGTCTTTTTCCTTCTGATTTGTTTCTGCCAATATGATTTAAATTTGTCACTTTTAATTGATGTGTAATATTCCATTGTGTATATATACCACATCCTTTTCATCTAGTCATCTGTCTTGCAGCATTTGGGTTGTTTCTATGTCCTTGCAATTATAAGTAGTGTTGCAGTAAACATCTGGGCACAGGTGTTCCTTTGTATAAGCAATGAGGTCTCCTTTGGGTAGATTCCCAGAAGAGCAATTGCTGGGTCAAATAGGATGTCATCATTTTTTAGGGAACAATATTATAATAACAGTCCCTTTTCACAAATGTTATATGTAGTCATGGATTTAATCTGATTTCAGAAATAGCAACCTTTAAGATAGCATGTCTTAGAAATTAAGATATGTGTTCAAAAACTTGGGAAAGTCTGTAAGATGCTCTTAGGTATATAATGAGTTATGAATTATGGCTATCTTTCCTATGAGTGCTTAAATTTTACAACTTTTTAGCAGCCATTTTCACACATAGCTAAAAAATGCTTTTTCTAGAATATTGGGGAAAATCCAAGATTTAATATTTAGCCTAAATATACACTTCCATCCTGAAAATAATGCCAGACAATTAAAATCATTGAGAAAAGATTTTTCTGCATTCAGTCAGGGTCCAGGAACTTGCTGCCTCTAAGCTCTTTTTGCTTCATTCAACTTCCCTTGCCTGACATCCACATCAATATTTACACACTCCATCATTCCTTGGGTTATTTATTTTCCTTGGTCCATTTTGCACAGTGACTAAGTTTTGTAGCATGGAAGTTGACAGAGTTTGTCACTAATATCAATCTTTAAGTTTACTGCTGAGAACTCAGAAAATGGTGGTTCTGGAGCAAGTCATAGAGAGCCATGAAGCACCCCACAATAAGTTCCCCTTTTTTTCACAAAATGTTTGTCTTGTTAATTAGAACCTTGACTTACTGATGTTACCTTTTACTGTGGTGTTCTTTAATTATTCTACAAACAGACAACATCTACAACTCTGCTCACTAGCCACTATGACCACAGGTGAGAAGAGACAGTGCTCCCTGCTCCCACCCTTTGTCCTTAGCACTGACTGCCAGGGTCTTCCTGCTGTTGCATGGCAGTCTTTCACTGAAAGCTGAATTCTGTAGAGAAATAATATACTGTAGGTCCCCTTCTGGATCTTCTGCACTTGAAGATACAAAGACTGTATGGTAGACGTTTATTATCTGTGTCTTGTTCAATGTATGTTAGGTGCTCTAGAAAGGGTTCTAAAAAGAGCCCTACTACTGACTTCTCTATCCAGCTATGTGATCTTTGACAGGTCACCCAAATGCTTTATACCACCATTTCCTCACCTTTAAGGGTTAGACAGTGCAGATAGGACTTCCTGCTACTTTAGTTTAGGCTGTTATAACAACTATCACAGAATCAGCAGTTAAAGCAAAAAAAAAAATTATTTCTTGCAGTTATGGAAGCTGGATGTTCAAGATCAGGGTTTAAGGATGGTGGGATTTGGGTGAGACCTGAATCATCACCTTGTTGAGTCCTCACAAAGCTGAACAGGAAGAAGAGCCCAGAAGGGAGCACTCTCTGTCTCCACTTAAAAGGGCACTAATTCCATCAAAGTCCAACCCAGAGACCTAATCTAGAAATCCCACTTCTGAATAACATCCCATTGGGAGTTGGGGGTGAATTTGGAAAGGAACTCAAACATAGCGTACATAACACTAACTCATTCAGTTGCTATCAAATAGTTTAATATATTTTAAGTACTTCAAAGAGTGTCTGGAGCACATGTGAACACAAGAAAGATGAATATTTATTAGTATAATTTGGAACAGAATTCAATGAAAACCAAAAATAGTACTGGTGATGTCCTTTCATCTTTACCAGGAAGATGTGTGTTGAAGGTGGTAGCTCTTTCCCATTGTACACTCATCTGAGGAAAAAGTGGCACTTTTAAGCTGGTCTTCATGCAGTATTTCATTAGCGTTGGTTCACAACCTCAAACAATGAGGTTAGGTGAAAGAATGCTGGGGACCAAAATTAATGCAAAACTTGCCTAGTGTGCAGCCAAGGGAGTTGGAGCGGGGCAGTTTAAACATAGCTGCAGACAGTAATTAGGTTTAAAACTCTCAGTCACTGTCTCAGATTAGCATCATCTCATGTAGAGAAAAACATGTAATAAATAGTTGGGTCATATCAACCTTTTCTAGCCATTCTGTCAAGCATGAAAACTAACCCCATAAGTAAAATACCTAAATTAACTTTTGAACTTTTTGTAAATTGAATAAGTTTTTACAAAGTGAACACACCTATGGACTCACTCTCCAGATAAATATCCAAAACATTACTAGCAGTCCGGAACCTTCTAATCACTCCTGGTGATTTACCTCTCTCCCTAAGGTAACAATTCTTTTGACATGAATTTTCATGGATTTAGTTTTTCTTATTTTTTAACTTGATATTAAATGTATTACATGTAAGTATTCTTATGTGTCTGGCTTCTTTTGCTCCTTATCATATTTATAGGGTTTATCTATGGTAAATAAGTAAATGCTATGAAATAAGTAAACTCTATAAACTTTGCTCTTTTTCATTACCATATAATATGAATACTGATGTAAAATGCCACATAAATATATTCATTCTGCTTTTGATAGGCATTTGGTGTTTTTAATTTGGGATTATTACAAACAGTTATGTTGAACATTTTTGTAGGTATCATTTGGTGCAGATTTCTGTGATTATATTTCTACTTATAAAAACTTTTAAATGAACTTGCTGAGTTACAGGTTGATGTTTGTTCATCTTTAATAAAGTCAGATTTCCAAAGTGCTTGGATCAATTGAAACCACCATCAATTATTCACGAAGGACCTATTTCTCCAAGTCTTCCCAAATGCTTATTTCTGGATATTTTATTTATTAAAAAAATTTAGCTTATTTTCTAAAATCTGTGGTGTTTCATTGTGGTTTTGGTTTTATTGTTAATGATGATGAGCAACATTATCTTTTAGATATGACTTTTGTAAAATGCCTGTTTACCCTTTTGCTCATTTAGTTTTGTTACCTTTTTCTTTTCAGTAAATTAAATTTTAAGTCCCTGAGGGTATCCCTGCCATGGTGGTTTTGGCGGCAGACAGGGGCAAAGCCTTGCTCCATTGCGAACCATAGGATTATGGGAACTGAGGGTGGTGGGCTGAAGGAAGCCGATCTTTGTGCCTTAGGTGGCAGGGGACAAAGCTAGCACCCCTGCTGGCACCTGGGCAGGGAATTTGGGGGGTTCCCCTCCAGTTCACTCCCACTTCTAACAGACCTTGACAGGAACGAGAAAAAAAACATCAGTTCAGCTGCAGACATTCAGAAGAGAAGAATAAAGTCCCTGGTGCATTCAACACCTGGATGAGAACCAAACAGACACTGATCGGAACACAGGAGACAAAACTGTAAAACCAACTAAAGCGATGATCTACCACAAGGCTACACCTACAATGACTCAGGGGGCCAGGGAAACAAACCACTGATCCTTGATTGTGTTCAATACCAGCAAAATACATCCCTTCCCCAAAGGGCAAGGAAAGCCACAGAGAAGGAGCTGTGGCCCCACGGTAACTACTACCTGTGAGGAAAAGAGTGGGACCAACCACGCAGTGAAGTTGGTCTCCACTGGGAGACGGCTCTATCTCAATGGCTGGAGTTGGGAGCTGAACTCCAGACACCAGAACTATTAAGGATTAGAAACAGAAACATGGAACAAATGCCAGAACGGAGGAGACAGCTAACATGAACCAAGAGTTATGAATCCCTGTGATTACACAGGTCTGTAGAAATGGAGACAGCTACCTCCATAACAGGAAGTGACACAAGAAAGGAGCCAGGATAGCCATGCCAGGCAACTGGGACAAGAGGTTTCAGACATACTCGGACAAACTACAAGGTACCCCTGGAAACCTAAGCAGGAAGGGCTGCTAAGTTCCAGGAGTGCAGGTCCCCACACAGGAAAAAGACATGGCACCAGGAAAGGGAAAAGACCAATGGGTCAAAAGTTGATCAGTGACTTGTAAGGGAAAAGAGTTGGGAGTGGGAAATAGGGGTGAGTGGGGAAGGAGAAGAATGTGGACCATAACTATACAAATATGACTGAGGTTGTGTCAAGAAAAGAAAAACATTTTTAAGATTTAAATTATTTATATTTTTATATTCCTTATATATTTATATTCCTTATATGTTTTCTTTACATATATAAAATTTTTATATATACATTTAAATTATTTACATATTTATGGATATGTTCTTTGATTTGTTGCAAATGTCTTCTACCAGTCCACAGTTTGCCCTTTCATTCTTTTAAGAGTGTCTTGAAGAACTAAAGTTTGTAAATTTTATGATTAGTTAATCTGAAAACTTTGTTCCTTTGGTTAGTACTTCCTATATTCTATTCATGGAATCTCTACTCAACTGAAGATTATGAAAATATTCTTTCATTTTATATTCTACAAGCTTTATTATTTTACCTTTAATGTTTGTCTACTATGCATGTAAAATGAGTATTTGTACTGCTCAAATAAGTGGTTAAAATTTGTACCTTCTTTGCCCATTTTGATCCAAAAAAGTATTTATCAAAAAGAATACTTTTTTTCAGCTTTGCATTGCAATGTTAGCCTTGTTGTGTAAATCAGGTAATTTGAATGTGTAGTACTTCTGAACTCTTTAATCTGTTTTAACAGTCATTGATATCAAGTGTTTTCATTATTGTAGATTTGAAATGTTTCCTAAAATATCTGGAAATTTGTCTTAACTCTATTTCTACAAGATTGTCTTGATCATTGTGTTTCATTGTCTGTATTTACATATTGTAAATTTCTTCACTTTTTTGGAAAAAACTTACTTGGATTTTGATTGTATTTAGATATAGAAAATGATTATCTTTGCCAATCTGAAGTCTTTTAGTCAATGAATTGGTACATCCCTTCATTTAGATCTTCTTTAATTCCTCTTCATAAAGTTTTTTTGACTTTATGGTAGTTGCCAGAAAACAACTTTTTCCCAACAAAAAGTGCGATGTCAAAATTTTATTTTCTAATGAATTGTGCCAACATGATTTTTGTATTCTGACTTATGCCTAATGCTCTTGGTAAACTCACAGATTAAAATCATATTTATCAGTAAATATAATAGCTTTAATCAGAAATCCCACCTCTGAATAAAACTCCCACATCTGAATTTAAAATTCTTTTCAGTTTCTTGTATAGAAAAACATATTTTCTGAACAGCATCTATTTAAATTCTTTCCCAATCATTATAACTTTGATGTTTTTTCATTTTTTATTACAGTAGAATTTCCAGTAAAATATTGAGTAGAAATGGTGTTAGCCAAAAATTTCTTTTCTAATCCCAAATGAGAGGGAAGGATGAATTTCAATGCTCTTCTATCATATTCACGATGGATCTCTTATTTATGCCCTTTAGTAACCTAAGAAAGTTATTTTAATTCTAAGTTTACTAAAAGTTTTTTCTTAATATTATGAATTACTATTGAATTTTATCAATTTAATGCATCTATGGAGATGATAATATGATCTTTTGCTTCATCTGTTAACATGGGAAATTTAAACAATTAATTTTGAAATGTTAAATCCACCTTGTACACTTTGAATAAAGTCATTTTGATCAGAAAGGATAATCTTTTTATACACTGAAGGCTTAATTTATTATTATTTTAATATTACACACTCATGCTTATCAGAAAGATTATTCTATAGTTTTTAAAAATATTCTTGTCAAATTTTAATATCAAAGTTATGTAGCCTCATGAAATGAGAAGGAAGATAGTACCTCTGCTTACACTCTGAAGATGCTGATATTATTAGTTTTTTTAAGGCACACATTTACGTTGCAGTCATGTGAACATAATTATCAGAAGGAATGCTTTTCATTTTGAATTTTATTTCTTTCATGCCTTCCTGTTGTCAGAGTTTTTCGTAGTTTTCTGTGTTTTCCTGTGTCTATTTTGGGGGACATGTATTTCTTTTAAAAATCTGTGAAACTATGATGAATTTTTTTATATTTGAGAATTGGTATCTTCTCTCTTTCTTGATTAGGTCCATTAAGGACTGCTAGCTTTATTGGTTTTGGTTTTATCATTTTTGTTTACTTTTTTCTCTTCTATTTCATTATTATCTGTTTATAACTTTATTATTACATTTCTTCTACTTTTGTTGAAGGTGAATACTGGTGTAATCTCTGATTTGTTTCCTTTCTGTTTATGTTTTGTAAAGTTGCACACATTTCCATCCCAGCCACACACGTTTTAATATATAGTGTTGTCACCTTGATTTCACTGAAAATAATTTTCAATATTATGTTTAAATATTATTATTATCAATATTATCTTTGACTCCTAGATTACTGAGAAGTTTATTGCTTAACTTTTTAACAGTTGAAAATACACTGAATATGATTTTGTTGCTGGCTTCTAGCTTAATTCTATTCTACTTCAGAATATACTGTCTGAGTTCCAGCTTTTGATGTTTGTTAAGACTTGTTTTGTGTTTGTAGTTTTGGTGAAATATTCAGTGGGCATTTAACAAATCTATATATTCTGATGTTTGAAAGTTCAAGCTTCAATATATGTCACTTTGATAAAATTTGCTCAAAGTGTTATTCAAACATTTTATATATCTAATTGTCTTATCAACAACTGGGAGAGAAGTAGTAAAGTGTTCTATTAAATTTGCACATTTGTGTAATTCTCTTAATTTGGGTAAACACAAATTTAGGACTTTCATAACTCCCTATTGAATTGACTCTTTTTCATCAACAGAAATTTTATCTATATCTTTAGTGTTATATTTTGCCCTTAAGAGTCCTTTTCCTATTAGTAGAGTTAAGAATATAGGTCTTCACTTGATTAGTTTCCATTTTCTTGCTATTAAATTATATCTGTGTAAGCAACATAGAGTTTAGGTTTTATTGGAATATTTTATCTATTTACATTTAACATCATTACTGATAAACATAGGTTTATATCTGGCCTGTAAATATTTAATTTCCCACCTGATGTATTATTTCATCTCACACAGTAACATTTTCATCTCCAAAAGTTTTATTTAGGTTTTTAAAAAATCTTCCATGTCTCTACTTAACCATTTGAACATACGTGATAGAACTCTAATTACTATTTTATTATCCTTCTCTGCTAATTCTAATATTTGTGTCAACTCTGAAACCAACTAATTCTTCTCTTTGCTATAAATCATATTTTACTTTGAAATCTTAGTAATCTTCATTTGGAAGGCATACTGTGAGTTTTATCTTTCAGAGCACCAGATATTCTTGTGTTTATTCAATGATAAAATAGCTTTGTCCTGGGATGAACTTACACAGAAATAATTTAATCCTTACACATACAAACTTTATTATTTGTTAGGTACATTCAAAATAATGTTCCATCTAAAGCTAATGATTCATCACCACAGAGGCACAACATTGCTGAGTATTCTATCTCAATGTCTCATAAATTGTGAGTTTTCCACTCTGAGTGATGGGATGTCATTATTCTCAGTTTTGTGTGTCAAGTCATGTTCTCTTATTCTTTTGGCTCTTCCTCCCTTTCACCACCATTCTTAGACAGTAACATGTTGATCTGTACTCTGCCGCATACTCAGAAATGACCTTCGGCAATCTCCAGGGGTCACAATTTGTGCAGCTCTCTCCTGTGACACTGTCTACTCCTATGACTGTCCATTGAATCTGCCTCAAAGCTCAGTTATGATGAGGTTGCTCCTTTCTGTATGACAATCTGGAAGTCCTCTCAATACAGTAAACTAGGAAACTCAGAAAACTCACCTTGCTTCCTATCTCTCAGGTATCATTATCCTTTGTTGTCTGATGATCAATCTATAAAATTATTGTTCTGTATATTTTGGAGGCTTTATTGTCATTTCAAGAAGAGGGTGAATCCAGGCTCATTACATATTTGTGAATAAACAAATAAATGTACCATTGAAATTCAATTTTTTATTAACCAATAATTCTTATTAAATAATAATTCTTATTAATTCAAATTCACTTATTAACATTCAGTTAGCACTGACAATTTTAACTGATGATTGGTTTTCCATTTACTTCTTTGTTTAGTAAAGAACCCCCAAATATGATAAAAGTAAAAATTATAATCAGAAAATTAGGTTGTAAGGTTAAGGGTCAAACATTGATAGTGTCAATGTATCACTGCCTTTAGAGCTTATTCTTCTTACAGGTGAAATGAATCCATAGTAGTTAAATAGTTTGTTTAAGGTCAAACAGCTGAAAATGGAAGAGCTAGAATTAGAACCTGATTCTAAATTAGGTATCACATGTCAGAGTGGCCTGTTACATAGGAAATGATCAGTAAATGATCATTCTTCTCTTCTTCTAAGTCTAGTGCTGAGACAGAGGTACTAAATGAAGCGGGATATCACTGGAATGATTCACAGTTAATGGGCTGGCTGTTATAACTGGTCCGAAATGGTGTTACAAAAATGCCTGGTACATGGGAATAAGAAAGAAAAATATATAGAGAGGTATATAGAGAACAATAATTCTAGAATAATATGGAAGCAAGTAACATACATCCCAATTGCAAAATCTACCACAACAACTTGTTATACACTGACATCCCTCTCTCACCCTCCCATGTGCCTTTTCTTCCTTCCTCTTGGAATACCCCCCTATATTATCTCCCTAAGGCTCATTAATCCAGCAGCTGCCTATCTTTCTTTAACTGCTTTGGATTTAATGGGCCACTTTTGTTCTAGGTATTCAATTCTGACCCACCAAAATTATGAGATTCTGCTCCAAGTCACCACTTCTTTAGCCCAGCCTCTTGGACATTGTTGGCCTAGACTATAGAAATGTGAAGGTGTAAATCCACACTGGCCAAAACTTCCCTTCAAGCCAGCATGCAGTCAGAATAAGAGAAAGCTGTGTACTGACTTCTGCTACAGACTCAACACTCTCAAAAGGAACAAAAGAATTTTTTTCCTTTACCCCAGAGCCTTTTCCATACCACATCATACCTTTAACATAGCAGTGCAGGAAGGGAGTTTTCCATTTTCAGGAACAGAGCCATGGGAGAATTAGCACATTTTCATTTAGAGACTCTTGTACTAAAGCTACTTAAGAGAATTTCTCAGAAGATAGTTGACCCAGAGAGAAGAGGGGGAGGAAGGGAGGAAGAAAGGGAGGCAGGGAAGAAGAGAAGGAAGAAAAGAGCTCTAAAACTGGGGAGTCAGATGGATAGAAAAACATTGCTCCCACCTCTGGCACAGGGAGTCAGCTAGTCCTGGGGTGAGGATGTCCCTGTTGATTTCAGGGGACAGTGTCTTTGGAGGACAGCTCCAAGTGAGGTGAACTGAACCAGTACCAATACTGAGTTCAGCCACTTGAACAGCCCAGGACAGAAATCTGTCCAGCAGTTAGAGAGAACCAATGTTGGATAGCGTCTCAAAGAGAAGGAGTGGAAAGGTGTATGTTAATCACAGTTACAGACTAAGTCTATGCCACGGTCCTATTTCACTTGTCTAAGTAAAACAAGCTTCTCAATTCATAATAATAATCATCAAAGTTACTATCAAACTGAGACCTTCTAAATGAAACCAACATGTTCCAAAACATATGATCTGCTTAAACTTCTACAACTTCTTTCTGGAGATAATAGAGGCACTAATACCATCCCCCAGCCTCCCAACCCATGCTAATAATGACACTAATAATAAGCACAGGATGGCTAAATAAGTTGCTAAGGTCTGGTGGTGACCAGCAAGCCAGTGTACCTGGTCTGGACCTGCCTCACTCAGTGGTAGGTGTTCCAGCCATATCACATGCAGTTTGATTTTTAAAAAGTTGAAGAATTGCTGTGTTTCCTATTCTCAGATGTCAGAGTTAAGATTTTACTTTTTTTACCACCCTGATAAGAGGATGAAGCTTTATTTGTAGAATTGGAATCAGCTGGAGCATGAAAAGGGACAGTTTGTTTTCAGATGTATTGCGAAAAGAATATCTGAATTTTCCTTCCCTGAAGCTACAGAGACCAGTTTCTCCCAGTGACAGGAGAAATGTTTTCATTAGTCTGTTTTCAATAGGCTCTTGAAGAGCAACAAATGAACAAAAACATGCAACAAACAAAAATAACAAAATTCCCTTAACTGTTATTTGGCCTTTTATTTGTTTTTTTCACTTTGACTATCTTCTTTTTGCTGGACAGAATTCAATTACTTGATTATTCAATTTAAAACTTTATGAAGACTCTGAATGTAAGAAGTAGTTTTTAAACTAAATTAGCTATCATCTCTATCATTTATAATACTTAATCAAAGTGAATTCTGCTAAATATTTTTATCAGCATTTGTCAGAGGTGGACAATTACACAAAGTAAATGTAGTTAGTAATTACAGAATACATAGAAAATGTGGGTGCTTACCTTCAAAAAGCTTAATTTATGCAGAGAAACTAAGGGAAATCACATCAAAGGACTTAGTACCCCAAATAAATCATTCCTGTGTCATATATATATATAATCTATATTCTTACGTATGTTTTATGTATATTCTTACATGAAGGATGACTTTGTAATTCGTTGAAGATCTACTTTGGTTGACATGTAGTATTTTATATATGCTGTGACATCTAATGTCCATGTAGATGAGGACATCAAGACTGGGGAGGTTAAACCAATGTCCCCAACTACACTGTTCCCAGATGACAGAGATGCTCCCCAGACCCATCCCCATATCTTTTACCTAGCCTTTTAAAAATCAGGGTACAGGCAGTTTAGACACACACCCCCCCCCCCCAGAATAAATCCATAAGCAGAGATAAATCTGCCATCAGTGTGGTCGTGAAGACCCAGCACAGACTGACAAGGAGCTGACACATTTAAGAAGTAAAATACCGTGTAAGGTAGGTAGTGTCAAGGGGGAAAAGAAGGACGGTTAAAAATGTTAACAGTCCCAATAATAAGAAAACATAGGGTAAGAAGAGGACGTGTTGACCCCGATTTCAACTTTCCTGTTTTTTTTTTTTTTTTCCTCACAAAATCATTTAGGGAATAGCCAATAATGGGAGGGCAAAGGCACATAATCGGAGATTTTTACAAACCACTAAATCCAAAGAGACTGAAATTCCCGCCCGGAGCCGCGAACAGCGAGATTAAGCGGATTAGCCTACCGTCCAGGAATCCCGGGAGCGCGCGCACGTGTGCCGTCGTGGTCTGCTCAGCGACAACACTCCGCTCTTGCCTCTCCCAGAAACATATGGGCATGTGCCCTTCCACAACCAGCGAGAAGAGCAGCGCCTGGCGGTCTGCTTTCCCTGCGACGCCGGCTGGCTTCGGCGGCAGCAAACACTGACATTTTGCGGGGAGCGTGTGCAGGGAACATGTTGGGAAGGAAACCAGAACCAGGCTAATCACACCCATAATTTCTACTCATGGCGGTTCACCGTGGCAGCAGGGAAAGTAGCAGGAATTGGGAGTTCTGGCGTCCGTACTTGCAAAGGGGGGGTTGGGGGAGGGACGGTTCGGTTCCCAAACTTCGCGGGAAATTGCCACTGATGACTGGCCTTCCGGTGCTCCTTTCCCTCAGTGTTAACTGCAAGGGGGCAGCTTGTGGAATTAAATGCTCGCAAGCATACCAATTGCTAGTTTCCAGAAACCCGCATCCAAACTCCAAAAAGCCAGAGCCCTGGATAGATAGGTGTACAAACTATGACCTGCCAGAGCTAACAGTTTTTCCATCAGCAGTCTATAATAAATAATGAATATAGCCCTAGGAGGTAGAAAGCCGGTGACATGGTATCTCTTCCTCGCTCTAAATGGAACTCCAGATAACCTACTTTGAACAGTAATGTGTTCACAGTATGTGGGAATTAACTGCTCAATATAATAAGTACTATTGAATTCCCCATCTCCATGCAGATAAAGGGCAACTGCCACCAAAAACAGTAATAACAGTAACTGAGTGATGAAAAAAAAAAAAACAACAAAACAACAAAAAGAGCCCTGTTTTTTATTACAACCTTAAAATGTTATAGGTTAAAATAATCTTAAAGGGTTTAAAAAGCAGCAATTAAATCTTTCCATTTCTGTTTTCCGAGACTGCAGCTGAGAAAAGGAGAGCCAGAGAGCCGCTCGGTGCTCGCCTTGCTAATAACGCTCTGTGAAAAATCTCATTAATGCAGTCTGGCTCTTCAGATCAGCCGCTAAATCCTTGTATTGTCACTCATCCTCTGGCCTTTTCAGGATTTCCATAGCCTAACTAGCAGTATCTCCATGGAAACCAAGCAGTCCTGCTTTGCACATCCCAGAACTTTTTGTTCCTGACAAAGCTTGACAAATCACATGCAGCATGGAGAGTTTAACACAGCGAACTAAATCCTGACCCACACTTAGAAATGATAAACCCGAGCATACCAGCTTTATTATAAATGATTTCCTTACAAGATACTTAACCAAGACGGTGAAATGTTGAACCAGACAAGTTTCAAGAACCAGGTGCTGGGGGGAGATGGGGGAAAAGGCAAATAAATAAATAAAAAAGTAAATCGATAGATAGATGAATAAGAACCCTGGAATATTCAGCTGAAGCTTTTGCGATCTCATTTTCTGTCTAATTGACTTAAACCGAAAGCCAGCAAAGGAGAAAACAGAGGAATGCTCTCCTGTGTTAGCCTGGAGTCTGAGACAGGGGGACCCTTAGCCCAGTCCTTGGCTTTCTCTGACTCCCGAGGAGGATGTGCTTGGGTTCTAACAGGTCTCCATGCCTGCCCACCTCTCTGGTTGCTTGGTCTGACTCTGCAGGTACTGCACTGCAGGCTCTGGAAAGTGGGGCAGGTCCGCTTGGAAGAGAGTGCTATTTCCCTCGCATGACAACAAAGAGACAGGGGACAGGGTTCTCTAGGTTCTGCTTCCACCTTCAGTGCCTGCGACACCACTCATTTCTCTTTACGTGGGCAACTTCACTTCTTGTCCTCTCCCTGAGGTGTTCTCTCTGGGTGAGGGAACCAGGTTGGAGGTATCCCCCACAGAGGTACTGTTCGCTGAGCAAAGAGAGCCCTGAGAAGGAAGCGGCATGTGTGGTACCCTTTGGTCAGCAGCAGTCAAGGACTCTGCAGAGAACACACACCCACACACACACACACACTCTCACACATACACACAAACTGGTGTGCATCCAGTCTTTAGTTCTCACTTCACAGAGTGAGGGTCATAGAATGAAGTGACTCATGTTGTATTTGGCTGTAGTTGGGACTTCAGGGCAAATGAGGCAGGACCCTTTATCGCCTCCTTCCTCTGTCTCAGTGCTGCTTCACCAGCCACTGAGAGGGCTCCCTGAGGGGACCAGTGACACCTAGCTGAGAGTAACACAGGTGATTGAGAACTGTTGTTATCGTGTCCTGGCTGCCTTTGTCATCTTTGTGACACTGCAGACTGGCAGTTGTAAGGGTGTATAGGAAATGGCATGGGAGTGCAGGGGGTCCCCAAGACCTCAGCCTGATAGTCTCCTTGCTCTTGAAGACCCAAGAAGACATGTAAGGGTATACAAATAAGGTCTTCCTTCTTTGAACCTTTTGGTCTTGAGACTGGCCCTGTTGCAGACACACCATGTTCTCGTAGCATTGGGTGGCTGAACAACCAGACAGCACACAGATGACCTCTGTGTTGGCAGCAGCACACTACCAGGAACTTGCCAGCACAATGCCATTGGATATTCACAGCAATGGGTGGTCCTAGACATGTTGTCTATGTTCCACAACATTTGCTGATTAGCTGAACTGGTATCTGGAAGATCCTGCAATTCCCACTGATTCTTCAAAGCAGGAGGAAACAATGCTTAGTCTCATTTCAACCTTCAGTGATCTTTAGTGTACTCTTTGCCTTTGAAAGTTGGCAAAGATATACACTAATCATAACCATAATGGCAGCCTAGTTTTATCACGCTCTTACTCTGTAGTACCTGACCTGGTATTCTCCTGTTTCATATACGTTAGTTCCTTTAGTCCTCTTAACTATCTCCCGAAGAAGGTACGTTGAACATGCTCTTGTAATTACCTTCATTTAACTAAGACTAAACTATGAGCTATGGGGTACTTCACTTATTCAAGTTCAGGGGACTGGTTAGTGGTAGAACTGGGTTTTAAATCCAGGAAAACCCATGTAATCACTACCTATCTGTTGTCTCATTCTACCCTCAGCGCACTAAGTGCTTTGAGTCAGAATAACCTGTAAATCATGGCAGCTAACAATCATTAAGTGTTTGCTACATGCCAGACACCATTCTAGCTTTGTACGCATTACTTCATTGACCCTTTGCAACAACCCTGCAGGGGGTGCACTTTAAAGTAGATACCCATAGTCAAATCATTTTACAGATGAAAAAAATGAGAAACAAAGAGGTTTAGTTAGTGGTCCAAATTTATATAAGTAGAAACCAACAAAAACAGATTTCAACCCAAGCAGCATGGTTCTAGGAGCTCTCAGCAACCAGAACCCTTGTTTCCCTGTTCATTCCAGCTCAGATGGAGAACGATATTGCAAGCAATCATATTTCCCTGCACTCCTCGGACTCTCAGACTGCTCTTTTAGAGGTGCCCAAAGCCAGCTGAGACCCAGCAGACGGTAGATAGGAGGCTTGCCCTTTGTGCTGGTCCTAACAGATTACACCTGAGCAGGCACAGCCTCGTGTCCTCTTCTGGAGAGCCCAGGTTCAGAAAGGTGCCACTCCATCCCTGTACATGGGCTCTCCAAAAGTTCAGCCGAGTCACGCTCTTGGCATAGAGTCTAGGAGATCAGACGGCCCTTGTTGGTGAGAGGGACACTGCCAATGCTTAGAGACCTAAAATTAGACCTGCCAGCTGTGTTTTGGTTTTGCAAGCACGTGCATGTCTGTTCCATTCTTGAGCACACCGGGTGTTGAAATATATATGAAATGTGCTCTCTGAAGTACAGGAAAGCATGAAGTTCTTACACCTTTGCTTTTATTTATTATTTCTCTTCTGAGGCCCTGACTTCTGTGCTGACCAGGGAATGACATTTCCTTTCTGTTCACTTTTCTTTGTGAGCTGCTGCCTCTGAAGAGTATGGAGCATTCACCCTTCAGAGAACTAGCCAGCCTCTTGGACACCAACACAGACCCACGATGTCTGCTTTCAGTCAGGCTTTCTGTTTCCTGTGCCAAAGCTTCTTCCAGAACATGCATGTTGTTAGACTTAGTAAGTAGGGCCCAAGGTCAGGCCCCAGGTAATCTAAGTTGGTTCTGAGGCAGGAGAGGGCAGGGCTGGTGTGTGTCAGGGAGGCATGGAGCAGAGTGAAGGCAAGTCAGCACCATGGGCAGCTGAATGGAGAAAACCTGGCACATGTCTGAGTCCACAGAGGCTACTGTAACAAAAATACCGGAGATTGGATGCCATAAACAACAGAAATATATTCCTCACAGTCCTGAGGACCAGAAGGACTAAGGTCAAAGCCCAAAGATTTGAATTTCGGTAAAAGCCTGGGGCACCCGTGGCCACCTCCGGCAGCATCTACACAGGATGGAAGGCAGAGAGATCTCTGGGCACAAATCTCATCCCACATGCTATGAAAACATAACAAAATCACCTGCTCCACCTGTAATACCACCAGCTGGGAGTTAGAATTTGAGAATAAAATTTGGGAAGGACACAAACACTTGGGCCAGATGAGCAACTGGAAGAGAAGGGTCAGTGACAGAGAACTGGCCAGAAGGAGCTGGATTTGCAGGCAGAGCTTAGAAACCTCCCTGGAGAGCGAGAACTTCTATAGTGTGCTCTGTCTGGGAGAGCTTCCTGTGACGACAGCAACACAATAGTTCACCAAGGAGGCAGCTGCTGGCCATGTGTGGTCATTAAGGACCTGAAATTTGGTGGTGTGACTGAAGAGCTGAATTTCAGTTTCAATTTAATAATTTTTAATTTAAGTGGAAGTGGTTGCTCATGACCACGGTCCACCATGTAGACAACGCAGTGGAAAGGGGAGGGGTTGGGCCAGTGTAAAGCACTGTGTCCTATTTTCTGCCTTGGGGGTGATAGTCTCACTTTGGTGGTCCCTGCGTTTGTCACTCTCTGCTATCCTCCTGAACTATCTCCAACCCTCTGTTCCCAGGCCCTCTCAGCTCTCATCCCAACCACTACAGCCTCCTGATGCCCTTCCCTGATTAATGCTGACCTTGGAAATCATGTGTCCACACGGCAGCCCAAATGACCCTTTAAGAATGTGAATGGAGACCTCTTGTTCCTATGTGTTAAATCACTTCAACACTTCTCATTGCCTCCCTCACCGTTTCGTCTCATGCTGTTCTTGCTGCTGCCTCCCCTCAGTTCCTCCCAGTTATGTCACCCTGGGTACTTAACACTCTGTAAATCCTTGGGGGAAGAAGCCTATCATGTTCTTGGCTGGAGACACACTGCCTGGTATATATATAGAAAGTACCTAAGAAATAGTTCCTGAATGAATGAATCCTAGACTAGCACACAATCCTACTAAATTCACAGGATACTGGAGGACATCTCTTCCAAGGACCTGATGTGCTTGAAAGGCATTTTTACACTAATCTTGAAAAGTTAACATGAAAAGTGTATATCTTAAGGCCATCAATCATAAAAGAGACCATAAGGTCCAAAATAGTAGCTTGAAGCATGGTCACAAAATAGGCCATGTGGTCTTTTCTCAGTCATAGATCCATATTTGCCATTTTGGAGCTAAAATCTTCAAAGAGATAATAGGGTTTAGAATTTGGGCACTCAGATCTCAAGTGAATGCATTCAAATCTTAGACACATTTTCAGTAAAATAAAACAGTCAATCAATAGATAATTACTGGCATTTATCAGTCTTTATTATATCCCAGGTATAATTTTCACTAACCATTCTTCACTCACATCAAATCTTTCAGAATTTCCAGGTCTTAGTCTCAATGACACTGTGATTAAAAAAAAAAAAAGAGAGAGGTGTTCTTATATCAGGTTTGTCCAGATGCATGTGTCTTTCTCATCTTGAGTCTTGGGCTTATGGCAGTCTCCCCTCCAGCTCCCATCCAACAATGCTCATTGTGGTCACAGAGTCATCTGTTTAATTGAGGAGGACATATTTTTGGAAAACTTTGTTAACAACAACTCATCTTCTACAGGAGATTTTTCAAACATGCCCTGAGGACAGTCACGCACCTTCAATTCTCCCATAATGACTGACCTAAAACAGCAGAGAATGGGAGAACCCGCCACCCAACTGTGCCAGCTATTGGGCTGGGGGAGAGTTCCTCAGCTAGGAGACTTCAGTCTCTCACAGGAAGACCTAGCATTGGCCCTCAGCTTCTCCAGGCTCTCCTGGCCAGTGTCATGGTCTGAATTGGGTGTTCCTCAAATTCATATGCTCATAATAACCCCTGGGACCTCAGAGTGTGACTATTTGGAGATAGAATCATTAAAGAGTATTAAATTAAAATGAGGACATATCAGTCAGCTCTAAATCAATTTGGCTAGCATCCCTCTAAGAGGAAAAAGACTCAGACGTGTGCAGAGGAAAGACCGGAAGAAGACACGGGAGGAAGGCTGTCACAAGCAGGTCAGGCAGAGAGACATTAGATAAAAACAATCCTGCAGACACCCTGGTCTTATATTTCGGACCTCTGGCCTTGAAAGACAAAATGTTTCTTTTGCCTGAACCGCTAATCTCTGAGCTTTCGTTAAGGCAACCACGGCAAACTGCCACCACATTCCGTTTAAAGAAGCTGCCCCACGGATGTGAGGGCGATCTGGCTGCAACATCTGTCACCCCATTGATCGCCAGGGTTGATTCGGCTGATCTGGCTGGCTAGGCGGGTGTCCCCTTCCTCCCTCACCGCTCCACGTGCGTCCCTCCCGAAGCTGCACGCTCCGTCGAAGAGGACGGCCTTCCCTGAATTTCTTCGGTCGAGGGTATACGAGTAGCTGCGCTCCCCTGCTAGAACTTCCAAACAAGCTCTCAAGGTCCATTTAAAGAAGCTGCCCCCTACCTGCCTCTGCCTTTCACTTTCCCACCTTTGTCCTTTCCACCCCTAGCTGCTGCTAAGTGATTTTATCAGGTACAACCAGACACAGATGAATAGTATCAAATTAAAATCTTAAGACAAGAAATTGTGTCCCAGGACAAACTATACTTGGTCCTGTAAGGAACCTTAAAGACTGGTGGCAGGGACAGCCAACTTTAAATGCCCAATAAGCATATCCAAACTAGTATCCTACAAATATCTTCATAATATACACAGTGGTATAAGGGTAAATAGGAAATGAGCTTAAAATAATCCTATGTGCTGACCCAGTAGACTACTAGTGGGACCCAGTAGGAATTTTGTGAGTGTCAAATTATCTTGAGAAAAAGGATATCTGTGAGAAGCCCATGCTTGGGTGTCCATGGGAAGGGAGAAAACATAGGGAACAAGAGGAGAAAGGGATTCACATCAGATTCATCAGAGCCTTTAAAGAGAGAAGGCTTGTGGGAGAGAGTGGACGTCTCCTAAAGGACTGTGCCTCAGAGTCTAAGTGACAAAGTGGCAAGCAGAATAAGGAAGGGGACATATCCCCCATCTCAACTGTGGAAGGACTGAAAGAAATGCTATGTCACATTGGCAACATATGAGGTCACAGCTGCAAAGATGCCAAGAGGTAGATCATCTAGAAAGACTATTCACAGGTCTATATGAGAAGCTTATGGGGCCATTCAGGTGAGGCTGGAAATCAGATCTTGTGACTTTCATACAAGCAATGGAAATAATCCAACAAAACTCTTGCTGCTGATGTAGCTTCATTCATATACAGGTGTCGGGGAAAGTTGGACCCTAAGTTCAACTCACTGAGATTAATAATATCTTTTTTTATAAGTCAAATATTTCCATATCAGTTCCCCAATGACATCTTTTAAAGTAGACCTATGGCAATAAAAATGCAAGGCAACTTTCATTATATGATATATTAATAAATGTGACATATATTAAAATAGAATGATATATATTATAAAATTATAATATGACTTGGGTGTGGAGAATATGGTTTTGTTTGCTCAAAAAGGCAGAGAAAAATCAGAGAATGACATTCCATTAAGGGAATGGATGATGTTTTCTGTTTTGCAGAAATCAGTTCCAATGAACTCCAAATTATATGAATGAGCTTTAGGGATTCTCCAAGACTGATTCAGGCACACAGGACCACAGTTCGGCTTCCCCACAAGGTCCTCCCAATTAGCACTGAAAGAGTTCTCTGAAAGAAGTCATAAGGTTTCCTTCACAGCATCATTCACTTGCCTGTTGGCTTTGGGACTTGCAGTTCATGGCTCCCACTGTGCTGCCTTCGGTGTCCTTCATACTTACCCTGGAGTCCTGCTCAGCAAAGCCAACCTTTATATCAGTTTAACACCCGATCCTCTGTGCCTGCGGCTGCATGGGTGAGCTCAGCTTAAGCCCAGTCCCTCCTCTCCTGAAACTGACTCTCCCCCTCTCTCTATGTTTGTCCCTTTCTCTCCACACTACCCCTTACTAGTATGCTGAATACTCTTCCTCTCAAAGAAAACAGTCAACTTTCCATTTGCTAGTCTATATCTCTCATCTGAACATCCAAAGTCCGTGAGAAAATCAGTCTGCATCTCACTCCCCCCTTGACCAGGGCAACCCTCCTTCTGGCCCATCCCCAGTCCTTCATGGATGCTGCCTTCTCGCACAAAGGTCATCCATGGTGACCTTCATGCTGCAAATGTAATAGAGATTTCAGAGAACATTTGGCTTTCTCTTTTTGAGATATTTGACTCTCCTGACTACTCACTTCCCCAACACACACTCATTATTTAAAAAATGAAATTTTCTCTTTCTTCATATTCTTTTTTATTTGACTTTCATAATGCCACTCTTTCCTGAAAAATGTCCTTCAGATTCTTGCTTCCAGGCAAATCCTGCTTCATCTTTTCACATTTAGTTCAAGTATCATATCTTAATGATTTCTTTCTTGATCTTTCCAAATACAAAAGGCCTCCCTCCTACCACTCAGCACAGACTTTCTTATAACTGCCATCACATGTGATTGACAGCATGTGTCAGCCTGGAAGGGAAAGGGCTGCAGAGAGCTTATGTGGTCTGAGTGTTCTTAAATGCACAAAAACTACAGTGCTTGTGCTCAAGCTAGACTAGGTTCATCTCAGGGCTGATTTTCACCTAGGTTGCAGATTTGCATCTCCTGAACCAGAAGAATTCTTAAACAGCATGTTATGGTAGGTCTGGTATCCTTCAAAGGTATCTGAGAGCCCAAAAGATTAGCTCAGCACTGCTGCCTTTTTTTACTGGTGAGTCTTGTGAGCAGAGGACTCTAAGAAGCATTTCCTGAAATAAGGAGCATCTCTTGAAGTGAGAAATATCTCCTGCAGTGCATGCCATGAAAATATAATAATGCCATGTACATAGAAAGTGTCATTTTAAAAAAAGAAGTTGTGATAAAATATTTTCTAATTCGCTGGGTGAAATGAAACAATAGCAGTAGTTACATCTACCTCCACTGAAGACATGTGTTTCAACACTATCTGCCCCACACCTGTCTGACTTGAGACACAAGATTTGGAACTGAGTGAATGACAGAAAAGTTCAGGTTTAATCAAAAGGTGATTTTGATATTCCAGATTTTATTCTTTTGGAAAAAAACTTGTTAAAGAAAATATGTTAGTAATGTTCCTATTTCATGTGCACACACCTGTGTGTGCATGCACTCCACATGGGCATGACTGCATGGGTGTATGTGTGTGTGAAATTTGTTTATTGAGGGGAAATGGGTTATTTTTATAATTCAATCAACGTAAATGAATAACAAGGATAATAATTTGAGCATATTAAGTCCATATATTTTCATTTTCAGTAACTCTCAACCTTAGTCTGCCAGGCTCCCATAGGTTTATTCTGCAGGTCGGAGAAACCATTGCTGCCTCTGACTGCCAGGCCAAAAGGATCAATGCCCCAAAGAGGAAGGCAGATCTGGCCATAAAGAAGCTCTGGATGGAGGTGGGAGTCTTGTCTGCCCACCCTGGGGAATGAATACAACAGCAGAGATGGCAGCATGGTCAGGGTTCTACGCCTCTACCTGGTAGCCTAGAGGGCTACAGAGCTCCAAACAGAGGGTCTAGCTCCCTGCTTCCTCTCCGGAATGCCACAAGGGGACTATGCCCTGGAGTAAGTTGTGGCAATAAGAGGCTGCTGAACGAAAGTGAAAAAGCTTAAGGGAGTCTCCTGGGCTCCTAGGTGTTTGCCATCATGGGAAGAGTCAAAGGTTTCCCACTCTGTGGGGAAGAAGAAAGGTGGCCAAAAGAACAGACTAGAAGGCTGTGTCACAATAAAGTAAACAGTAGCTCTCAATGCTCAGGACAGAATTTCCAGGTCAAGGAATGACCAAGACAACCTAACCTTGAGGAGGAGTTTGCAGCACAAAGCTAACCAGTCAGAATGACACCACCCCCCCTCAGCCTGAGCCAGAAGAACAGACAAAAATCCCTGACAGATGCTGTTCACAGAGACAAGACCCAAGCAATATGCCATCTTCACCTGCTTCATCAGAAACCTAGGATTTCCCAAGGAAACAGGCCCAGTATCCTCTTTCCTCACCACAAAAATCACACAAGCTCCTGACTCACCAGACACTATAGAAAGAGAAGGGGGGGATTGGAACACCCCAGATAGTGTATTAGCTAGCCATAATGTAACAAACTACCCCAAAGTTCAGGAACTTAAAAACTATAAATCACTGTCTCACACAGTTTCTGTGAGTCAGGAATTGAGGGTGAGTCCAACTAGAGACTTCTGGTCCTGTGATATAGTCATTGTGGTGACCCAGTAAGGGTTACCTGGAGCCTGACTGGGGCTGGAGGGCCCAGTTGGAAGATGGCCCATTCACTTGACTGGTAAATTGGTAAGCCACAGTTTCTTGAGCTGCTTAAAAATGGTATGGCAGCTGTCATACAGAAAAAGTGAATCAAACCACAAAGTGAAAACAGCAATGTTTAAATAACTTCACCTCAGAAGCCACAATCCAGAACCTGCCACCCTCTCTTGCCCATAGGGAACAACCTGTATCATGTGGGTGGGGTTACCTCAATGTGTGAATCCCTACTGGGGGATCTTTGAGAGCTGTCTAAAAGGCTGGATCCTGCAGTGAGTTTATGTTTGAACTGATCAATGACCAAAAGTCACTGACTTAACCAGAAGAGATAAGGAAATTCTTGGGTGGGTCTTAAATTCACGGAAAAAGACTATACCTTTAGCTAGGAATTTCTCATTTGCCATAATCATGGGGCTTGAGGAACAAGGTTGATATCAGCTATTTAAGTGAAAATGATAGTTGCCCAGTATTATATTGTGATAATTGAAAAAAAAAAAAAAAAAAAAAAAAAAAAAAACCTATTGCAGATTTTATTTGGTTTCAGTTCCAAAAATGACAATTAGATATTTCTTTCTAGTTTAGGTTCAGGGTTTCTCTAAGTTTATATCTCTTATAAATAGTTGATTACTCTTCTTAAAAATAGATAAACCATTTCATCTTTAACGAATTTATACTATGGGGAAGAAAGGAAAGGAGAGAGGTAGGGATGAAGGGAGGGAGGAAGTGGAAGAGTGAAGGAGGGAGGCAGTTCAGTTTGGGAAAGGCATTACCCCCAGGACAACTCAAATACCACAGGGAGGTGAGGGGCTTCAGGTGAATTAGATCCTGTGGTATTCCTGGCTCAAGCACCGAGAGGGAAATCTCAAGTTCCTCACACTTCTAACCACCAAGCAGCCGAGACCCTGTCACCTGGGCAGCCTGCTCTTCACTAGAAAAGCCAATCATGAAAGAGGGGAAACAAACAGCTACCCTCAAAAGTATCTTAAGTAACAGTCCTACTCCTGTGACTTCTGGAGAATGGAAAAATCTCTGTAGGCCATGAGGGCTTGAAAATGTGTTTTTCTGCAAAGGAGTCTAAAAACATACTAGAGCTCATGTTTCCAGGATAATTGAAACCTTTGCTATTAATTGTAGAAGGGGATGGAGTGGAGGAGGCAGGCAACATGGAAACCTTTTCCTGCCTTTGCTGGAAAAGTTCCTGCTGTGGTTTTGGAGAAACAAATAGCCTAGTGTTTCCCCTGGAGTGGGGGAGGGGAAGAAAACAGGGCACGATAGGGAGAAGATACACTGTTTGGTCTGCTTTTGGGGCTGGCAAAGGACAGATGGTTCAGCTCAATGCACTGGGAAAGGAATTCCTAAATCCTTAGCATTTCAAAACTTGCACCTTTGCACCCAGGCCCCCACAGTCCCAGCCTCATTCCCATATTATGAATTTGTCCATCAGCAAATACCATAGTTTTCTCAGGCAACTGGCACATCTACATAAAGACTCAATATATAGAGTTCAGTGGTGATGAAAGGAAATTATGCAGTTTTTTAAATATTATTAGCATTGCTACACCATAGAGAGAGAGAGAGAGCAAAGCAGTCCAACAGAAGTGTGAACTAAAAATAAAATTTCTCATTTAGCATTCATTTGCCTTTGACTTGTATCAACTTAATAAGCACTGCCTCTGAGTTATGATGAAGTTAATCTTCCCTCCCCTGCTTCTCTCCTTTTTCCAAATAATCTCCATAGGCCTGAGTGCTCACATTGGAGGATATCAATGAGCCAATGGTTCTGAGAAACTTCCAGGAGAATACTCAGGGGGAAAGTGGAGGACTCAGGGTGCCTGAATCTGGATTTGACTTCCCAAAGGATGGGTCTTTCAGTCTCAGCCTTTGAGCCCAGTATTTCAGAGCTCCCTGGTATCTACCAAACAGACTGTTGTCAGCTCTTTGCATTAATTCCTAAACAACATTGCTCCCAGACCATCTTACCTATAAATGGTTATAATTTGAAATATATTATCATTGTAAAATTTTAATGAAAAATATCTAAAATACCCATCACAATGCCTATAATAAAATGTAACTCTCTTGCTAGCCTACTCTGTAATGTGAGGAAAATAATTACCTCACACAGTTATGAGGTTTCAATGGAAAACATATAAAAGCATCAAGAGTTGTGTCTGATCTATGGAAATCATTTAACAGGAGGAGTTTGAGAAATAACAGCGATATTTATGTAATAATTATTATTGGTCTTTACTTCTGTAACCGGGACAAAATAAAAATTCGGTTTGACTTTGATGTTTACTCTGCCTTCCCCCACCCTGCCCAGGCATACATGGCTTTGTGAAGCTGAGATCTTGAGTCCTGGACTTCCTTACCCTGGAGAGCTAACAGGTTTTCATATGTTTTGGGACCTGTGTTTAAAGTAACTGATGCCCAAACTTTTTTTTCTTAGTAAGTCGGAGCTCAGCTAGGAAAACTCATCTTTGTGTTGAGTACACAGGCAGGTCTGCCTCTAAAGATGAGTGTCTGAGGCTGGGAAGAAAACACCAGTGCTCTGCTCCAAGGCAGTGCCTGAGAGGTAGAGAGGCTGTCTGTGGCTCCAGGAGAGTCAGCTTTCTGCTCACATTCTGGTACATGAACAGTAAATTGTTAACATTGAAGATAGAGGTCTCTGTGGACAGAGAAGCAGTCCCCTGAGCTGCCTCCTCTTTGGTCCATTTCCACCCCTCCTCAGACCCTGAGATCACAGGAACAAATTATCCAATTATAAAAGAGATCTTTCCTGATAAAAGACCTGGGGGCACAGAGGTGTGGGGTGGGCAGAATGATTTCTTGCTCATTAGTATTTCATTAGACAACCATGTCCCTAAATTGTCCTGCCATTGGTTTTGTTCCCAGAGCATCTCTGATAAACATGAGACAGGGCATGTTCCCTGTGGCCTAAACCCCATCAACCACTGTGATGGTTAATTTTATGTCTCATCTTGACCAGGCATTCAGATATTTAGCCAAATATTTTTCTGGGTATTTCTGAGGCTGGGGATGAAATTAATTTTTTTTGTAAAAACACATTAAATTGACCAGGCATTTGCACATCTGTAAATTCAGGGTCTCATTTTTGCTCCTCCACATGTACACAAACTTTACTTACCCTCCCATCACCAAACCTGCTGTCCCAATGCCATGTTCTTGTCCTTTTCCTATCCCCTCCTCCTTCCTCCTTCTCCCAAGTTGAGCTCTGGAATCAAAGACTTCGGTGACACAGACTGCCCTCTCTGCTATGACTAGACCCCACCCAATCAACTGAAGCCCTGAATAGAACAGAAAAGGTGGACCAACCCAAGTAGGAGAAAATTCTGACAAACTGCCTTCCAACTGGGACATCAGCTTTTTCTGCCTTTGAATTCAAAGGATATTTTCTCCTTTGGGTTCCTGAGATGGCCAGCCCTCACACAGGAAGCACACTGCAGTGCTTGGTTCTCAGGCCTTGGGATTCACACTGGAACTCCACCGTCAACTCCCTTGGGTCTCCAGCTTGCCAACTCACACCACAGATCTTGGGACTTGCCAGTCTCCATAATCACACAAGCCACTTCCTTGCAATAAATCTCTTTCTCTTTCCATACAAATGCATCCTACAGTTCCCTGGAGAACCCTAACTGATACATCCTCTACCCAGTTCCCAAGTCCAGTTCCCTCTCCATCAAATATTCTCTTTCCATGGAACTGTACATATTTTAGTAACACAATGCTGGGAAACACTTCGGAGAGTAGTAGAAACTTTAATCAGCTGTTTGAAATTGCAACTCTGGTTCCAGACCTGTGGTTTGGATGCCAAATCCTAAGAAGATGATGAATGAGAACAAGAGGGGTAAGAAAGCAATGTGTGAGACTTTGATTGATGTGGAACATCTGAAGTAACGCCTCCCTGGATCAAGCTTTTGTTCAGAAACTTAGGGGTCATGTTCGGTTTTGCACTTAGGCTTCCATTGTCAGCAGTATGTTTTCCAAAAATCAAAGGATCACCACAGTGCTAGACAGCCCGCGAGTGTTGAAAAGTATTTCTAAGAGGCCTTCTGGATCCTTCTCCTGTTGACGACACCGAAACTTTGGTGACACAGAATTCGTCAAAATGAGGAAGCACTGGCAAGTCGAGAGCATCTGCCAGTTCTCCAAAGATGGTGGCCATTTGCAGCAGGAGCACGCCGGTAATTTATGAAAGCAGAGCCAGGCCGTGGGAGTGAAATAGAGGCCTGCACGCGCAGCAGTCATAATGAACAGAATAAATTCCATCGTTATGCAGATGTTCCACGAGGGCTGTCAGCGTGTCGAGGAAAATTTACTCCTGTGTTTGATGCTCCAGACAAACAATTCCATGAGATGAAAAACATCACAGAGGAAGCAGCACCTGGCCCCATCGCTCTGGGCCGCGGATTCCACCGTGGCAGCGCTGGGAGCCTCTGTGCTTCTGCGGCCACAGACAGGAAGGCTTTTCTTTTCATCCTGGCATTTTAACCTGGAAACATTTATCACACCCTGGGAACAAGGAGCGTCCCTTTTCTTTGGGATGTTTTGACTGACAGACTATAAGAGGAGCTTAAATAAAATACTGATAGCTCTGTGGAAACAAGAGATTATTTCCATTGCCCTAAGTTCCTATGACATGCCTCCCCCTTTAAAGAAATCCAGAAATTATTCTCTCTCGTGTCTGTCAGTCCTATGTGGCCTCCACCCTTTCCCCAGTCTGGTGAACACCACCAAAAAGCAGGGATTCCTCACCTCACCTCTCTGTCTGGTTTTGCTAAAATTTAGAAAGTGCCTTGGCTCTTGAGCTGGTGCCAAGGAGTTATATGTTAAGGTCTCCAAGCCACCTACAATTACTTTTCTTGGCTACGATCTGTACTGTACTCAGTCCCAACGGTAATTTTACCATAAACCATGTCTCTCTCCTTTTTTATTTTGTTTTGTTTGGAGGGAGGGGCTCCTGGCCAGAAGTACATTCTAATTAGATTGCTTCACGATGACCGCCAACTTGCTTTGGTATAAAAACCTTTATGCATCAGAAGTGGTGGTGCTGTGGCCATTCAGCCCCATGGATTCTCCGCTGGCAACTTCATTAGCAGATTCCCCTGCCATCTGGAATACACCTGACTGTCCCCCAAATTGTATGTACTGGCACCTTTTCTTGGCTTCTTATTTTAATAATCTCCACTGAGAAGCAGAAGTGACTATTAATTTCTTCTTGAAATATTCCAAAGGATCTGAAGGTGAAGTTAGCTTACTTTTCCTTTCCTAACTTTCTGGCAGTCATCGCATGCCGTAGGTAGACATAGCCAATCTGTCCTTGCTCAGAAATCTGCAATTTACACTGCAATCCTCACTAACAAATTATTCAATTTATATTGCTAAAAGGGTAAACAAAAAGTCTTCTCACATTTTCTAAAACAAAGAGAACCGCACTAGACAATGAGCCTGCATTAGGGCTAGGCAGGCGACCTTTTTTATAGAAGGCAACTAACTCCAACCCAGCAGCTTTATTTAGCTTGGGTTTCTCTTAGTTTCTGCATAAATTTACTATAAAATCATAAAGCAAAACATAAAAGGAGAATGGCAACAGTAAAGTAGCTATGCCACAAACTCGACAACGATTATATATTCTATCTAGGGCACACTTAACTCTCTAATTGCTAATTGTAATTTAAATGAAAACATGTGTTTCTTGTTAAATTCATCAACTACATTTTTAAGTGCTACCGAGAACTGTGATTAAGGCTGAATGCACACCTCAGGGTTTTGGAACCACAGGACTCAGGCAGTTATGGGATGTCATCTAAAGTTGGAAGTCCTTAATGGGCATGTCACTGTTCAAAGCAGACAACTCAGCAGGATAGAGGGGGATCATTTGGGAGAACTCACTCAGCTGGGGTTCTTTGCACAGCATGTGCTGCTGCTATTTCCCACATATCCAATTGTTAAGACTCAAGGAAATTCGTTCGAATCTAGCCCTATTTGGAATCTGGCCCTTTTCCTATTAAATATACTTTGTAGAGTTATAAAATTTTGATCAACTAGAGCACTGTTAGTGTTCCTTGACCCAATTTCCATGTGGGGGTGTGTTTCCACCCAAGGCATGAGGTGACACTTGAACAGAACTCATTTCCGTTCACCTCAGTTCTGAAACCGTTTCCCAGAGATGGCAGCTGGTTCTACAGATAAACAGCACAGTCTCCTAAGAAAGTCCTCCACTTCAGCTGCCTGGTGGCAAGTCCAGCAGTTACCTGACAAAGACTACTGTTCAAGAACAGTCAAATGCAAGAGATGTATAGGCAAAGTATGACCGGAAGGACGAGGAATTTCTTTGAACACTCCAGGGATGCCATTCTTCCTGTTCTTTCAGGTGTTCACCAACCTGGAAGCTCTCTGAAGTCCCTCCTTTAAGTTTTTATGGACATGGCGTGGATATTAAATCACCTTCCATTGAAAACTGGAATTGATTTCCAAGTTGTTTTCCCTTCTCAGAGATAAGGTGTAGAACTAGAAATTCCAGCCCTCTAATAACATAATGGACTCTCTTAGCAACCAGCCCCAATCTTTAAGTACTCCCCAGCCCAAAGTCACCTCTTTAACATAACAAAAGACACCTTGATCATTCTCAACATTTCGAAAATGTCAAGACTTTTGGGAGCTGTGAGCCAGGAACTGTTTAAAGAACAAATATGTGTGAGGAATATATTTTGGTAATCTGAATGGCTAAATGCATATTTCTTATAAATCACAATGTCACAAGCACTAGCCTGGCAAAGGAGCTGGTTCTTCTGTTTGTAACTGCCCTGCTCTCATAGAAGTCATCATACCCCACAGGCACAAGAAAGACAGTAAATAAGGTGGTGTTTGTCAAGGTCATCTGTGATATACAGGGCTTCCTACAATTGTCTGACAATAGGTAGCTGTTCAGCAAACATCATCTTCTTATCTGATAGGCACAAATTTGATATTAAGAATTAAAAAAAAAGTAAAAAGTTTCACCATTAAGCTTAACTTTTTGAAAAGTAAGCCTTAAATCAAAAAAGTCTGAATAAGGAACAGGTTTTTTTGGTTTTTTTTTTATGCATAATGATGCTATTTTCAACTTGATAAAGTAACTCAATACTTAAATTTTTAAATTTTGCTAATTTTTTATTGGGCTAACAAGAATAATTTGTAAATAACTTAAATTTTATGTGAGAAAACACTTATAAAGTGTTTGCATCTTTCCTTGTCTAGACTCTCCAGAGGAGCAAAATCAATGGGCGATATAGATAAACAAATAGGTAGGTAGAGAGATAGAAACATAGACAGATAATCTATATACATATGCCAGTATCTGCCATTTGTATGACATATATATCACCTCTACCATATCACATGTGTATAAGATTTATTATAAGGAATTGGTTCATGTGCTTAGGGAGGTTAAAAAACAAAATCCCACAATCTGCAGTTGAAAAGCTGTAGACCTGGGAAAATGATGATGTGTTCCAGTTTAGACTGAGTCCAAAAGGAGGGGAAGGTCAATGTCCTAGCTTGAAGACAATCATTGGAAAGAATCCTCCCTTATTCAGTTTTTTTGTACTATTGGGGCCTAAAATGGGTTGGATAAGGCCCACCACAGCAGGGAGTCAATCTGCTTTACTCAAATGTCAGTCCAAATACAATTATACACAGAGAAACATTTGATGAGATGCTGGGCACCCCAAAATCCAGCCAAAGTGACAGATACCAACAGAGAATCTTAGGTGATCCTTCAAGATGTTTAAAGCCCCTTCCATGACATTGCAAGGGAAGTGTGCAACCTTGGAGTCAGGTGGATATATACTGAATTCTACTTCTTCCACTTACTAGGTCTTTATCCCTGACCATGTACATGTTGACCTCACCGGTACTTAGTCATCCTTACAGCCCACTGTGGACAAAAACAGCTCTATTCAATTCACTGTGTTTGCCACTTACATGCTTCTACATGCAACCAGAAAACCAGTCCTTCAAAGTGCCTAGTGCTGCAACTCTCATGCCACATCTGTGTGGAAACCTGGGGAATGGGGGAGAAAGTCTTGTTCTTTGTTGCTATGACTGATGAGAACTTTGGTGGCAAAGCACTACTGACTTGGAGAGTTGGTTCAGTTGACCAGGACTCCCATTCTAGGCAATTCTTGATTACATATTACTCATTCACCTGCTGGTTTACACATTGTCCTGGGGAACAGCCCTGCATATTTTGACTGATGGACTCAGGACACCCCAAACCTTATTTTCTTCCAGTCTCTCCTGAGGTCTAGAAGATTTTTCTTTGGATCTGTTATGGGCTGAATTGTGTCTCTTCAAAATTCATGTGTTAAATTCCTAACCTTTAATATCTCAGATCATGAGAGTTTTTGCAAAATAAGGCCTTTTAAAAAATGATTAAGTTAAAGCAATGTCATTAGGATGGTGTCCTCATAAGGAGGATAGGCTTCTAACTCACATGAAATTCAATACCTTGTCTGCATTTTTCATTCTGTGACCTCCTTGAGACACCAAACCTGGCTGATGCTCTCATCATGAGTTACCTTCCTCAATGGAAACTCATGGTTCCCCTGATTTTCCTGTCACTACTCTGCCTACTGCTTCTCTCCTTCGCAGGCTTGTCTTCTGCCCATTCTTATGTGTGTGCTACTATAAGATCTCATTGTCCAGACACTCACAGACATCTTCTAACTCACCAGCATGCCCTGATGCTCTCATGTGCCTCTTAAACTTCATGGCTTGTCTACTTGAGCTTCCTTACTGGGCCCTGATTTTCTCTACTGCTGAGCCCTGATACTCAGTGACTGGCATATCTGGCACCATTTTGCCTGGTTCTGAGCAACCAGAACCTCAGTTATGCAGAGGTCTCTGCTTCAGGAACCTGGCAGAACTATGTTCTTGCCTTCAAAGAGAACTCAGTGTACAGTGACCAGTAACAAAAGTCCCTGCCCACGAGCCCTTACCAGTCTGCCCTCGTCAGTGATGAATTGCTTTTTAAAACAGAAACATCTTAACCAGATTCTTATAGTAGATTTTTTGACAATGTCATTTCCTAAGGTAATTTAAAGTAGGTGGCTTAAATGACAGAAACTTACTGTCTAACCATCCTAAGAGTAAGATGTTTGTTTCAAGATGGGGTAGGGAGACTGGATACAGTCTTACATACATGACTACCCTGCCCTAATCTTGCAGGAGAAGAAGTTGCATCCCAAGAGAAATGCAAGCAAAGGGGCCTTGGGCTTTAGGACAGCAATAGAAAGGCTGAAGAGAGCGTATACTTCACAGCAAAACAAAGGCATCAGAAAAGTCTGAAGGTGCCAGAAGCATTCAGAAGCAAGTCACAAAGGATCAGGAATCAAGAGTATTCATGGGCTTTTCAAAGCAAGCAGAAAGCTGGAAGACAGTACAGCAATGCCGCTGAGATGCCCAGAGGAAATTCCTCCAGTGGAAAATTCTATTTCAGTCAAATAACCAAACAAGTATTAAGGTAAAATAAAGACATTTTCAAATATGCAATGCCTGAAACTTTACTATAAAGTTTGTGATGAATATGTTTCACCAAAACAAAACAATAAACCAATAAAAGATGTCATTAAGGAACAGGAGATTTCCCCTCCCTCCCCCCAAAAAAAGAAGGATGAAAAAATTCTCTAGAAGATAATGAAGGTGTACCAGAATGACAGTCATGCATCAAGTCTAGAAGGTAGACAGTTATGGGTAAGATATTTCCAAGAAAAGCAAAGGATCTCTCTTGTTGAAAACTCTGGCAGAAATATTAGTTATACATCCAGAGAAAATTAAGCAATAAAGAAACCAGACAAGCCCAGGAGGAATGAAGAGCTATTGAGAAAAGGAAACACCATCATGATGTGCTATGATTATGCATCTCCACTGTGAACAAAATTTCTTCATAACCATGTAAACACCTTTGATCATGTGATACTATATAACTATTTGAGAGGATGAATCTGTTCTGTGTAAATGGCTACAGATGCCTGTGAGATTTTCTGTATGAGAGATCTTAGATGTTTTATACAAAAGTTAATAAGTAACACATACACTGGAAAAAAGAAAGAACATGGTCATTAGAAATATGTATATAAATACAGAAATAATACTAAAACAATTAAAATTAGGTGCCTCAGGGGTATGGGACTTGACTCAGAGGAGGACAGAGCAGGTGAAAGGGATGGTTTTTCTTTATATGCTTTGCAGTAATCTTGAACATTGTAAAGTCTGTGCATACATTACTATAGTAAGAGTTAAAACTATGACAAAATCTTTTTACAAATTTTGAATATTCATTTTTTTATTGATGAACAATCTCAGCTCTGCATGCTCAGCTCTGTGGTGACTAGAATTACATGGGTCTTGAAACTGGCATGTCTTCCACCTACAATGACACACTCAGGCCTAATAGGAAGCAGTACTATTGATGGATAGATGATTTTAATTAAGTTTCCCAGTGAGCACTGCTACATAGTGAATAAAAGCAGTTCACATTTTTCCTCACGTTTTTCATGTTTGTCCTAGATTGCTAAGCCAGGAATGAGAGCTTAGGATATCTTTATAGACCAAAAGATAAGAAATTTGGGGCCTGTTTCTTTTTTATTGCAGTTTATAAAGCCAGAAACCTTTAAGGCAAATGAAAAAAGGTAGACTAAAGCATCCAGATAGGTGGGAAGTCATCTATTTTGGGATAGCAAGACCCAGGATGGTGTGTGCTACTAAATACAAACAATCAGCTTAGCTCCATCTGGAACTTTGAGAGCTTCCACCCAAAGAAGGTCAGGGGTCAGTTTTCAGGGGAACCCTGACTCCAGGTTTCTGTGAACTTCTAAGTCTGTCCTCTGTAGCAACCATTCCATACTTTTAATTGGTTGAAGCAGTCAAATGTCTGTCTAGAAAACTCCGCTTTGATGTTAGTCCTATGAACTGATGTTTCTTCTCCACAGATGCCCTTGCCCCGAGCAAACTCAATCAAAGCATCAGAAAATCCCTCTAAATATACCTGCCCACCATCCAGAAGAAGGAACCCCAAGTCGCAGAGTTGCAGAACCCTGCCCGACAAGGAGAAACAGGGGACCCAGTTCCCCCAGGTGAGAATTTGAGGGTATTGACAGCAGAGCTGAAACCAAGTCAGCAGGCTCATGGCCCCAGGGATAGCACCATTCCTAAGGCTGCCAGGTACACAGAAGACGATGTTGCCTGGATTGGGGTGGAGGACTTCATATTTCATTTGCTCATTGGAAGTTTATGTCATGTCACATCAGGATAAGAGCTGAATGTGTCTGGAATCCGGACAAGCTCTCTCGTTCCACCTGCATGGCCATCACAATGGAACTGTGACCAGGAGGAAGTCAAGCCACAGAGGAACAACAGGCTACCTAGCCCTGTGATTGTCTGAATCCCTTTTGGGTTGTTGTTTGCCTTATCAACAATCACCTCTCTTCCTGTGAACCTGAAAATCAATTCCAAGGGAAATGAGCAACAGTAGCAAAGATCCCATATCTCAAAAGAGGCAGTCTATGAGTGAGGAAGCAGAGACCTTGTTCCTTTAAGGAGAGAGACTTGATGACTTTTCCATATAATATAGAGATAATTAAGGAGGAGGTGAAAAGCTTCCTCACATGTAGGATTTTTTCCCCTATGGGATATTGTGATGCTATTTTGACTTTCTTAGACAAGTTCCCAGATCTAATTGACATGGAACAAAGATATTTTCATGAACACATATCATCTGCTTTTGCACTAAACCCTAAATAGGATGGGGAGCAGAAATCAGCCCTGTGAGAAGTGTCTCTGAAACACCCCCAACCAAGGGTCCATCTTTGAGTCCTTCCAATAGATCTATATTTGGAAATAGAAATGTCATTTTAAAGATCAATCAAAGTTCAAATTGACCTTGGTCAAATAGTAACTACTTATGTTAAACTGCATCCACTTTAAAATATTGGGTAAAGTCCTTCAAGATTAAAGACCGTCCATTTTTAACCTTGAAAATAAGTTTGGTTAATGTCAGACAAAATATCATTTGCTAAGTATCTACATCTACAGTGTGGATCAATTGTGGCTTTTGTTTGTTTGTTAGTTTGTTTGTAATTAACCATAGTGAACTAGTGAAGGTGAGGTAAAAGAGATCTGACCTGAGATGCTGACCAAATTCTATGACATTTTTCTGAGAGAATTGTTTCCCCAACGTTGCTCTGAAGTTGTTTTCGTCCCTTCTCTATCTGACTTGAATTTTGTCTACCTGGAAGTCACTTTAGAGCATATATCTAACTCTCTTGAAATGAAATCTCCATCTTGTTCAACCTTTTCCCTCTCACCCTCATAGAGGATTGATCCTGGAACAACACAGGATGGAATTTCTCAGGTCTGCTTGCATGCAGATTTTTCTCCTAAACAGACAATATAATTGAAAGTATCAAAAAATGCATCACAGTAATATAAATAAGAGTTAAAGCCCTTGTGATGTTCTTAATAACCTTTACTGTTGGGATATAGTATATACTACATATAACATGCGAGAGATGTGCTCAGTGTATATTGTGAAGGCTTTCTAGTCAATAGTTGAGTTGTTGCTGGGCACGGTGACTCGTGCCTGTAAGCTTCAGCCTATGAAGCGGCTGGGCTTAGGGATCACGGTTCGAATCCCACCTGAGGCCCGTAGCGAGACCTAGTTCCAAAAAATAGCTGGGCGTGGTGGCGCGCGCCTGTAATCCCAGCTACCTGGGAAGCTGAGATTGAGAATTACTTGAGTCTGTGGTACCCCAGACAACGAGAGCCTGCGGTTCCATGGGCAAAAATAGCGAGACCTAGTCTCAAAAAAAAAAAAAAAAAAAAAGTTGAGTTGTGATGTTTGCAGGGAGTAAGAAGCTATACATGACTTTTCAACCAGGATGGGGTGGAATGCCTACCTTCATGTTGCTCAAGAGTCAACTGTATTTGTTTGTCCATAATTATCCTTGGTTTATAAGAATCTGTTCTTTTTCCCTTCAAGTTACAAGATGTTCCCCCAAAGCATCTAAGAATCTGTCCTTGGAGTTCCCTACCTTGCTCCTGTTGTCTACCTACCTCTCACTCTGAATGTTATAATATATAAATGTATAGTAATATACAAATGACATCAAAATGTAAGTGTTATTTGGAGCTTTACTCTTGCTCAGTAAGTGACTTTTTTGCATATCAGTATGTCCAGATCTGCTGACCGTCTTACCATGCACTGCACAATGTCTTATCTAATTGCTATATCACAGTTATTCTTCTATCAGGAGCCACAGAAGGTTGCTCCTGATGATGCTCCTTTTGGTGCTCCTCTGGTGACTTTGCACACATCACCAAAATAAGTGTGTTTGATCTGTTACAGAGAAACCACCATTAAAAATTGTGAAAATGTTATGTGTGGACAAATTTCGTAGGATTTTTCATAATACTTCAAATCTCCTGTCAGGGGTATGCATATTCTATAAAATATGTTCAGTAAAGATATTACAAGCCACAATGGTTGTAAATAAATGAAACTATGATTAAGATCACAGTTGTGAAAATGGGGGAATAAATGAATTCTTAGAAATTTAAATGGAATGTGATAAATGGTAAGGGCATAAGAATGGCATCAGGATGTCCACATGTCCATCCAGTTTGAGACTTTTGTTTCTTTGTCTTGAAGGGAGTGAACATGATCTTTGTGAACTCCGGGAGATTTGACATTCCTTGCTTAATTTTCTTTAAAGGTTGTTTCTAAGCTTGGGAAGGTACCATATGCCCTTATAAAATCTACCCCTCCTAATTACTCCTTCCGCCAGCCCCTCATGCCTTTCTATATCCACATGTGAGTGTGTGTGAACAGGTGGATGCATGTGTTTGGTAGATAAATTATAGCAATGTTTAAGAACTGTTTGAAGCTTTACTCTTTTCATTCAGTAATTGATATCTTTTTTCATAGGCATGTTCAGACCTGCTGACCTTACTAACAAATTGCACATGTCTTATATAATTGCTATAACAGTTATTCTGCTATCAAGAGTCTCTGAAGTTGCCCCTTATTTTTTATGAAGTTCCTCTAAGAACATCCTTGCACATATACCTTTGAGGATACATATGAATAATTCTGTAGGACAGTTTCTAGTAGAATTCCTGGGTCAAAGAGTTTGCATACTTTTAGTCTTACTAAGTACCTCCTAGTTTACTTCCTAAAGGGTTTTATTTTACCCTTCCATTGACAGCATACAAGCATGCCCATTTCTTCACAGCTTTAGCAGCACTGAGTATTAGCATTCTTTGCAGTTTTCTCTCTTTAACAGGTAAACATGAGGTGTTTTAATTTGTACTGTTCTATATTTTAAATTCCTTGGCTAAATTGCATTCACTTGGATAAAATGGAAAATCTTTTTCTCAGTATAGACTTTTGTCTATCTTTCTCTCTTTTGTACCTATTGATTTTATCAAATGTCTGCTAATCCAGTGTTGATCATTCCTATTGATGAATGCATTAATAAATGAAGCAGTATCAGTAGTTGGATTACATTTCTTCTGCAATCATTTAATCTTCCTTCCCTCTGTAAGCCTCTTCCCTGAATTGCAGGGTTTGTGGATATGAGCATTATTTGGTGGAGAGCTGGCACAAAACAAGTGGATCTATATTTTCCTAAAAAGAAAACTTTATGCTGTGGTCTAAATTTTACTTTTGTGGTTCTTCCATGTTGGAACAAACATTCTCTCTCTAGTCCTGGCATCTAAACTAGAATACTCCCTCCCAGATCCTTTAATTGATTGAAATAGTAAGTCTAGGAATTCACATTTGGGAGTCAATCTCTTGGAGCTACCCACTGTCTACGGGTCAGAAAGAGAATGCTCTGATGGTTTCAGCTATTTTGTACACAGGTCATCTTCCACCATTCACTGCATGTCACCTCAACAGCTCATTCCTGTGTAAGCAGAGTTGGCAACGAATTTTCTGAGAGGCTCTTACCTTTGATTGTAATTCTTCCTGCTTCCCGATATATATCTTTATCCTTTAAAATCTATTTTTTGTATCTTCAGTGAGATTTGGTGAGGGAGGACAAGTATACACATGATTTTAGTCTGCTATCATAAATAAAAAGATATGTTCTCTGACTTCATCAATACACTTTAAGTATAGCTTGATGTGCAAACACTGCTTGAATACACAAGCTCACATTTCATCTTCTAAAACTCCTCCTGCTAAAGTTTGCACCTGTTACATTTATAATTAAATGAATGCATAGTACAGTCTCAGGTCACAAAATTTAGAATTAAAAAAGCTGCATTGATATGTATAAAAGAGTACTATGTCATCCTTCTTTCATCATCTGGGTTATAGTAAGCAACTTGAAAGCTTTTGATGTTTCAGAAACATGTTTTTAAGTTTTATATTCAAAAATGAGAGTGCATACCCTCAGGGAAATGTACAGTTGAAGCTGGAAGAACCTTCAAGATAGGCTTTCTATAGCAGATGTGCTACTAGTAGTCTCCATGACTCACATGCAGACTGATCTTGAACTCAGTAAGGGGTTTCACTTTGGTCAAGCAGACATCAGCAAGTACAATGCAAGGAAAGAAAAGAGCTTGTGAATTGGGGCATGGTCCTCTTGGAAAAGTTTCATCATGCTAGAACCTAGAATATTCTTTCAGGGAAGACAACATGGAACACAGCTGAAGCATCCAGGCTGACAGCACTGATTAACCCCAGACATGTGAGTGAGACCTTCTTGGGCTGCCTAACTCCACCTGGATCACCAGGCCATTCATTTGCCTAAGTGAACACCAGCGAGACCAGCAGAAGAACCACCCAGCTAATTCCAATCTAACTGCATATGTGTCAAATATGAATGGTTTTGAGGTAGTTGATGATACAATAGTAACTGAAACATGTCAAACAGCTTCCTTTTGAAGGTGTTGCAATTGTGAAAGTTATGCTCTACATAGTAGCAAGATTCCCAACTAGTTCTACAGACAAACATAACATACCATCCGAAGGCAGCACAAGTGACACCTTTTCAACTCCTTCCAAGGACATGTTCCACTACGTAAAGGGTGCATTCAGGACCTCAATATTGCATGGCATATTTTTTTCTTTTTTAATTATATATTTTTTCACCCTCCACCAAACCACCATTGCCCAAATCCCATCTGCCTCCTTCCATGTTTATAAGTCATTGCCCACACCCCATCTGCCTCCTTCCATGTTTATAAGTAATCTCTCCTTAATCCCTACCACTACCACTACCACCAATGAGGAAAAAGGGGGTAGAATATGTGACACTTGGTTACTCCTAGACCAGCAATTTAACTTTCTATCTGAATTTTTAAAATAATAAGAAAAGTCTCAAGTCCTAGTCTGCATTAAAGAAGCATTCCTCCAGGCTCTTCACATTCCTGGTGTTCTGAAATGAAGAACCAATTAATTCCTAATAGAGTTGGGTATGGGAAGGGTAGAGCTTAGATTTCAATATGCTGTCAGGGGGCTGCCTGTACTGTTCTTACTCTGAGGATGACTGTGGTCTGGGTCCTTAGAACAACAAAGAAGTTTAAAACTTAATTTTAGACCCCAAGGGATTTCCAGTCCAAATGGGAAGGGAGATCATTATATACATGAACATGACATTGTGCAACTTACCTTTAATAGTGATAATCATACTGGTTGTTAAATCATTGAAATATTTCTCTATGACCTACCATAAGTATCCTGAAAAAACCTTGCTCCCATCCCCCGTGGTCCTAACTCCCCTCTCAGGCTGCCACCTTCCCCTAATTCCTGAGACTAGCAACTGCACTGCTAATGTTCTGCCCTAGAGCATCCTCCAGAACCTGTGCATCTTGGGGGAAGCCTTTGTGATTGGTCAGTGACCATAAAGCAGAGGCTCTTACATATTTTTAATCTCACCCTGGCGACAAGGCAATAAACTTTAGTTTCTAAATGAATACCACAGAGATGCCAATGGTTGAATAGGTTCAGTGGATGAGAACAGGAGCACAATTATCTCTTCAATGGAAGATGAATATTGAACAAGCTGGAGAGATGTATGGGACACAAATAATGAGAGAAGGAGCAAGACTCTTGACAGGTTCAGGCTGCCAGGCAGAATGGGATTGTGGAAACACTAGCTCACAGCTGCCCAGCCAGTGCCCTGCTTTACTCCTAACAACTGGAGTGAAGTTTGAATCTTTATAATCCCCAAATCTGTGTTGTCTCTAGAAAATAGGAGAACAATCATTTTCTGAAATAAAGATATGAAGGCAGGATGAATAAAATTTGGTTAAAAATTAGGGTGCTTTCTAGGAGGGAGATTCTGATAAAGAAGCACACACTTTCTAGTAGACCCTGGCTCCCCAGAAGTGTAACTCTAAGAGAAGCGATTCTGATAAAGAAGCACACACTTTCTAGTAGACCCTGGCTCCCCAGAAGTGTAACTCTAAGAGAAGCGATTCTGATAAAGAAGCACACACTTTCTAGTAGACCCTGGCTCCCCAGAAGTGTGACTCTAAGAGAAGCGATTTTGTAGTATTTTTGTAGTTCTATACATTAAGCTGCAGAGACATGTTGTTTATGTTGAACATAGCTAATAGCATTGTTAAATATGCTGAATACTTCAAAAATCAAACTTTATTCTAACACACTATTGATGGTAAACAGGCAATAACATTTTTTCACTGTTTCATTCAGTTCTATAATTTCATACATGCGATGTCATATTTGTAACTATACTGGGTTTTTTTTTTTTTGTATACTTTATCCATATTATATCTTTCACCAAGTCTCAGACGTGACATTTATAAATTTCATTTTAAAGTCATAGCAATTTTCACTTGCAGAGTGGCAAGGATGGCTTCTTATTTCCTAGGATCATCTCATCCCCACATTTATAAGGATAGTAAGGAAATGTGACTGACTTTGTAGCCATGGCTGAAAGGGGTAGGGATGGGTGCTAGAATAAAGAAAGTTAATGAATCCTTTCCCCAGGATTTTTGAAATCAAGTTATAAGAAACTTGAGAGTTATTTGTTTCCATTTCCCACTTGTAGAAATAGGAAACAGTTGGTCAAATCAAGAGGAACAGAGATATGAAGCAGAAGAGCCTCATGGCACCTGAACTCTCCAAGATGGCTATTTCCAAGGCTCAGCCATGTCCCATTGTCATGGCAGGGAAGCAGGTTAAGATTCTGCTGATGCACCTCCCTTTCACAAACTATTATGTGCTCTCTGGTGCAATTATCTCAGCCATGAAATCTGAAGGAGAGTTCACTGGTATGGTAAGAAAACCAGCTTGGGGCAAGGAAAATTTTGTTTGCAATTGACCATTCCTGGGAATTAATATTGAGAAAACATTCAAATTATATGCAAAAGACATGGAGAAATAGAGAAATGAAAAAAATAATGTTTTTGTGATTATGAAAAATTATCAACAACTTACATGTCCATGAAAAGATACTGATTTAATAAATAAAGATAGGATACAGTTACATTATAGAATTATTAACAATGACATTCTATATTTTTACCTGATGGTGCGGAAAGATGCATTAAGCTGTCAAAAGTAAAAAAGAAAGTTCTTTAAGAAAAGAAAGTAAGCAAAAAGAAAGACATTTGTATATGTATTGAAACATCCAGAAAGATATAACTGGAATGCTGATAGTACTTCCTGTGCAGTGTGATTATGAACACTCTTCATTGCCTTTTTGAGATTTCTCTGAATTCCAGTATTTTACAATCATCATGCATTGTGTTTATAAGTACATAAAACAATAAAACTGCAAAAATTGTATTTCAATTAAAAACCTTAATTCATGATCTCAGTGCAGCATTTCTCCATGCACAATGTTGGTTCATCAGCCCTCCTGGAGGACCTAATTCCAGGAGAGTATCAGAGAGGGTCTGACCAGCTGTATCAGCTCATCGAAGTAAAGTCAGCTGGCAGGAGGCAAAATAGAAAAGGGAAGTTAATATGTTGGGGTTATTTGAAAATAGACAACTGACCCAAAATGGAGGCACTTATGCTAAGTCCATCCAAAACTTAATACCCACTCTAATTGCACTTTCAAGTCACTTGCAGTTTCAATCCTCCCCAAAATATAGTCCAAACTGGTCAATATGGAAACTTATGGTCAGCACCAACTTATTCTATCTCTCATTAGACCATTTTCCATTCCTCATTAGTAGAATAATTAAACCTGAAATAATTTTCTCTTTCCTATCTTATTCTTTTCTGCCTTTCAAAACTTTTCATTTTGAATAGCTTCCCCCAGCACCTTTCTACTTGTTAGCTAGAGTGCTGCCTGGTTTACAGACTGTTGAACAAGGCTGATTAGATCTTTAAAATTAAGATTTTTTGCTAATCGTAGTCTTTGGCTGGATTTTATTATTAGACAAAGCTTAACATCCACCCAGATGACTTCCTTTTTATCTTTGCAACAAAGTGTTGAGCTTCTTTTTGGTCTAGAAGCAAGGGTGTTCTCATCTGTCCAGGTACTCATGATGAATGTCAGCCCAGAAGTCATTAATTTGACCAAATGTTAAAATGCAAATATGATCTAACTGAACAGAACATACCAGGTACACAGTTTTGGCTTGAAGCTACTGGAAACTAGGAAGGGGATTAGGTTTGATTTTACCTATAGTGACAACTTTTGGGATGTTACGGAAGGCCTGGAGTCCAGAGGAACAGGAAGAGCAGTTTATTTCCCATAGTAAAACCAATATCCTGAGGACCTGATTTACTTGAACCAGTTCCTTGAGCCCCAAATGTCATGTGCAGTCAGGTTCTCCCTGCACACCAGGGGGGTTGCATTTCAGAAGAATGTCAACTTAGGAAATAGGCTCCTTTATAATAGGCTGCCAACAGCCTGCTCTCTGGCCTGGAGGGAGACATTATCTTAATTGTACTGGACAAATCTGCCCTCTGCAGACCCAGACACCATGGCTAACTATCTAAGGCTTCTGGTTATGCAAACATCTTTGAAGTGATGGCCTGGGACAAAATCTGTGAGTATCTCTATTTGTGAGACATGGCAGAAATATGAGAAACCCAAAAAGAATTACTTTCCAGTAGGCTGCTAACTTTTCCCCTTTTCAGATATAAGGGAGGAGCAGGTCCAAAGGCCAGAATTCAGCAAGTATGGCCAACTATGCTCATTTCTGAATGAGGAGATAGAGTGACTAGAGTCAGCTAAGAGAATATTGCTGTGTGGGGCTAAAAGGAAAAGTTAAGGATTAGGTTTTCTAGTAAGCCTCTAATGGGCTGATGTCCATCTTATCAATTTTCTACTTAAGAAGAAATATCTAGCAGCACTTACTGAACTATGTCCACAGCAGGTGCCATGTGAGCTGACAAAACATAACCAGGAAAGCAAAACCATGCAATCCTAGGATCCCTTTGCTCAGAAAAGTTTTTATATTTTATTTTATTTTTATTAGTTTTCCCCTACATCATTGTACTCCATATAGTTCTCCTGCCACCATATCACCTGTGATCCATCATCATATTCCCTTGTGTTCATTCCTCCCCTGTTTTCCAAGATTTTTTTTTTGACCAAAATGCAAAGATATTTTAGAAATCTTAAAATAAACATAGAATGGGCCCAGGGAAAGTTTCCAGAGTGACAGAAATGTCATAGAGCTAGGGAGGGTTGAGGGTTACAAAGGTATATCACTTGCTAAAATTTTGCTGTTCTACTGGTAACATCTGTGCCTTTCACACATTTTGTGTTAAGTGATAAAGAAAAATACACAATTGAATCTCACTCTGGGTGACCCAGGTTTTTTGTTTCACATGCTTTATTGCTTTCCTCCACATTGTACTTACTCAATTCCTATCCCTCCACCATGTTGCATGTATTAACGCCTCCACTGGAGAGAACACAATGGCAGCGAGTGACAGAGAAACTCAAATTAGTTAATAGACTGCTTGTTTAAAAACCTAGCTTTGTACATAGTTCCTGGCATCCAGCAGATGCTCACTATGTGTTGCCTGAAATGAACAATTTGAAAGTCAAGAGAATAACTGGGGGCTGAGGGTTTGAACACTAAGTTACAAATCCATAGGTCAAGTGTACTTGGATTTTTTTAGTACATTTTCATTACCTACTGCATTTTAAAGTTAGTTTGTAGATAACCCAAAATGCTGGAAGTACATGCTTTATTTCTCATTTTAATCAGGTAAAATGTTGGTCCTAAATGGCCATGAGAATCCCTCCTCTTACTGTTGATATGTCCTTTACTCTAATTACAAAGTGGGTTGGAGGAAAGATTAGCAAAGAACAGAGCAATGGACACGGAAGTCAGGGTCACAGATACACAAAGAAGCATTTGTGAATTCCATTCTGGGTGTAATGAAATAAGTAGCTTTCACAGACTTCTCTTTTCTTCTTATTCTAGACTCCCAGCACAAATCGCTAATGTGGGGATTGGAGGAAGACGGTACCATCAAAAATATGTAACTTAAGAATCCTTCTTGTCAAAATAAGTCAAGTTCAGATATTTCAGGTGAAAATTCTGCTTTGCTGGAGCAGGAATACCCAATCTAACAGGGATTCTTGATTAGCTTGTAGGAGTGGAGAAGCAACTTTACCTTTCCCTTCCGAGATTGCTCTTGGGCTGATCAATAGATTAACACCAAATTAACATCAGATACATCAGTAGGAAAAAAGGAAAAACAACCATTACATATGAATGGAGAAATTACATTGCTATAAACTCTAGAGCAAATGGGAGAGACCAAGGGTTTGTATTCTTTGGCTGAAGCATGGGGTAGAGTTCTAGGATGTCCAAGGAAAGTGGAGAGGGAATTCACATGACGAGGAGTTGGTGACTTAGACAAAACCAGATGTTCTAACTAGATGTCTACTTGCCATATAGACAGCTGTCTCTGATAGAACGGTTATTTCTGGAGAAAACTATAAATCTATGAAATCTTCATTCATCTTGATAAAAAAGTTAACAGCAAGAGTTTTTCTTGAAGCACTCAGTATTTCTGTTGACCTTGTACCATGTACCAAGGTGGCACACGTTGCAAAGAATCTGCTTTAGAACTCCCATCCCTGTGGAAAGAGTGTAAGTTGCTACAGCATGTGAAAAATGCTATGGAAATTCTCAGAAAATAAAAATGGAAATTCCATTTGACCTATAATACCTCGATTGCATATTCATCCAAATAACATGAAAAATCTAATCCAAAAAGATCTATCTATCCCCATTTATATAACAACACTATTACAACTGAAAAATGATAGAACCAACCCAGGTGCCCTTCAGCAGATGAATGGAAACAGAAACCAAGAAGCTTATATCGAATAGAATATTGCACAGCTATGAAGAAGAATGAAACAGTGGCATTTAGGACAAAATGGCTTGACCTTGAGGTGATTGCGTTGAGTGAAACCAAGATAAGTTGAATGAAAGTAGAAGGTAGATTTCAGATGATTTGACTTATCTACAAAATATAAACACACAAAAATTTACATGCAAACAATAGAAGAAATAACCATTTGAATTCAGCAAAAAAGAAGATAATGCCTACTAGAAAGAAAAGGAGAAAAGGAGGAAGGTGTGGGGAAGGGTGGCAAATGAGGCACAGGCATGGGCAGTTTGTGGAGGGATAAGAATAAAAATTAAATAAATAAGAAAGAAGAATAGATCAACAACAAACAAAACAAATCAGAAAAAAGAACATTTGCAGCCCATTTTGGACCCGTTGGGGGAGAGCATCTGAATATGTGGAGGAGGACTATCCTTCCACCAGGGACCCAGAGAAACTGAAGAATCAGTCTGCCTGTTCCACTTGCCTCCCCGACTTTGCACATTTCTGTCTCACCTTGTGGAGCAGCCCCTCCCCACACCACACAGTAGACATTGTCAGGTGACCTGTTAGCCAGTATAGGCTTTAGTTTCCTCCTTCTTGCTTTCATAGATGGTCAATTTTGAGCAGCGACTGCAATACAAGGGTCTCAATACAAGGGAAAAGAGCTTCTTTTCTTTCCAGACCCAAAACATGAAAATAGTCCCCTCAGCTTCCAGCACCTTTCCTCCAAAAGCTCCCAAACTATGTAAGTATCAAGGGAGAGATGTCAAGCTTTTCTTTAGCCATCCCTATCTCTTACTACTCACACAAACCCATTTAGCTTATCAGTCATGCGAACATATTTCCAGATGCGTCTTGACTGATTGATTCAACAAATAACTAAATTAAGTCTCAGGTGAGCACAGCTAGAACCCCTCTTATGCCTGGGACTCCTGCATATTGATTAACAGAGGAGAAGGAAATAACTGTCTCTTCACCTATGAGGAAAATATGCCCCATTTGCTTTTCTTAAAAACAGGTTTAGAGTGTCATGTTAGAGAGCATTAAATGTTGACTCTTTCTGTATACCAGCCCCAAAGATTCCAAATGCAACTTTCAAATTTGTTGAAATTCAAAAGACCTTAAAATCATTGGAGAAGACCTAGACATCCTTCAGACCTACTTATACATTTGATAGCAATAAGCAGAACTCCTGGAACACAGGTCTTGTTCCAAGCTGTTGTCTAGGACCTCATGTGAAGGGGGCTCTCACATCCCCATTTTATTGATGGGTAACTGAGGTCCAGGCAAGGGAAATGAATTAATAAAGTGACAGCATTACTAAGAGCAGAATCAGGTCTGAATATCATGAAAGAGAGTCTAAGTATTTACAAAGTCTATCACCCTGTTACATGGAAAGAGTCAAGTTTTGGGGACCCTGAGGCCCCGGGTGTAGGAAGAGGATGGAGAACATGATGGCAGTGTTCACAGTCCTGAGTCTCCTCTGCACAGGCTCTCCCTCCCCCCCCCCCCAAAGAGAGATGATATGATTGCAAGTTGGAGTGCGAGCCAGACTTTCCCTGGGACACTATGACATCAATACTCTGGGAAGAATGAAATGGCTTAAGTCTGTCCAGTCCAACATCTGACGGAAAGTATAGCAGACAACCAGACAAGCATGCTTAATTTGATTTAAGGCTTGTGTGGTTTTGGCTCTCAAAAGAAGTTGGAAGCAGAAGAGCTTTACTCAGGCTCCTGGGAGGAGCTATGCCTGGGGGACAGTGACTAAGCACACACACAGCACAATGCTTCTATCTATAGCACGGACAAGCTCCACATTCCTCACACGCTGAGGGAGGCATTGGTGGCTGGGAGCAGGGGAGAGGGAACAGTGATGTGGGCAGGATGGAGCCAACACAGCCAAGGGCCAGTGTTTATACCAGCATCACTGTCCCAGAAGAAGAGTCAAAACCTGCAGACAGATATGCTCTCCTTCCCTGCAATGATGCAGCCCAGGTTAAGAAGGCAAAGGCATTTTAAGAAGAGGGAACAACCCATGCAAAGACCTGACAAAAGATGAATCGTCCAGGACCAACCTGAAGAGTGACATGAACCTGGAAAGGGAGTGAGACTGTGGGATTTCTACGTGCATGTGAGAAGCATTAACTTCTTCAGGGCAAGAAATAAATTTTACAGACTCTGTCTTGATCAAATTTATGCTATTCATGTAATAGAATCTCTCCCATCCATGTTAGTCCTAAGTAGTATTCCAAACTCTATTTTACACTTAATAAAATAGAACTACAATAAGACTAACAAATAAAGATGGTCCTTTATATAAAATTGATAACTCTTCAAAATCCTAGTAGTTCTGAAGTGGAACAATTAAATTGGTCAATAACAAACATGTCTATTTTCAGACACAACTACTGAGGCTGGAACCTATTGTTGAATCTTAGCACTTTACTCACCACACACTTTGAATTCCTGTGTTGAAATCTTACCCCCAGTACCTCAGAATGTGACTGTATTTGGAAATAGCATCTTCAAAGAGGTAGTTATGTTAAAACGAGGCCCAGAGGATGATCTCTAATCTTAAATGGGATGGGGATTGGGGTAAAGTTCTATACAGAGATGTAAGGAAAATGGAGTTACTTTGGCTCTTTTTCACCTCCCACTGCTGGCTTCTATGGCTCCACCTGTGACTTGGCTTCCTCCGAGGTTTCATTACCACATGGGATGCATATTGCTGACATAGAGCACTTATAAGCATGAGCATGACACATGCACCTGTGACTGTGGATGCCAAGGTGGAGAAGTATGAGTACACGACACAAGTGCCTGTGATTAGGGACACCTGGGCCGACAAGCCAGAGCACATGGAGTGCATATACCTGTAAGTATGACACCTGGGCAGAGATCATGATGAGATGGGGAGAGAGAGAAGAGAAACAAGCAAGCAGCCAGAGAGGAAGAGAGATGGCACAGAGATCACAGGGGCTGGGAAACTTGTTTCCTACCTCCCAGCCGCCCTGCCTCCTGTCTGGCCTTCCTATATTTGGTTCTCTGCTTCAGCAGTTAAAGGCCTCTCAAATCGAAGGTTCCATGATTTTTTAATCTGTTTGCCTGAATCATCCGAGCACCCGCCAACTCTGTGCCTGGTTCCCACCACAGGAGTTGAGAATAGAGGGTGATGGGAGATGGTTGTCAGCAAACAAAAAAGGGAAGCCTTGGGAGACACTAACTCTGCACATCTTGATCTCAGACTTGCAGCCTCTAGAACTGTAAGGCAATAATGTCCTTGGTCGGGCAGTGCCAGCAAATTAATATGGACTCCATTTCCAGCCATGTGTCAGCATCACAAGCACCCAAACTCATATCGGACCTGCATTCATCAACAACACTCTCACATTCCTCTTTCTGGGAGGGAGAGAAGAAGGTGGTGAGCTGCCCTCTTCTCTGTGTGCCCTCCAATAAAACATCACCACAAGGAAACAGAAGAAGACTCCCAAGGAAATGGAAGAGGCAGGTGATCTCAAGGCAGACACAGAATCGTTGGAGAGAACTAAGAACTGTTGGGAGTGGGGCTGAGGGGCCTTTGTAGGATACTGCTTGATCCTGTTAGCAGACACTGTACTAAGGGAATGTTAAGGGGAATGGGGTTGAAGAGAGAGGCACTCAGATCCTGTGTCCGAGTAGCCTTACATGACAGCACTCAGTCAGGGGTGGCAGTTTCTCACCTGCCCCTGGGCCAGCAAGCCAAAGACCCCCTCACCAGCAACCAGGTCAAGACCTTCCTTCAGCAGGAGGCAGCACTGGTGGGAAAAGGCCATGAGGGAGCTCATTTGGTCACCCTTTCCTCTGCCTTGCTCTTATTTTTCACTGAAGCACAGAGAAGCTGCTGGTCCTGATTTTTATTTGTGTCTATTTTCTACCACCTCCTGGGTTTCTGTTGAAGGAGCCTGCAGAATTCATGCACTGGGCCTGCTGATGCAGTGGGGTTAAGTGAACCTGTGCTTTCTGACCCCCAACCTCTGTAGGCTCTTTTGTGGGTTTCCTCGCTCTCTCCCAGCAAGTCCCCCTTCAGTAGGATGCAAAGTCCTTCCTGTGCGTGCATCTGAGAGGAAGAGATGAAAGCTGCTTCTCTGAGCGGCCTAATTGGAGAGAATTGCGGTTTAGAGGTCAGACTGGGTCTAATAAGTCAGGGGGGAGGGGCGTGTAGAGAGAGTGGGCCGGAAGGAGAGGCTCTTTTTGATGAAAATATGGGCCTCCCCACAGTCATTTCTCTTCAGCTGCTGCCTCCGCAGATGGACCCTTTAATTGAATTTTCCTATGGGCCTGGGGGAGGGAGCCATTTCAAGCCAGAGCAATTGAAGTGAATCGGCTAGCTCTGGTTTCTTTTCATCAGGAGCTGAGGGGCAGGTGGGGTGGGTGTCTGTCCCCAGTGTTTCATTCCATGTCTGCTAAGCTCCTCTATATTTCAATTCACCTGAGTATTTTTTTTTTTCCTTTTTAAAAAATGCCCATTTAGTTTTATGTGAATACATTCTGGCCTTAGTCATCAGGGTAAACTTAGGAGAATTATAAAGGGAGGGATTGATTTGATTCTGTTGGATTCAGAGACATTTGATGGCACTTCCTGTGTTCTGCTCTGAGGAAGACCTGAATGACAAGTTCAGTGCATGCCTTTGAGAACCTATCCTCAATCTGGAAGAACGCTCTGAAAAATAGAATGAAGCAAAGAATAAATAAATCCAGTAAAAGAGTGTCAAAGCCTGCATGATGCTTCAATTAAGTAACAGGCATGGAACTAAAATTCAGGGCAACCCTGACTCTCCCCAGAGGCTGAGGCGCACTGTAGCATCTGCTTTAGACAACAGCTTCTAGACTGAATCCTCAAGGAAATCCCCATAATCACTGAGGAGTTCTCTGTCCAGTGGGTGCTTAAGAGGTGGAGAATGGTGGACTTGGAAATAGTGGACTGTGCCTGTGAGGAAGTCTGCTGAGTGGAGAACGACTATGAGAGGTGAAAGTGTAGTTCCCAGGAGCAGCCAGAGGAGGCCTGGGTGCCCACCATGCAAGAGCCCTGGCGTTTCAGCTGGCCTCCATAACTTGAGGTACTTGGTGGTGGAGGGGGGAGGAAATTTTTTTATCCTCCAAACCTCACATCACTCATTTGTTTGTCGGTGTTTGCTAAGGCTGCTCACGACATTTCTGTCTCCATTTTTAAGTCTGGAGATTCAAAGCCAAATACCATACGGCCCCTGAGGCTTAGAGTAGCATAGAGATGTGTAGGCACAGTTAATTCTGTTAAATAGTGTTTGCTAGCAAGAAAAATGTATTAGTTGAAATTTGGACAAAGGTACTTAAAGGATATAGTAGATGAGAGAAGAATATGAACTGTCTCTGTTTAATAGTCTCCCTAGACTCACTCATTCCATGCTAAACAGGGAGTCCACATTCTCCCTGTCAACTATTCATGAGGCAGCTGGCCTTCCAGGAGCTGGGACATAGTGATGAAGCAGTTAGGGAAGTTGGGGTCACCAGGAGAGATTGGCCTGAAGCCATGCTTGCAACTCTTTCTGATGGGAGAAGAAAGCAGGTACTCTGGGGAGGCCACACTGGCAAGGGTGTGAAGGGTATGAAGGGTGTGAGGGGAGAAGAGGAGGGAGAGGCAGCAAGCCCAAGTGGCAAGTGAAGCAAAATTGCTCAAACAGATCCTCACTCACATGAGGAATTTAGTTATTCCTAAAGAAAAATACATATATAACAACTTCTATCAAATTCCCATTAGAACCAGTTGCTGTCGTATGGATTACTTATCCTTGCTATCCATGCCTTCATCATCAGCTAATCCTTGTAACCATCATTTTAAAGGTTCAAAGAGTTGAAGCCACCCAGTAAGGGTCACATGGGCATCATGTAGATATGTCTTCAAGATACATACTCTTCCATACCCAGCTGCCTACGTAGCAGGAGAACAAGGTTGAGGCTATGATGCTCTCATACACTCCCTCCTAGGTATTTTTCCAAGTCTCAAGACTTACCTCAGCCAAAGCTGAGAACTTGTTAGTCTTTGTCGACACAGTCCCAACTCCTGTTACCAACTAAAATACACAGGTACCTGGGATTGTGGATCTGGTTAAGCTCTACAAACAGCCTTCAATACACTCTCTAAACAGACTTCAACCCAGGCAATCCTCCAAGGCCAGCCTGTCCTAATCTCTTCCTAATGATGGGGACCATTTAAGTGTCTATTATGCCACCTGCTGTGCTAGGCACTTTACATTCATTATTTCAATTAATTCTCATACCCACCACTGAAAGTAAGAAGGAAGGCTCCTGTTTCACATGTTAGGAAATGGCAACTCTGAGGAGAGGTTGAGCTGTGACTTCTGATTACAAGTTTAAGCACTTTCTCCTCAGAAGGTTACTTTGAATCCTCACCCCACCTTCACCCACCAATCTTAGAGTTGAGACAAAATAAACAGATATTTAGAGATCAGTTCATGCCCCCTATAACCTTGCCTTCTCTATTTAAAAGGCAAGAACAGAAAACCTGCAGTGAATGTATAGATACATAAGGAATGATCCATACTAGTTGAGAACTAGGATTATATGAAGTAGAGATTGGCCAGATCCCATTGTGTACTGGCTTGAGGGACCTATGTTGTTAGTGACAGAAAGGCACCCTTCCCCTCTAGGTTCTTCTTCTGCTGGTCAGTAATCCAAAACACGTCAACAGACTAATAGGAGAAAAATAGTCACTATAATCACATACATACAGGAATCCATACAGATTATGAGGATTATATTTTCAGCAGTAGAGTATTTATTCTGAGCTCAGTATTTATTCTGAGCTCAGTATTTATTCTGAGCTAAGGAATGGGATAAGTGTCTGGGGCTTCGAGGAAAGAAGAGGGACACTCATGTGACAAGGAGAGGGTGACCCACAACAAGCCCAGATGCCCTATAATTATACCTTTGCTGCATATGGATAGTTTCTTTGCTTTCTCAGAAACTATCCTTAGTATGGGCAAAGATCCTATCACCAGAATTCTAGTTTGTCAAGGGAATGATAAAAATTTTTCCTGATCCTGCAGGCATGGTTGACCTTAAATCGAAATAACCAAAGTGTTAGTTCCTGGGATGATCTGTTCTGGACATCTTGGAGAGACCTGCCTTCAGAGCCCCAAGATCACCTACCAGGGATATCTCACTCAGCCATCTCCTGATGACTGATGAGAAATTAGGAAACATCGCTTGGTCACTGTCTGCCAGCCACCATGTCGAGGATGTCACACTATGGTGGAAAAATATCTTAATGCAGGCTCAGTCTTGGCACTCCTGGCATTTTGTCCAGATCACTTTTTCTTAAGGAGCTGTCTGGTCATTGTAAGCTGCTCAGTGGAACCCCTTGCCTCTAAACAATAGGTGCTAATAGCATAACTCCTCCACACTGACAACCAAAAGTGTTTCCAGGATGGCCAAATGTCTCCTGGGTGATGAGATGGCCCTTAGTGAGGACCCATGTTTTACAGTATAAGCTGATGTGTCTCTAAGTTGATATGATGGGACTACTTGCCTCTTGTCTGGCTCATCACAGAGTCTGAAGGCAACCCAGTCTCTTTGGTTTGCTCATCCCAGGCAGCTCTGCATATCAGCCTGGAGTCTGGTCTCCAGGTAGCTTGCATAATGAGATCCTTCTGACGAAGGGTCCCAAACAATTTCCCCAATTCCTGGGCCTTGAATTTCCTGAGCTGATTTGCTCGGAAGCATCCACTAAGTGGACATAAAACCCCTGGAGAACCCTTTCCAAATCCTCCCTGGTCACTAATTAGTTGTGCAATCTTGCAGTGAATTAACCTCGCTAAGCTCACTCTTCTTGTCTGTAAAATCAGGATAACAGGTAACGGCACTCCTTCCCCTGGGTTCTTAGGAAAATGCTGAGTGTAAATCTCCTACTTGCCCATACCAGGTCTGTAATTATTAAAACTCCTACTCCTGTACCAGGCACATAGTAGCCACTGTGTCTAAATGCCCTTTGCCCTCATTCTCTGAGCAAGAAAAAGGTAGGATTTTATTTGGAACAAAACTAGTGAGGGAAGAAGCATGAATTCCATCAAAGCCCAAGCTGTGAGTGGGTGGTTGTGGTGTTGGGGTCTGACAGAGCCCAACTCCTTTGTGAATCTCCATGTAATCTCTCTCTACCCATGTTCACAGTCAAGACTGCTGTCGGTGCTTTGGCAAAAAGTGCAGGGGCCCCATTGCAGGTGTCTGCTATCCGATAAGCTTGTCAGCAGAGGTTTTGCTGCCCCCGGCTCATCTGTCAGATGTACAGGTGTGCCTGAGCTCAGTTTACACTCTCAAGTCAGGGTTATGGTTGCCCGGATAAGGGATAAGGGGGTTTCCCCCAGGGATGGAAGCTTTTATCATCTGAGTAAGCCTGCAGCACCCTGGAGCTTGCAAAGGTCGATGACTTGGTTTCTCTTTGCCCTGCATCTGGAAACCCAGAGCCAGAGCTGTTTTGCCATATCTCCAGGGAAGCAGGTTGGGGTAAAACTTCAGGGTCAAAGGAACTGGGGAGATAGATAGTAGCGACACAGTCAGCCTGGTGTCTTATTAGGTCTGCCTGGTGAAACAAAGCCTAGGCTCTGCCAGGCCTGGGAATCCAGTCTCATTTTCCTTCTGCTCTTCTCTCCTTTGCTCTGAATATCTCCAGAGAGAAAATGGGATAAAGGAAATGCTGCTCAATCTGAAAATCTTTCTAATATTTGCAATTAGAAAAATCATTTTGATGGAAGAGGAAGGCAACACTTTTGGGGAAAAAAAGAGCAATTTGGGGAGGGATTCAGATTTCATGTATTTACTTCCTTGTTCTTTCTTCAAGTCAGCATGTCCCCCTAACTGCTGCTGTAAATTGTGGTGCATCTAGCACTTTGCTTCTGCTGTGGTGCCTGAGATATAGCTGTCTGAACATTCTCCCCCAGAGCCAGGAAGGCAGAGCCTTAACACCAGCCCGCTGAACCCTTGCCAGGCTTGGGGACCTCACTCAGTGACAGTCTTGAACACAGCATGATTCACAGACTCAGCTGGGTTAATGCAGATGTGATAATCATGTGACAAAATCACTCTCATTCCTCAGAATAATATCTCAGGACATATGAGTGGTGAAGTATATCAAAATGTAAAAGTTTAAAATAAAAACTTTTTAAGTCCTCCAGGAAATGATGACGTTACCACAATCCAGCTGACTGTCACTTAATAATTAAGTCCAGGCTGCTCTGGTTTCAAATTAGCTCTGGTTTCAAATCCCAGCTAGCTGACTAGCAGCCTAAGACTGCTGTCAAGCTCCTTACCTATTCTAGGTCTCAGCTGCTACATCTGCCAGAGTGGTACTGTAATTGTAATCTTCACAGAAAAGGGAGGTTACCTGCCCCATCCAAGGGAGGGTGGAGCTGAGCAAGGAGAAGTGAAAAAGACTAGTGAAGGCCTTGAGAAAGGGAAAAAGGAAAGAAGAAAATCTAGAGGAATCACATGGAGCAGAGAGACATGTGAAGAAGCCATACATGCCTCTGGGCCTTCAACTTGACCCAGGGACTTGGGGGACATGAAAGAGACAGATATGGGTGAGAGAACCATGGAGACCTGAATTGATATTTTCATTTTGTTCCCTTTCTTCCATTTTGTTACCTTGCCTGGCCCCTTCACCTCCTTTCCTAAATTTCCCCATCAGACAGGTGCCTTAGACTTGTGACAAATTTTGGGGCCTCACTGGCCCCACTTTGGACCACCCATGTTTACTGGGCATTTATCCATGAACAAATGGGTAACCTTGGATGCCTCGTTTGGAAACTATGTTATTTTTCTTCTCTCCTTTACTCTAATTCTGTTAAAGTTTTGTGGGTTTTTTTTTTTTTTGAAGGTCTTATTAGGAATGTGTTTTGTCTTTATATGATAGAAGGCAGAGCCCATTTGGCGCAAACAGGTTTGGAGGTCCTGGGATTTGCCTTATTCTGCCTATTATCTGCACTTGGGTGAGGCTGTAACAAGTTACCATAAATTTGGTAGCTTGATACAGCATAAACATGTTTTTTCAGTATTCTGCAGCTAGAAGCCCAAAAGCAGGCTGTCAGCAGACCTATTCTCTCTGAAATGCTAAGGGAAGGCCTTTCCTTGTCTCTTGTAGCCTCTGGTGTTGCCAGTAGGACATTTTTTGTTATGTAGGCATATCCTTCCTACTCCCATCCATTATCATATGGGATCCTGCCTGAGTCTGCCTCCTAATCTTTTCTTATGAGGACACCAGTGATACTGGGTAAAAGTCCACCTAATCCTGCATGACCTCATCTGAACTAACTGCATCTGCAAAGCCCCTATTTTTCCAATAAAGTCAAATTCATGGGTACCTGAGATTAGGGCTTCAACACTGAGGAGACCCAATCTAAGGCAAAACAATATTCCCAGGACTTGGGAGGGTTAAATGAGACAATATGAAAAGAGATTTGGCCAGTGCCTGGGACATCATAACACCAACTATTCATTAATATTATTTCTCACCTTTATAACAAGCTTATACGGGTGGATATGATTGTCCTTCTTGTAAAAAAAGAGGCTGTATATCAGGGAAGTTATTTTGAAGCCACCCAGCAAGTGAGTGGCAGAAGCAGAGTTACGGACTCCAAACTTGTGTAATTTCTCTTTAGTCCTCTGCTTTATACTCCCAGAGAGACTACATTTTCTATCTTAATCTAATTCTTTTATATGATCCTTATAAGACTCCTAATGATTGGGTTCTTCTACTTGAAACTCCCCCTCCTACCTGCTGCCAAATTTTCTTATCACCATCAAACCCAAAATTTTACATCCTTCAGAATAGAATTTATTCTTATAATCAACACAGGAGCCTTAAGTTCTTCACTGCTAAGTACCACACAAGGTCTAGCACCCATTATAGAATGACATTCCTTTGTTTCAAAAGGTTGCAGAGAAGCTATGTCTAGAATTAGCCATTTATAAGCAAATGTACTTTGGTTAGAGACTCAGCTGAGTGCTTTAACAAATATTAACACATTTAATTGCCCTAAGAACTCCATGTATGAAACACTAATTTATCCCCATTTTACAGAGGTACATCTCAAAATGCTCAGGTCAGAGAACTGTGGTGGGACAGAATGTTCCAGAACTGGGCCTTGACCTGGACAGCATGCCTTTGAGCTCCAAAGTGCTGTGTTCCATGTGGAATGGATTTACTTAAACCTTCCTCAGTCATCAAAGTTATTTTTAATATTTTGACATTAGAGATGGTGCTGTATAAACATCTAAGCTAAAACTAAAACTTTGTGCAGACCCCAAATTTTGTTTCCTTTTTTGAGACTTGCTATGTCAAAGAGTAGGCATGTTTGTGAGGTGTTGGAACACAACAGCAAGTGGCAAGAATAGGGGGAGGGGCCCTTGAGAGAAAATCTAATCAGCCGACTGGAAGAGCTAGGGGTAGTCTGCAAAATGGCAAACACTCCAATCTGAATGGAATGTAAAGTGCTTGGAGAGGAGAGACTGAAGAGCTGCTGCTAAAGTGGTCTGGAGTCAGCCTGTGGAGAGCGCTGAATGCTGCACGTGGAATTTAGACCGTGTCAAGCAGCACTCAAAGGCAGCAGACATTTTTGAACTGGGGAGTGAAAAGATCAGATCCTGTCTAAAATAATTTCAAGAAAACCTTCCTGTCGTTTCAAAGAAGAGTTACTCATCACAATTGCTTTAGTGCAGATGAATTGGGGAAAGAGGTAGAAAGTAGTATGTATTTTGTATCGTCATTTAACATGATGCACTCTTAAAACCATCTATTTGATGTACGGAAAAGCACTGGGAATAATTAAACAATAATATAAAGTACATATAATAACTATATGATTTATAATAATTAGTAATGGAGGATAATCAAATTATATGTCATATATTTAATATACAAGCATATACTTTATAATAATTTCTATGTTATTATAGCATTGTATTGATAATATATCTTAATATAAACAGCAAACAATCTTCAGATTCTGTAATTTATCATCTCCATGCCATTTTATTTGTGCTTTTATTGTGTAAATTTATATGAGCAACATATTATATCTTGCTTATTTAAAAATTTTATACACAAAGAGGTGAAATATATAAATTATTAAAAATAAAAACTTTTATATAAGTAGAACCATATGTTATGTATTTTACTGCAATTTATTCTTCATTCACCATGAAACTTTTTTGTATTAGCCTTTATTAATACATGTAGTTCTAGGCCATATTTTCAGTCCTCTATAGTATTCCATTACAGGAATATATTGTGGTTCATCTGTTTTTCTCTTCTTGAGAGACACTTGGGAGTATCACATTCTTTTAAACAAGCAATGTCATCATGACATTCCTCTGGTCTGATTATGTATCTGCCAGGTGAGAGGACTTTTTCAAACCATAGTTTTCTGCTCTGCACTGCAGAAGGCAAAAGACAATGGAAGTGACTATTCTCTCAAGTTACAGTGGAAGAATATAACTAGCACCACCCTAGATGCATAAATAAGAAACAATTTCATGGAATGATGCCTCATGTCACTAGGACAAAGTTTTTTCTACATAAGTAGTTGAGGCAGATCACAAGGATATCTTAGTAACAGAATAGCTACTAGGTTTGTCCAATGTCAGTTTTACTTCATTGTGACAAATCAGTGGTACTAATTTACACACACACACACACACACACACACACACACACACACACACACACACACCAACAATGTCAGTGGTTCACTGCTCCATTGCATTGCCAACCTGTTATAGTCAGGATTTTTAAATGCTTCTTCCTAGGAAGAGAATAAAATAGTCTCTCGGTGTTTTGAATTTGCATTTCTATTTCCATGCTTACCAGTAAGGAAAAAACTTTCTTTTTTCATAATTTCATAAATTACTTGTGCCCCTCTCCTTTGTGAATTTCCTGTTCAATCTTTGGTCTATGCATTTTTGTCAATCAGATTATCTGTTTTCTATCAATTTGTGGATGACATTACATACAACAAGTTTTTCTGGTGGCATACCAGCAAATATTAAAGTATCCTTCCTTTATAGTGAATTTTAGGAAGTTCTGAATCCTGTTTTAAAATTAACAAAAGGCAAAAGGAGAGGCTTCCCAAAGGGACAGCAACATGTGTTATAATTATTCCTTATCCAGAAAAATATTGAATCTCTGCTAGGGATTAGACTGTGAAAGGACATCTAGAAATCTAGAAATAACCAACACAGGATATCTGCCCTTAAGGAATTTGTAATCTGGAGGAAGAAACAGACAAATAAGCATTTAAATTATTTTACAGATCAAAACTTAGAGCTAACAAGTTGTCAGCAGAACTGAAGTATAGATCAAGAGTGGGGAGGGAGGGTAAAATCAGGAGAGGGATGAGAACAAGAGATTAAGATGATGGTTCACAAGTGATAAAATGGTGGGAGAATCTTGGGGTATACAACAATATAGTATATATATATATATTCAATCAATTTAAAAAATCAAATTAAATAATTTTTAAAATATATTTAAAAACTTTAATAGGATGCATAAATAAATTCATGAAGAGAGCAGAAAAAAATTATTTTACAAATTCATCAGCACCATTACAACCCCAAAATGCTCCATCCCAGGTAGTGATCAAGTAGGGGAGGGGACAAGGTACACAAACTGCAACAGAGGCTGCTCCCATATACCTGCATCACGTGTCTTAGCATAGTGGTGCCTCTTTAAGATAAAAAGAAAAAAATGTTGCTGCTGGTTATCATCACATGGTTGGTAGAAGAAAAGCAATGGGGAAAGCTGCTCTCCTGTGTGGCAGGTCTCATCAACAAGTGGGCTCTAAGGTGGCCAGCTCCAAGATGACCCGTCTGACCTCCTCTAGTGCTAACACACCTGGTGGGACTGCACACCCTCTGAAGATGGCATTTGAGTGCAGTGTGTTCTCTCCCGCCTCTGCAAGCATGGCTCTGCCCCTGCTCCTATGAAGCTGCCCCCTGCAACTCTGGAAGGGCTGTGGCAGCAACATTTGTCAGGGACAAGCCAGGACAGCTGGTGCACATCGCCCTTGCATTTGCGAAGTCTTATGTACACAAGAATGATGCTATTGATTTGCCAGCACCAGGCACCAAGCTTTGCATTGTTTCTACATAGCTGAGGGTTGCACTTGCCTGGCCCACTCACACAGAGTCCCATCATTCTTCTCACATTCCAGAGAGCACATGTGCTTATGGTTTTAAGTTCAGAGAAGCCTGGAGTCCTCATTGAGAGAACAGGCTCCCTGGTGGCAACCTTGTCACATGCTAGCTGGGTGGCCATGGAAAAAGATACTGGGTTTCTCTGAATCCCTTGCCTCACATATAGAACAGAAAAATAATATCTTCCCTCTCACTGTGTTTACTGTCAAATTACTTTTGAAATTGACTTGTGAAGTGTCCAGTGTCAGTAAATAGGAAGAATTAAAAATATTTGCAAAGAAAGAAAAGCACAGTGCTTGATAGTGGCACTCAAGGGGGTGCAAAGGGAGTTGCATCTGTGGTCTCTGAGCCATGTGTCCATGGCCCCACATGAAGGACCCCAAGTCTTTCTCTTTGGTCAGCTGATGCTCTCAACCACTGGGGATCTAAGAGAAACAAATGGGAATGTCCATCAATGGCATGTAATATGGACTATTCTCTTCAAAGGAGCCTCCCATCAACTAAGGATGAGCCAGGACCAGTTAAGTCAGTGACTTTCAAAGTTTTTGTTCTTTGCTTCTAGCAGTGTGATGTTTTAAATGCCTTTGCCAGTCCATGCGTATGTACCCGTTTATGTACAAAAGACACTATCTATAGCATGCACTATAAAAGCATGTGTATGCAATGCCATGTTGTAAAAGTACAAAGAAGATACAATACGGTCCTCCTGAACCCCACAGTGGATCATTTTGCTTACCCTAAGTGGACAGAATAGGTTCTTTGGGCAACAACCCAAAGGATCTACATCACTCTGAAACCCACTGGAAAAGTCTAGAAACTGAGGCCCAGAGAGATGAAGCTACACTTGCAAAGTCATGTAGTTCTTTAGAAAGGAACTGGCCTTCTGGCGGGACTGGTGCTTGAAGACAGTGTGGGTGATTCTGATTCTACCCTGATTTATAAATTCAATCTATGGAATTATCACACCTTTCACATGTTCTTCATCTATGGGCTTATACATTGAGAGATTTCTATTTTTTTTCAAGCTCTTTCTTTTTTTCCATTTTAATTTCTGAGAACAGACTTAAAAGAGTGGATATAGATTTCCTTCACATAACAATGTGAGAAATAATAGAGCGGGATTGTATGTCACAGATGAAAATGCTATATTTATGCCTCATTGTAATCCATTCATTGCTTTATGGATCCGAAGTCCCCCTGGGAGTGTCACAAATCCACATAATGTTCCTGAGTGCCGGATTTGGCATTTGGATCTCTGATTTAGCTGTCAGATATGTAAAATCACATGTAGCCAGACAGTTCCCTGAGGACTTCACAGCTGCGAACGCTGAAGAGAGCCCGTTATTCCAACACGGTCGGCATGAATTTACACGCAGACACCATTCCCCTTGAGCTGCCCTTTTGCTGCCCCATCTAATTTTGAATGTGGTTTAGAGGGCTGGGTTGGAGTGGGGTGACTCCACAATTCTCTTTCCAAGGGTCTTTTCCAAGATCAACAGAGATGACCTTCAAAGGGTCAAATGCCTTTAAGAGCAATAATAATTTTCACAGACACTGGACCCTGGGCCTTGGCACAGCTCCGCTTACAGCTGACACTCTCTCTCACCTTCCTCTTGGCTTCTGGGGCTCCTCCAATCAGCAATCCCACTTGCAGGACCCCACACAAGCCAAACAAATGGCTAACACAGGCTCTCCCTTTGGAACATAAGATGTGACCCCAACATCCTCTCCTATATTGAGATGGGCTCCACTTTGGTTGATGAGAGATGTAAAGGGCCACTAAATACATGAAGAGAAACCAGCAAGGTGAGTTATCATGCCCCTCCACAAAGGGGGTGCACCAATAGAAACTGCCTGACTGGGTGAAACATTGAAGGGAATGGGTTCTCCACTCATTCCCAAATGTAGAGCATCATGACAAGGAGTGTAGGATCAGGGGGTTTCAAAATCCCCTCTGCCAGTTAGCAGCTAAAGGGCAGAGAGGATGAAGAAATATGGGCTAAATAATATGAGTGTTTTGCTTTTCTGCATTCCAAGGTTTATCTGTAAACTGGTCCATCCTCTATGGAAAGCTGTAGGGAGGGCCCTCAAATTACTGAAAATTGAACTACATTTGACCCAGCAATTGCTCTCCTGGGAATTTACCCCAAGGTGACTTCAGCGTGGGTACAAAGGGACACCTGTACTAGGATGTTTATTGCAGCACTATTTATAATTGCAAGGACATGGAAGCAACCGAAATGTCCCAGAACAGATGACTGGATGAAAAAGATGTGGTATATATACACAATGGAATATTACTCATCAATTAAAAATGACAAATTAGATGATTTTATAACATGATGGACTTAGAAGAATTCATATTAGCAGAAACAAGTCAAAAAGAAAAAAACAGAAACCAAATGGTTTCACTACTACATGGGACATGGAAAAGATAAATAAAAATCCATGAAGAAAAGTCAAAACAAGTTAACAACCAAAGTGAAGTACATGACCTGAGGGGGGGATGGGATAGGGTGGGAATGGTCAGGGAGGGGGGAGGGGACCCCAGAGATCACAGATGTGAAATTCATATATAAATATTTTAAAAAAATAAAATAAAATAAAAACAGTATAAAATAGGCAGCAGACCTCCTTTGCCATGTCTTTCAATACATCTTCATGTTCTCCAAAATAAATAAATAATAAAAATAAAAATGATATAAAACAAAAAAAATAAAATAAAATAGAAAGCAGTACAGGATGCTATGATGATTAACATTCAATAAATATCTACAACAATGAAATGTACAACAGAATTGAAAAAGAAACAAGAAATTGTCTGTAGTTTTATCTGCTGAGTGCTTTGCAACCTTTGCAAGTGCACAGGTCTGTGACTGTGTTTGCTGAAGGCCTCCCCATTGGCACCATTTCCAGGCTTGACAAACCTGGATGCCATTGCTTCAACCTCATGAAAACAATGAGCTAAGGTGCTGACAGACCTCAGGATAAGGGGATGGTGGTGAGTCAGCCCTGCCTCTAATACGTATAGCCTCTTCTCTGAATCCCAATCACTTCTCCACTGACCCACCTGTGCAGGTGTCCTGCCTGTCCCACCAGGTTATGGTTTACCTTAACCTGTACCTCATCCTTCTCAGGGGCCTTCATGGGCATCTCTGACTCCTCTCTGCAGAGTCACTTCTGCAACCCACTAACACCCTAGACATGGGGAAGAAGGGAAAACTCATGGGGAAAACTTTGGTCAACAGGAAATGGAAGCTGTTTGAGTACTGAATATACCTAAGATACACTCCACCCAACTTCTGAGAGTCAAGAGAATAAGTCTCTGAGAATAAGTCTCTGCCTCAAGGGGCCCAATCAATAGTGCATCTTTGTGAGGAACCTTCCTCCTTCCCTGTCTAGTGTTCCTCTCTCAGCCATGTTTCTTTGGGTCCTTTACTAAAAAGCCTCTCACCAGGGAAGGGGGTTTTATGTCAGGCTAAGACACAACCATGTTCAGGAGCTCAGGAGGGTCAAAAAAGTACCACCAAGCCCCAGATCCTACCGGCATGCCCCCTTTTGTGTAGATGAACACAGACAACCTCATTCATTTATGACTATTTATGGTACCTTGCCAACTACAGCAGCAGAGCTGAGTAACTGTAACAGAACACAAGGTTGACAAAACCACCATTTCACTATTTAGCTCTTTTCTGGAAGAGTTTTTCTGCCTCTGTTTAGAGTGGGCCGTAAAGATAAGAGTCACTGTGTTCCCTGCAGATTCGCATCTTCAACTTCATCCAAGCTGTCCCACAGAGGGTTGGTCTGCGATGGGTCTCAAACTCAGTGCCCACAGAAGCCAGGCAGGGAATAGTTTGTTGTTTTGGCTCAGACACAATTTGGTAACATAAAAATGAATAAAATGAGTGTATAAAGAAACATATTCTCACCCATATTTCCTGAAACAGCCTGTCCTTTTCTCTCTTTTCCACTTTGCTGGACAGAGACTGGCCTCTTCAAGGAGATGGCAGTGGAAGCTGAACAGCCACCCACACTTGACTTTAGGGCTGGCAGAGCGAGGAGGGAGCCCACTCTCTGTGCAGGAGGAGAATCTTTTCAGAGATCCAGGCTTATATGACCAGAGGAAAATTGTGGGCTACTCCTCGACCCCAAGCCCAGGCTTTATGAATTGCTTTTATAAGAGAATGGATTCTTGATTCTCCCTATGGTGAAAGTCCATGATTCTATTTATAATCCCAGGGACTAAACTCTAAAAAAACCTCAGGCCAGATTCCATCCAAGAGACATTAGACCAAGAGATATTTTTATTTTCATTTTTTTTTCTTACCTCTGACTAAGTTGCAATTAATATAGTAATAGTCTTCAAAAGAAGGGCCCTGGGGATAGTTATGAAATGTGACACACACTTGAATCACTTGATAAATAAACATCGTTCCAAGATACCAGCCCTACCCCCCACAGTCCTGGTCCCTGTCCCTGGCTCGATCCCTCACATTGCCAAAGGCTTCCCTTCTCAGACCTGTGGGATCTCCCCTGTTGCGAAGACTCTTGATTCCGGGGCTGCCATTCCACAGTTGGTTAGTGTATGCGCCAGTGGATAAACATTCACGTTCACCGTTCTGGTAAATAGGCCGTGTTCTACCTGCAGACCTGCAGTGAGATAAGACAGGTGACCCTGTTGAAAATTCATAGCCCATTTTAAGTGACCTGAGTCCTGATTTGGCATCCTTTCTCTTCCCTTTCCTTCTTGGGGAACCTGTTGTCTTCCTCCACTCTCAGGCTTCCAAGTCTCCCATGATGCTCCCAAAGAACAATGGTTCCCCAACTACCTCCTTTGTACTGCAGCCTACGCTGTGTTACTCACAGGCCCAAGGTGGTGGGCAAATGTCCTTTCAGAGGTTCAGATGGATATGGTATGGTATGTAAAGAAGCTAACAAAGTAGGCATCTAACTTGTCACAAACCAATCTCCCTCTTTTCCGAATGTCTTCCTAGCCAGGCCTTATTGATTTGAACTAAAATTGTTTCCTTGAACTCCAAAAAAAGCAAGCTTTAATAATGGTCAGTCTTTCCCCTGGACCAAGGGAAAGACAATAACTTATTCTGTCACCCATGGCACCTTACCATGTTACTCTTACAGCATTTTGAACTGCGCGTGTGCCATGAAGCTGAGGTCCTAGCTATGTGATGCCTGACACGTGAATGAATGAATGAATGAATGAATGAATGAATGAATGAATGAATGAATGATTAAAGGCAGAAATACCAAGTGGCCATGTACAGATGAGAGATAATTTTGGATATGGGCTTTCTCAGGACCTGAGGGCCAATGTAGAACTTGCAGAGAGAGGGGGAAAGTATATGATCATTTCCCTTCTTCAGCCTCCCTGAGCCCATTCAGTCTCTAGAGTCATTGCATCTCCATCCCCACTGGTTAGAGAGAGTCCATGGGGACAATGAAAGTAACAGAAGGCTTTCCAGAACTCAGGTATGGAATGATTAGGGCCCCACAAAACTGGCTGGGTCCCACAATGTAGCTATTTGGTGAGTGGGAAGAAAAAGAATGAACACTTGGTCTGGGACCTTTCCAGGTTTCTTCAAACTTACCCATTGATAGGCCCAACTTGTAGTCACCCTCCAGAACACACTGACCACAATTCTGTCAGCCTTTCTCTTTTGGTGTCCCAAAACCAGATTCCACAGGAGAGAGAGAATTTCCCTATGTAATACCAAAGAATGCCTGGGAGACCCACCAGTGACATGCAAGTCCATTCCATTATGAAATACTATACCCAGATATTATACACAGCAACAACTTCCACAGGTTGGGGGCTCAGTCCTGCAAGACTGCTTGCCTGTCATATCCACCCACATCACGCACATCAGCTCAAGCTGTTACCTGTGCTTCCAGCCAGTTGACTATGCATCAAAGGTGTTCATGCATTTTTCCTTGGTGCTCAGTTAATTTGCTATCAGCTCACAAAAGTCAGAGGAGTATTTTATTTACTAGTATAACAATATATAGGATATAACTCAGAAGCAGCCAGATGGAAGAGATGTTTAGGGTGGGCAAGGTATGAGGGAAAGGTGTGAAGCTTCCCTGCCCACCACATTCCCTGAATCAACATGTGATCACCAACCTGGAGGTTCTCTAAACTTGTTCTTTTTGGTTTTTATAAATGCCTCATTACAAAGGCAAGATTGATTCAATTACTGGCCATTTGTGATTCATACAGCCTCTTGACTCTCTTCCTTCCCTGGAGGTCTGGGACTGAGACTAAAAATTCCAACCCTTTAACCACATAGTAACCTCCTGGTAACCAGTTCTGTCCTTAGGAGCTCTTTGCAAATGGTACTTTCATTAACATAACAAAAAACACCTTTATCAAGGTCTGTACTGGGAATTCCAAGAGTTTAGGGAGTTATGAGCCAGGAACATGGAAGAAAACCAAACACATATGAAAAATATATTACAGTTATTTGAATGACCAAATATATATTTTTCTTATAACTCACTCATTTTTCCAAGGCCTGGGTCTGACATTCAACTCCTAACCCAAAGCTTTATGCCTGCACTCCTGACACCCTCCTGCAAACCCAGAGTGGAGCAGTTGGCTTCTCAGGATACTAGTATTAGCAGTGAGGTCTTCAGTGAGGCCAATTACCCTCCTGAAGCTCTTTATTCTCAGGTTCCCCAAGCCAAGGCCAAGCAGAAGAAAATGCCATTTCAGTCAAGCCCACAGCCTGCTCTAGCCCAGATGGAAGAGTGTATTTAGTTGCAAATGCTTTACAGAGATACGGTTTTTAAGAGTGGCAGAAAATGAAACGGTTGTCTCATTAAATGATTCCCCAGTGTCATAAAAGTAAAAAAGGATCACTTGTATCTCCAAGCTAAGATTCATATAAACCCAAGGACAACCCCACCTTAAACTATAGAATCGGAAACATATAATTTCTTGAATCTAGGATCACACTGAGCCCTGGAAGTCAACTTGCCAGTGGATCACATTAAGTCAGGACCGCATGCTAACCTTTATATTCACACTTCAAGGTGGGATTTTGGTTTTAGGTTATTTATTTTGTAGGCCAGACACAAAAGCAGGGTCTCATTCTCATTCAACAAATATTAAAATTGATGGATACAGCACTCCCCAGAGAAGAAGGGCACCCCAGGGGTAGGGACAAAGTTCAAAGTGGATGAAAGAAGCAGTGATCATTGAGGGGTTAAGAAGCAAAGTAAGATCTGTTGGGAAAAACTTCACTCCTGTGATTGTTAGTTACCAAATTTAGATGAACCTGCAAATGAAATAGAGCACTCCATCAAGTCCCCTCATGGTCTTCAGTCTTCTAAGACCAAGCACAAAGGTCAAAACTGAACATAATCCGTGAGCTTGTGAATGATGGTAAACATAATCCTGAGTTCCCCTTTAAAATACACTTTTAACACCTGTACCTAGATATTTATTGCAGCATTATTTACAATAGCTAGGATGTGGAAGCAACCCAAATGCCCCAAAATAGACAAATGGTACAGAAAACTGTGATATATGTATATGATAGAATAATATTCATTAATCAAAAAAGACAAACTTAAGTCATTCACTGCAACATGGATGGGGCTAGAAGGAATCATGCTAGCAAAAATAAACCAGAAAGAAAAAGAGAAATACTGGATGGGCTCACTTATATGAGGCACAAAGGGAAAACAATCTAGCAGACAAGAAAAATTTAAAACTAATTTTTAGCAAAATTGAAACATACAGCATGATAGGGGGAGGTGGAAGGGGAGCAATCAGGAGTGGGAGCAGCACAAAAGATTAAGACGGGTGATAATGTGGCGAGAGAACCTTGGGGTAGATAATGGTGTAAAACAAAATAAATAATATGATAAATAGTAATTTAAAAAATAAACCTTTACAGCACTATCTAGACAACAAATAACAGATTATGAAAACTTACAGAAAGTTCATGAGAACCTTGTGATCACCTCTCTAGACCTCAATTTTCTCATCCATAAAATAAGACTGAACTGTATAAACACTCCTATCTCTCAGAGACATTAAGAGGCTTTTCTTTTTGTTTCTGAAATAAAATGAATTCCCATTGTAAAGTAACTAAGATAACACAGAAAAATATGAATAAAATAGCAAAATTCTTCTAAGAGCTCATTCTAGAAATAGTCACTATTAACACATTTTTAATTTAAATTTTTATTGAAATAGTTATGGTAGCTTGGAGTAGAAAAATTGTGAAGTTTTCACAAGGCTGAAAAACCAGAGGTGAGGATGGGAATGCTTAACAGTTGTTAAACCAGCCATGGAAGTTTCCAGGAATCTGAAGTGGGACCAGAAAGAATTATCTGCTACAGATAATAAGAATTACCTGCTACCAAGCCAACTTGATCCCAAAGTGACAAAATTTCACAAAGAAACAAATCCTCCCCAGGAATGCTCTTTAAGATACCCCTCACCCTAGCAAAATGAAGACCTTGACCCAAGACTATCTATGCAGGTGTCTCTTTCTTAACAAGCCTGTTCCTTTCAACCACCACTCTCTGCCCATCTGTGACTATGCAGATGCCTCCTTTTTTCCCTTTTTTTCTAAAAAACCTTCCCTTTTAAAGTGCAGTCTTTAACATGGATGTACTTAGAAGAAATCATATTAGCAGAAACAAGTCATAAAGAAAAAGACAGAAACCAAATGCTTTCACTAATATATGGGATGTGGTGAAAAAAAGTAAACAAAAGACTTGAGGAAAAGTCAAAACAAGCTAAGTACCAAACTGAAGTGCACAACTTTGAGCAGGAGGGAAATAGGGGGGAGTGGGGTGGTGGTGGTGGTAAATCCCTGGGATTGCAGTGATGTGAAATTTATATATAAATAAATAAATAAATTTAATTTTAAAAAGTAAAGTGCAGTTTTGGCCCATTTGTGCCTCTGGAAACATCTTTGTCCCTAATAAATTTATCATGTGACACTAAATGGGAAACTGCCAAAATCTTTCTCGAAGGAACCCAAGGATCACACTTACTGAATTCCAAGAGTAGCATCGGTATACAGCATTACAGTTAATTACCACATCACATGTTAGTAACCAAGTGAACACATACTCTGCAGTGAGCCCTATAGAGGGCCTAGGTTTGTATAAGTACTTCTACTGTGTTCACACAATGGCATTGTCACCAAACAACATATTTTTCAGAATATATCTATTATTTAGTGACCCACTACTCTATATAGGTTTCCGGTATACAGTGCTAAAATTGACATCTGTATGTTTACTGTGATCACCATCAAAAGTGGAGTTTTCAGCCGGGCATGGTGGCTCGTGCCTGTAAGCTTCAGCCTATGAAGCAGCCCGGGCTTTGGGATTGCGGTTCGAGTCCTGCCTGGGCCTGTAGCGAGACCTAGTTCCAAAAAAATAGCTGGGCGTGGTGGTGCATGCCTGTAATCCCAGCTACCTAGGAAGCTGAGGCTGGGGATTGCTTGAGTCTGTGGTACCCCAGGCAATGAGAGCCTGGTTCCATGGGCAAAAATAGTGAGACCTAGTCTCGAAAATGACAAGTTTGTTTCTTTTGCACAGCTGAGTTAATATTCCATTGTGCACTTATACCACATGTTCTTTATTCATCCATCCATCAATATACATTTAAGTTCTTCATCTCGGCTATTGAAAATAGTGTAGCAAAGAACATCAGGGTTACTATGCAAATTAGTGTTTAGAATTTCTATTCTTAATCATTTTAACACATTTTTTCAAAATGGTTTAACCAGTATACATTCCCCTGTATGAAGACTTTGTTTTTCTCCACATCCTCACCAACACATTTCTTTTTCTGATGACTATTAGCTTTAATATGTATGTATATATTCACAAAGAAAGTATATTTGAGATATTTTTGGTTTTTATGTTTTATAAAAATATAAATGTACTCTATTAGAGTATTAACTTTTCAAAAAATACATCTCAAGGATGTTTTTCACTATAAATATAACTACATTTCAGTTTCAATTACTGCATTGCTTTCTACTCAGAACATTCAGAGTATTTGCAGTTTTCACTGTTAAAAACAAGACATACATAAATGTCCTATGACCTGTATCTTTATCCACTCATCCAATTAATTCTTTAGAATTCATTTTCAAAGTTGGAATTCCTAGGCCAAAAGGTACATGTTTTATGAAGCAAAATGACAAACACCTCCCAGCATTTCCCAGTGCCTAAGACGAGCCTGTCAGAGTCCAAGCTCCGCCTCACTCCTGGGTTACCACTGTTTTCTTTTCCTTTACTAATCTAATTGTTGAAAAAAAAAAGAACAAAAAACCTCTTTTACAACTGAATCTTACAGTTCCAATGTCTTTCTTTGTCTTACATGATGTCTAGTCAATATTTGGAATGCAATAATCATCTTTCATTTTCAGGAGCCTGTTCATTATTAATTTGAGCATCTCCTGGAAAGTTCAGAAAGAAAAGTGATTTAATTAGAAGTAAAAGCATATGGTATTGTCCCAGACAATTAGTCTACTACCTATTTGGATTTCAGTCCCATCTTTTTTTTTTTTATTCCGTTAGCATCTTCTCTTACTGTTTTAAATTTTAAATAACCACTTAAGATATTCTTTTTAACCTATGTATCATATATATTGTCTTAGATTCTAATACTGAGAATGAAGAGGTGGACGAATGAGTCAACAAGATGTGGTAGAATGATTATCACCATGCCAACAGGTCTATCACCCCTTCCTGCAACAAGAAGACAGCATCACTCCTTGGGTCTTCCCATCTCACAGCAAGATTGTAAGAGCAGCAAGGATTAGGGTGATGCTTACAGACCTTCTCCAGACATTTAGCATAAGAGGGAGGATTTCTAAGAGATTTAAATGCATGGAGTTCAAATGGTTCAAGAAGAAACAGTGGAAAAGCCCTGGAGTTATGATGATGATGGGTTGAGATGATGATGATGATGATGATGATGATGATGATGGGTTGAGAGGGTGATCAAGAGCTCTAGGATGGATACTGTAGAGCAAAGTTGAGGACAATGAAGGAAATATCCCACATGGATAGGAAGCTAGATTTTCTGTGCTCTGTTTTGGGACACTTAAGCTGTAAGGAGCACTTTTTGATGGAAGTAAGGTGTGTGTCCATTAATGTCTCCATACCAACTCCAGGACAACTGTGTTCAGATGAATTATTAATAAATAGACTTGGTGGTGTGTCAGTGAAATAGAGCTCTCTCCCTTACTGGAAATATACAAATTCTCCATAGATTCAGCAGGATAATAAAGGCTGTGTCAGGATTCCTGCTGAAGAGCTTCTTGCATTATGTGACTAGGTGCCAACAGTAGTTTTCATTACCTTAGAATCTGTTGCTATTTGATCAGTCAATTCAGTTCAGCAATTAAGTAGGAAGAAAAAGAGTCAAACTGATTGTTTTACTTTTTGTAAGAATTGATTGTTCAACTTGGACAAAAATGTTGATCCCATTTTGCATGTGGAGATAGTCAATTTAGAAGAATTGTTCTTGCTGGCCTAAGCCCAGAGAGACAGAAATTAAACCTGACATTGCAGCAAAGGGTGGCGTATAGGAGAAAGTGAATGAATCATTAAAATCCTTAGAGTTTTTCTCTCTGGTTCCTTAGCATTTTGAAAACTGGTAGCTGTAGCAGAGTGGTGTTAATTATTGACAATTCAATAAACATTAAGCAAATATTTATAATTGTGGAGAATCAATGGTGCTAAATCACCAAGTGATTTTGACTAGAGGTATTGTGAGAGGTATTAGATGATGGGGAGGTTGTAAAAATTAACCCTAAGAGTGAGGTCTACTAAATTGTGAGGCTGGTATTAGTCCTTGTGGCTCAGTCCTAAGCTGGAAGTATGAAAATCAGCAGGAATTATTCCTGTGATCTACACTATGTGGAAAGAGTTTGGAAGTGCAAATGTTACTGCAAACTCAAGTCACTGTTCAGTGCAGAAGCAGGTGAAGTGCACAAGAACGCTCTATGTTATACATTAGGGATAATCTTGGAGAAAATCTAAGGACTGGTACAAGAAAAATAAAAGCAAAAACCAAGAAATTGAAAATGTAGGGAGAAAATTAAAGTAGGAGTCAAAAGAAAGAGGTTAGATAAGCGTGACACAGCGAGAAAAAGTCAAGAGGAAGAAATTCTCATCTTAGATCTCTACAGCTGAAAGGAAACCTAATCAGTGAAGGTGACACTCAAAACTCCAGGGGAAAACATGGGTTGATGAGGAACCTAACAAGTCCTTGGTGGATGCAAATAAACCATCCAATAACTTAAGCCAAATGGGCATGAGATGGTGCTGGGAATCTGTTGAAAAGAAGAGGGAAAACCTTGTAGAATGGCCATGACCAGATTTCCTGATTAAATGTGTGGAGTGGTACAGAACATTTTCCAAGATTTATTAGATCTGCAAACCACATCCATCTCACTGTATTTTAGGGGTACAAATAATGGTAATTGAAATGACCAGGAATATTTACTTAAGGGCTATAAAATTTGAAACAAGAAGCTGAAGGATTCAGAAGCACTGGTGGGGTTTAATTGCTTCTTCATGTCAATAGTTGGGGTTTTAGAAGAAAATGCAACATCAGGGTGTCAGTTGTGGGCTCTATACTTGTTACTGAGAATAGAATCCAGATTGCTGAGTTCTGTATGAAGAGTTAAAATGACAGAATCAAGAAGGATAGAATGGATTTCATGAGGACAGGAAAGAAAGAACTTGCCCAGAGCCTCACTGACCCAATTGACAATGTTTAAATAATTCAAGACTAGAGAGGTATTGATGATAAGAGATATGTTGGTTGCCAGTAAGAAAACATTTTTGGCTCACTTGCAGAAGGTTACTCAGGCTTTCTCTTCTTCAGGGGCTTCTCAGCTTTGACCTCAACAGCACACTCACCCAAGCCACTAACTGAGCAAGATGTGTTCCAAACATTTAATCATTTAGACCTAGGTGACTCCTGTCTTGGTCGTCTTTGTTCTAGATCTCTGTCAGCTGGCTACAACTGTAACAGATATGCACAGGAGTCTGAAGGCTCCTTGGCCCAGTCCTGCTTTCCTTCTTTTTCTTTCAGAGGTGCATTGTACTTGTAACTCCACCTCAGCATCTGCGTTCCAGCATCTGCGTTCCAGAAGAGGTTCAGAAATGTGGGTAGTAAAGGTGGAGTTCAGGTCAAGAATCTAGATAAACAAATTGTGGTATATCCATGTAATGGCACATAATTGAACCTTAAAAAGGAGGCAAATTTCGACATGAACTACATTCTATATTCAGCTATAGTCTTTGTTCTTCTACAACATGAGCAAAACCTGATGACATTATACATTAAAATAAATACCTCACAAAAGGATAAAAACTGATCGCACTTACATGCAATCCCAAATAGCCATATTCAGAGAGACAGAAAGTAGACTGGTGGTTGTTAAGGCTGGGAAAAGTGGGATGGGAGTTCTTATTTAAATGGTACAGAGTTTCCATTTGCAAGGTGGCAAGAGTTCTGGAGATGGATGGTGGTGATAGTTGCATAGTAACATGAATGTGCTTAATGATGCCTAATGATATGTACATTAAAGTAGTAAATTTTATGTTATAAATCTATTTTACCCCAATTGAAAATAAGCCAGTACCTTTTATAATAGATAGGGTTTGAGTACTGGATTACTCACAACTGACAGAAAAAGAAGGCCCCACCCCACATGAAATGGGAGCCGTGGATAATAAGGTGATAGTCAAATTTTAAAGCTTTCACCAGAGGCAACAAGGACACTATTGCAATAAATAGAATGTCCTGGCTGGTAATGTAACCAGGTATTTGAAGTATGTGTGTAGGTATGGGAAATGATGCACACAGGTTGAGTGCAGGCTGCTTGTTATTACTTGCTTTGCTCCTTACAGAGGTTGATGAAAAGCTAGAGCCATCAGCAAACTCTAAGCTGGAAGGCCAGAGAGCCTTCTTGGCTCTTAAAGAAGACTTTATGTTTTGCAATAGGTGAGCAGAAAAAAAAAAAAGGATTAAATTCGCTTTTTATTAAATGGGATTTCAGCTTCAAGAACATTGGTGTCAAGCTTAGGGAATATCTGACAGACCAACTGGTGATCATGGGAGATGGAGGCTAAATCTGGGAGCCAAGGGATGACTTGGTTAGTGCCCCAGTAGCCACCACCCTTAGCCACCCACTGGACCATGCATTCTGAGCTTTTCAGAGTTAAGTCATTGTTCCCAGAGGCTTCCATAAAACCACAACTATATGCCATTGCTTGATCTTTTGAACACATATCTGGGAACCAGGAGGAAAGATAAGTGCTACTATCTTGGCATTAGTCATTAACCTTGATCAGCAGGAGGAAATAAAACCATTACAAAATGGAAGCAGAAAAGAGCACCTGTGAATCTCAGCAGTCCAGGGGGCATGTCTGGTTCCTCCTTGCTCAGTTGCAGTTACGAACAGAAAAGTGCAGTGGCTTTAATTTGGGGATGGTATGTTTACCCAGGGTGAGGACATCCTCTTACTTGTCAGTTCCTTCAGGTACATCACAGTCTTCTCAGGGCCGATGGCTGAGTGTGACTGCTGCACAAAGGCCATTTCATTTCCAACTCATAGGGCCTCTTTAAAAGCCATCTTGGCCCTGGACTTCCTGCTGACTGTGACAAACTGTTGGCTCTCCATCCCTGTCCAATGACCCTCTCCCCAGGTCTGCTTTTCTCCAGTGTCCACATTGGTGTCACTCAGCAGTCCATCTCTTGCACTCCTCAGTCCATTTCACTATCCATTTCCCTAAGGAATGAACTGACACACTGTGGAAGCCAAGAAATTCATGAGAATCAGTTCCCTGGACCCTTGGTAGCTGACTACAGAACTGGAGCACCATGGGGCCAGGGGAACAATAAGGACAAAAAGGGAAAGAAGCACAGTGGTCTGTGGTGGTGGAATATAGGTGGGTGCACTACAGTGGTAACACCTCATGAGGGTACTCAAACATTACCTCAATTAAAAATAAATAAATTCATATATGAATAACAAAAACAATAGTCTCTCTTTACTTTGGGGTGTTTTTGAGCATTTTCATGATACAATTTTTAAAAGAAAGAGAACTGGAAAGGGGACAAAAGAATGTCTTAAACATTAAGCATCGATGAGAAGAAATAAAAGTGCCAAATATATCTATAAAAATAATTGTATAAAAACCAGAAAGCAGACATTGAAAATATAAATATGAATGAATAATGTGTCTTGTGATTTTTTCTTTTTTACTAGAAAACAATTGAGCCAGAGGGATAGAAAAAATTGTTATAATCTTGAAATCTTATTTTATGCCAGTCAGCAGAGCATGAGTAACAAATGAATTGGAGATAATATGAAAGGCATTCCTACAAGATAGGACAATAAATATGACCCTGTTTCACCAAGCTTGGGAGAGAGGAGACACAAAATTGAAATATGCTGTTGGAAGCATATGCTCTATTCAAGACAAATAGTCCTGTTAGTGGAAAAGATTTGCTAGAATGCTGTGTCAAGAAGACAGACATCTTTGTGGAAATCCATGAGTCTGTGAATGAAAAGGAACTGAAGAGAGAGAGAGATAAGGACTAGCTAGATAAAGGACTAGAAAGGATATTACTATACTACAGGCCACAGAGCTGAGGGCACAGGTCAGTGCCCCTTAAATCTGGGGTATTAACAAAATTGTGTAGGATACTTTTTAAGTGCAATTTCTTGAACCTCCATGTAATCATAAATTATGAAGTTTGGTTCCTAAAATTTGTATCTTTACAACTCTCTAAGTAATTCTGAGTAACTGATAAGGTTTATGTGTACCTAGGGAACAGATTGGCCTGTTGGATCAGATAAATTAAAGGATGGTAACTTCCAAACATGTTTTGACATCACATAGGCATGAGTTGGTTATAGCCAACAGTTTGAATTCTGTATTCTACCAGAAACCTCTCTCATTTAGCCAAAATGAGAGGCATAAAACTTACTTTGCTAACTTTTCAATGAGATCAAGGACACAAACAGAAAAACTGCCCACTTAGATTTAATTCCGAACTACTCAGTTAAAGTAAAATGCTTAGCAAGAAGAGGAGAGCAGAGCCCCAAGGAAAAGTCACTGACTTCACATACAGGTGCAGGTAGACACACAGGCAGTGTGGTTCAGGGACAGAATTCACAGGTACAAAAAAGCATAATTCTAGGACCTGAGGAAACCAGATTTGTTTACTCAGAATATTTCAGAAATTTCTCAAATGTTCAAATTACACAGCACAGAGAGACACAAACGAGGTAAAAGGAAAGGAAATCAGATACACATTACAGAAAGCAACCAACAACAAACAGAAGCAAACACAACTAAGGTGTCAGTCCAAGGCAGTTTCACCCTCCGCTGTCCACCAGGGGACTTGATTTTTATCACTCATCCTCCTACCACTCCTCCAAGTTCTGATTCAATTTGTCTAGGGTGAGACTCCAGCAAAAGGCAGTTTTAAAATCTCCCCAGGTGATCTCAATATTCAATTACAGTTACAACCACAGCTCTGAAAGCTGATTCTATAGGACAGGCTGGGAAGGATATAAACCAAAGATGTGGGTGAGAAGGGGACAAATTTTATCAAAATAACTGGAGGCAGACAGACAGACAGAGAGGCAGGAACAAAACAAAATCCCTTACAGCTGTATTTGGGGCTAGTAGTAGATCAGGGACAGAAGAGACATCCTAAGTTAAGGGAACTTAGGAGGCTGAGAATGAATAAATACTGTTCCAATTTTCTGAAATGGTTAGAAAATGAATTCTGTAAACTATGGATGGTTGCGTTTGATATGGGTCTCAGACAAGATTCCAGAATGTATTACTAAAGCAATGTTATAATAGGCACCCAGTGACAAAGAAGTGATTATAGGACCCAGCATGGGTTCACAAGAACAAGTCCTGTTAGTCCGGCCCATTTCCACTCCTCAGTGGGGGGTTGGCAGACAAAGATAATGTACACACATTGCCATTCAGGCATCTGGACTTTGGCAAACAATTGGTGATGTCTCCAATGATATATTTGTGGTTAAGAGAGAGAAAAATGGGTCAGATGTTGGTGGGTTATTAACCGTTCAGAAGTCATATCCAAAGAATACTCATTAATGGAGTAATGTCAGGCCTGGTGAGTACAGCCTCCTGTTCTGGTGTTTTGCCAGAGAAATAGTTCACAGCTAAATGTACGCCTCAATATTTTTACCAGGGGCTGAGATGAACATTCAAAAAACATTCTCCTCATATCTGTAGGAGATGGGCTGGTAAGATCATTTTTTTAAGATAAAGTAAGATAAGATGGGCTAGTAATAAAATAAGCTATTTTATAGTGAAAAAGAATCTGAAATGATTTTTGGTAGGCTGAAATGATAAGAACATTTTTTTAAATAATTAGATTTACTAAGATTGATTGTCTTGTGCTCTAGTTCTAATGTCTTGTAGCACTTGGAAGGAGAAACACAGTACACACATAGTGGATATTTTTAACAATATTTCAAGTTTTAGTTAAAAGTTAATCCAATATGTTAAGAGCAATGTGGTTGCACAATTCAAAAGTGACCAACTACAGCTCTAATAAAATGAAACAACCTAAGAAATGTTAATAATGACAGAAAGAGGAACACTCTATTCTGCATTGCTCAGATAATATCCAGAATTTTGTTTTTATTTCTGATGCTACATTTTAAAAGTGATATATGCAATATGGAAACTATGTCAGGGAGAATCCCTAGCAAGATACAGGGATATAGAACCAGGCCATACAAAGAACAAACGAAGGGTCCTCTCTTGCTTACTAAAAAATGTAAAGGATAAGACAACTAGCTGCAAAAACAAACAAACAAACAAACAAAAAAATGCTGTCTTACTTGAGAAAAGGAATCAATTCTAGATTGTGTGTTCCAGAGTGCATAAGCCGGCACATGTACCTGGAAGTTTGGGAGAGTGAGGGACTTGGGATATATGGAACCAAATGAGTTACCTGAAAATACAGCCAACTCTCCCAAGATGCTGGGCTCTCCATCACCAGATGGATTCAGACAGAAGATGGTACTCACTACAGGAGATGTTGTAAAGGAAAATCAGGCATCAGATAACACTAAGTGACCCTGGAGAATATTTAGATCCTGATATATTATGACTCAAAGAATAAAATGTGCACATTAAGCATATTTCTGCCTTAAGTGGTGGTGGGAAGTGCTTCTCATGACAATGGGGGTGAGGAGAGAAGAGGTAGGTAGAAATCAGAGTTTTACCATCTCCTAGAATGGAACTATTGATTGATTGGTCTTCCTCTCTACCCAGCAATCCTAATTGGGACAATCCATTGCCCACCAAGTCCACTTTCCCCAATCCACCATTCTGGTATGACCCAAACTAAATGCAGACTGAATTCCAATAGTAATTCAAGTTGATCTTTAACTAAAGGTATACCAGAGTTGACTGGGATGGGAAGCTCTCTCCTGAATCACACAGCACAACAGGCTCTTATTTTCTGGGCCTTCTCAGGAGCCCACATGGATATCTCTCCCATTCCATCATCTCCTGTCTCCATTCCAGTTTCTTCTTCCAGGAGTTCCAGTGGTACAATAGGTTAGCATGTGATGCTTATACAGTTTCTTCTCCCAGTGTGCTTATGGTACACCTGTCCTGGTGCTTTCACACCTTCAGGTTAACAGACCAATACTGCAGTCTATTTTTGTGGGTTGAAGATTCTGTTGCCTAGGACTTCAGTTGGTTGTCACTAGAAACATCCACTAGAGGTGGAAGATATTCAGGTGTCTGCTGGCTCCTGTTGGGAAGGATGGAAAAGCAGTGCAGCAGGGACTCACCTGGAGACACCGGAGAGAGAATGAAGAGTTGACGTTCCCTAAGCTTGATTTCTCCTCACCAACTAAACTCTGGCCAGTTTCTCTGGAAAATCTCTGCAGAATATACACTTATACTGTAAGAATTAACTTTTAACCAAAGACCATGAACTTGAATCTGGGAGTCTATACTTCTACAGAAATAGCCTCTGACTCATTCCTTGAAAAAAATAGCTCTGGTCTTATTAGTCTACATTATTGTTCATTTGCCTCTTATCTGTTGAATTCTTTAAAACCACCATCTTCTGTATCAACCATGTCTTTTATTTTCTGTATTCTCCTTATGTTTTTATGCCTGCAGCCTTGATGACCCTGGAGGCACTGCTACTCCCAGGACAAGTCAATTCCTAGAGACAGTAAGCAATTTATAGGTAACCACACGAATCCAGAGTACAGATCCCCAATCACTTCCTCTACTCACGTCTCCTCTCGAGTCTCCTATTCCCTTACCTCAATCACTCCAGCATCAGACTCTGGACAATGAGAGACAGCCCCTGACTCAGAGCTCACCACATTTCAAACTCATCACCCCTAAACCTCTTTACCTACCTTTCCTTTCTTTTCTGCAAAAGCAAAATGAAGGCTAAGCCCATATTCTCCACATCCTGCCTTCTGCCTCCTCGCCCACCCTGGTGCTTCGGTACATGGCCCTGCAGGCCATAAATTGGCTCTTATTTTAAGAAACCATGAATGCAAATGCAAATGAATGCAAATCCTTCTAGGTAGCCAATTCTGTGTGTCTTACTGAACCTTCTTTAAAACAAATTTGAGGACCCTTTAAACAGCCAACTAACTTATCTTCCTGATTACACTTTGCACTCCTCTAGGCTTATTCTCCCTAAAACAGTCAGAAGGCATTTCCTAAAATATAAATCAGAGTTTATCTTGTTCCTTCAGTGACATTTAGCATGAAATATAGACAACCTGTGCATGCTGGTGGCTGTTGGACCACACCGGCCACCGTGAGCCTTTGCTGTGGATCCTAGAGGCCTGTCCACTCATGCGCATGCACCCTGCTATTATTTCTATGACTCCTTCATCAAGGTATGTGCCTTTGACCCTCAGACCTTTCGTGATTCCTTGCTTCTCTTCCTCAGATCAACACAGGACTTGCTTCTTCACTGTCAACAGGTCCCTGCCTGGCCTTCAAATCTCCCCCACATCTGCTTTTCCAGTTCCTTTTTGCTTTACTCTCAATTCTGCTGCTATTGTCTTCATTGGTCCACCATCTGAAATTACATTATATATTTATTTGACATTTATTTATGTTGTCGCCTTCTGGAATGTGACCTCTTACAAGCATAGGCTTTTTACCTGTCTTGTTCATACTGTATCCTCAGAGCCTGAAACTGTTCAACAAATTTTTGCTTCTCAAGAGAGCACAAATTTGAGTCCCGAATACAGATCTGACAATGAACAGCACAAGGCAACTCTGGTCCACATCTCTCCCTGTCCTATCCACTGCCAGACTGTGAAAATGTAAGAAACACATAAGCTGTGTTCGCCTTGGTGTGATCCAGGAAAATGGCTAGCACCCTCTCTGATCTCCCTAGGCCTCTGGGCCCCAAAGGCAGCACACTTAGGCTATTTGAACAGGATCCAGCTACACACTTTGCTTAAAAGAGTGTCTTCAGCTATCTTGGTAATGAAACAGGGTTTTCTTCAGAGGTAAAATGACCTTTGATTTTCCTGCATCTTATGGTTGCAGGTGGGAAATCTCCAGGCTGCCTATCAGAATACACAGCAGTGGTATGGGAGCACAGTCAGTTGCTAAGCCATCTGCCTATAGTTCTAGGTTAGCAGAGACCATAAAGCTTAGCAGGAGAAAGCTAGGGAAGCACTGGCCAAATAAAGTCTGGAAATTATTGGTAGATTTAATTTACCCAGATTATTCCCTAGACCCCCACTCCCACAAGAAATGGCCATGGCTGCATCTATAGTAAATGATGCTGAACTTAATACTCTTTGCTGAAACACTAATCACTCATTCACCACCCAAATGTTCGTATCAAATGACTTGAGCCTCCAGGCTATGATGGCCAACTCCAGGCAGAAGATATCTTTAAGGAAATTCAACTTGAGACACTATTTTAAACCCAGAGTACTGTCAAGCAAACACGACAACAAATTGTAACTTGTCTGTGTTCATTGCAGCTTTCATTTACATAGAAAAGAGAAAAACAACAAATGAGAGTAATAACTATAGTTAAGGAGGTGATGGAGGCAGAAAGCGACAGAGGGAAGGAACATACACACTCATCTGATACTTCCTCTGCACCTGGAACTATTCTAAATCTTCCCATAGCATAGTAGGGCTGTTATGATGGTCCTATGAAATGGGCACTTTAATGTCCCCCATTTAATAGATGGGAAAATTGAGGCAGTAGTGAGCTCACATGGTTAATGCACTGTAGCCCTTGTGCTTAGACCCAGACAACTTACTCCATTCTGCCCTGGCCTCTGCTAGTCTGTGCTGCCGCCACAACCTGGGGCACATCACTAGTTTCTGCAAGGAGGAGCTGGATTTGAATTGAGAAGTAGATTCTCTCAGAGGCAATTCATTTGTCCCTTATTATTCATGTACTTCAAAGCCTGTTTCCTGAAAGGACTCAGCTTCAGACTCTAGGCATGGGCCAGTTAGTGTCCTTGAGGCAGATTGCTTACTCTTCTGGGTTTTCTCATAGTCTTGTAGTCTCTCTTTTATACCCACAGGAAATTTTTCCACAGACGGAAAAAGAAACCCATCCTGTCAAATAAGAAAGTGTAGGGGTTCAGAGCAATGAATTGGGTACCCCACCCCTCTTACATCTGGTCCCAGACCCAGACTACATTCCAGGACAGATCCCTGGGGATGAATGAAGAAACCCTCAGGTGATGATGTGCATTTCTCTCCAACTCTTGTGAGAGATAGCCGTGGCTGGAGCTTTTGCACCATGAAAGCAAAGATACTACAAATCAGTGTATGTGTATGTGTGTGTGTGTGTGTGTGTGCACGCATGCACGTGTGCAGTATTTCAGAGAGAAGCTTATCAAGCCCATTGCTGCATATAACACATGCTGCCTTCCTGAGAGACAGCGTGGCGAGCCTTGTGCCAGCCTGCTCTCTACAGTAACTGCATTTAGGATAATGCAGAGTACACACTTGTCTTTCCTCGTGAGTCCCTTCAGAGTCATTATCATCTGTCAAGCAGAACTTTCATTATGAACATTGTCACTCCAAAGAGGCACTAAACTGCCAAAGTTGGCCGACTCTAGACTTCCCTGGTCATGGCACGCATAGACCTAGCATTTCTCTGCATCTGCTGACTCCCTCCCTTAACTCCCAGCAGACACTTTTGGCATCTGCGAGCCTCTCAGCCCTCTCAGCCCTATTGTTGAGCAGGAGTCTATTACAGCTAAAATTAGACTTGACTTCAGATCCCAGCTTTATCACTGATGTTCCCTTTAAGCCTCAGTTTTATCATCTGTAAGGTGGGAATCAGGGATGTCCTCAACTGCAGGGAATTGACTTAAGATTTAACTTTTAGAATATGTAAAGTACAAAACAGTACTGGCAAGAAAGCCAAGGCTGCTATTATTGTACACTCTGTCTACAAGCATCACTCAACACTTCAGCACTTGCAGCTGCCTAGCCCTGCCAGGGACAGTATAAACAGAGCATAAGCGCCACCCACTTTCCCACCTCCTGATGTTGCTCACATCACTCCCTTGTTCTGGAAGGTCTTCCCTTGTCAGTTGAAGTCCTATGAATCCCTCAAACTCTACATAAATGCCACCTTCTAGATGAAATTTTTGCTCATCTTTCCAGCTGCCATTACATTTTGGCTCCTTTGCTCTCTGGGAAACCATCGCCTGTTCCTTTACCATCTTCTTCACATGGACAGAAAGGCTGATGAAACTTCTTGGGGAAAAGCATTGTTAAAATTGTGTATGCGAGCTGGAAGGGATCTGATTCATCTCTCGGCATTGTGGGGTCACAGTATTGAGGGTCTGTGGTCACCCACCGATGAAGAAGCAGAGGCCTTACTGGCTACTTAACCAGAGGATTCAGTTGGACTTGCAACCAGGGACCATGATTATGACTTGATGTTCTGTCCATCAGCCTATCCTCAAGCTCCTGATGTCCCAATATGAGGACACTAATGTAAGGGCAGGGAGAGAGTTAGGAAGAGTTTTTAAAGCCAAAGTCCACCAGAGCAATAATCGATCTGCCTCATCCTCTTATCCTCATTGGCACTCTCCCTGCCCACAACCTGGCCCAGCCACAAATGGCCTCATGCAGCAGGCAGTAGGCTGGGACTCCATCAGCACTCATTATGTAAGATGTGGCTTTTTCCATTTCCTAGTGGCTACATAGGTTCCTGTCCTTGGAAGAAATCCTGAAGTCTAAAATAGTCAGCCAAAGTAGAAAAACACCAACTCCCTACCTCTGCTCACCCTCTCTTTTTTCACTCTGCTATACATCTTGCAAATTCAGTATGCTTCTTGATACTTAAAATTACACTCATCATTCCTCATTCATTTGCTCATTTTTTTATGAACTGTCTACTCCACTACTAAAAGAACAAGCAGTCAGTTATTTCACCAACAAAACTGGTGAAATATTATTGAATACAACAGCTTGAAAGCAGTTAAGCATGCTTAAAATGGGATCTTGTGGCAAAACACAGCAACATTTCTTCAGAACAAATGAACAAATGCTCTTCTATAGATTTTAGAAATGTTCTTGTAAATGAAGGTTCCATTGCAGAAAATCAGAAGCTGAAAAAGGTTCCTCATTTGTTGGGTTGTGACACTGTCCCCAGCTGAGCTATTGTTGAGTAGAAAGCTGCCTCTGCCTTCTTTGCTCTGCTGCAACCAAATAGTGTCCTTTCTCTCTGAGATGCAAAGCGTGTGTCTTCCAGCTAGATTTTGTATGTGCACTGGGTACGTAAGTGTACCCAATAGCTCTCATCTAGCTTCCAGACCTTACTTAAATAAGGTTTTTGTATATTATTTCCTATTGTCTTTTCCTGGTATATAATTGATGCTCAATAAAAGTTGAATAAATGAATGAATAGTAAGGATCTCAATTACCACATGATATAATAAAAAATGTTCTTTTCTTCCTAATTTTTTTGAGTATTCATCTTGCTGCTCTTTTTCTTACTTTTTAAGGTTGATGGTTACCTCAATAATTTTGATCTCTCCTGCTTTTCTATGGCAAGCATAAATTGTCAAAATACTATTTAATTGCATTCTCAGGTTTTAATTTATAATATGTTAACTACTAATTCCTAGGCATGTTTAGATATTATTAGTACTTTTTTTTTTTGACCTGTAAGTTGTTTGGAAACCTGTATGTATAAGTTTAATTTAAAATAAAAATGGAGTTTTTCTGTATTCTGTTTAACACAGTATTTGTAAATTTATTTGTGGGTTTGAGATCATAATATAGGTGAATACAATCTTTTGAAATACAGCTTTATGGCCAAGTCATTGAGGAATTTGTGTTACTATTCTGTGTTCCAAAATTAAAGTATTTTTTTGCACAGCTGGGTGCCATGTCTAAATAGTTCAATTGACAGAGGTAATTAATTGTGCTGCTTAAGTCATCATCCACATCTCTTCTTCCAGATGAGTTGTATTCCCATTTTCATTTGACTGTTAGCCTCTAGTTGTTTGGAAGCCACAGCCTTTGATCTATTCCCTAAGGCTTCATCTTCCCATTAAATAAGGGAGGGCCTTATATCTCTGTGGTGCTAAGCAAGTTTCTCCTGTCTTACATGCTGTTGTTCGGTAATATTTTAACATTTTTAGCCTATTTTTTTTTGCATAAAGTAGATATTGTTTATACTGGTTCAAACAGTTTCTATTTAGAATTGCCTGCATCTTTGCTCATCATTCCTACTTGCATGTCAGATCTTTTACTCAAAATAATTTTCTTGCTGCCTAAAATAATCTTTCAAAATGACTTTTGGTGGCATCTCTCCATGGTAAACTCTATCAGATGTGGTATGTCAGTAAATGTCTTTATTCTCATTCTTAAAGGGTAATTTTGCAGGATAAATTATAGTCAATTGACAAGTTTTCCCTGAACACATTGTAGATATTTTGTCCAGTGATTTCTACTAATGCTGATGAAAAATAGTTATCAGTGCAATTGCTATTCCTTGGCAGATGATCTGATTTTTTTTCATGGGTTACTTTATAAAAACCTTCTTTCTTCCTTTCAGCATTCTGCAGTTGACTATGAGAAACATTGCATACATCTATTGTTATTTCTCTTTTAGAGTTGAAGGGTATCTTAGGATAAATATTGGTGACTTCAATAATTCTGGAAATTCTTAGCCATTACCTCTTCCCCTTTCTAGCATCTTTTCCTGGACACTGACTGACTAGACAGAGGCCAGTCTTATAAGAGCCAATGGAATAGTCAATCACCATAGGTGGTTCTGTAGGACAAGAAGACTCTGTTGGATGGCACTAGCAGATTTTCTCATTCTATTTTTATTTTATTTTAACCTTTCTTTCATATTTTCCTTATCTCAGAGAACCACAGACTGGGCAATGTGGTTAGATCTATCTTCTGGTATTAAATTTCTCCTTGTGTTTTAGTCTGTTTAATCATTTCAATTAAAAATAATTCCAACCATCATATGTTTTGCTTCTAGACATTATATTTATATATAATGTATATGTATTATGTATATGTAATATATGCATATGTAATATATTTATAATTATGTATACATGAATAATCACATATACATATATAGTCACAAATATTATTTAAATACTAAACATAATACCAGATATTCCTAGTGGTTATTCCAATGCAGATTTTTTTCAATTTCAGTTATGTGTGTAAGGTTTTTGTCAGCCCACACAGGCAGTGTAACATCAGACTGAAAACTTTCATGAGAGTTGGCTTAATGATTCAAGTTCTCAAGGGGAATTCTTTTTTTTCCACTCAGCTGGCAGAGTTATGATGGACAAGTTCTCTGGTTTCACCTTTTTGTATGATAGTGTTAATTCTCATTAATCTAACAAGGATGATAGTTCCTGCGCTCCCAGCTTAACATGGAGGGAGGTAGAAAAGGTGTAGTGAAGAATGGATAGGGTTCTGTATAATATTCCCAATCTTAGGAAAATCTTAGGTTTTATGCCTGGACTGTACACACCCTGTAAAGCAATCAAAACTAACTCTCAAGATCTCAGATCTTCAGAGTGTTGTAATAAGTCCTAGGGAGAAAATCAGCATTCACAGTCTCTTATTTTATACTTTGTTTAAACAACCACCCTAAGAAAAACATCAGTCTAATCCATAGTGAAGGATACTCTAGAAAATACTTTATCAGTCTTTCTAAAACTGTCCAGGTAATGAAAGACAAGAGCAGGTTGAGATGTAGTTCAGATCAGAGGAGACCAATGTGATCTGGTAAACTCAATGCACTTGATATCTTGGACTGAGTTTTGGAATGGAACAAGGAGATCTTGGAAAAATTGGTGAACTCTTTATAAATATATAAAGTCTGGAGTTCATATAATAATATCTAAATTTATTATTTTAAATTTGATAGAAGAAATTAGAACAGGAAATCTGTACTATCCTTGTAGCGTCTCTGTAAATCTAAAATTATTTCATAATGAAAAGGTTATTTAAAAAGAAGAGTATGACAATTTCTTGCTTTCTCCCCAGCACAGCACTTCATTTAAAAGATGTTTCTTTTCTTAACAACATTTCAGCTGTCTCATTTGGGAGGATCTGCTAGGCTCTTTACAACATTGCCATACCACCAGAAACAAAGCCCCTATCCAGGGAAGAATAGATCAAAATTATAATAACCAAAATGAAATGCCATGGACTCACAATTGGATGTTCTTAAGGAACCAAGACCCAGAGGAAAAAGGACAGTTGAAAGAAAGTAAATGGTAACAGTTCAGAGTTATTCCTCAATAAAGGAAGGCATAGGCAAAAAGCATCAGTATTTTCCTTTGAATTGAGTTTGTTATAGGTTGAATTGTGCCTGAGCCATCTAACTTGTTCTACATTGCCATGGCAGCCCTAGCCATGAAAGCGTTATCTGCTAAAATTCACTGTGACACATTAAAAGAGAGAGCATCAGTCTGTTGTGGAACTAATTCAGACCATACAGTCTTCAACTGGAGCAATGGCTTGGAGGGACTAAGAGAAGTTTTGCGATCTGGAGCCAGTCCCACCTCCTGCCATGTTTCCAGAACTGGGCACTGCCCTCTTCTATTAATATTTTCATTTTATAGAGAGGCCCTGGAATACAATAAATTATTCTCTTCAAAGTGCTCTCTACCTGATAAAGCATAAAGTTCTTATTGATATGGCACTTTTAAAATGTTCTGTGGTAAATCTATGGAGCACTCTGGTTATTCCACTCTGGAAATTGGTTAACCAATAAAGATATACATAAAGATGTTTTGGAAAGGTTGCACAGCACATTGTGCCAGAGATTGAAATAGAATCAATGCTCCACTGGAGAGTTTGGTCAAGGGCTTGAATGACCTCCAGCAATTTATTTTGCTAGTCTCTGGAGTTAGAGGATGGAGGCTTTATGTCTTTAGAAGCTTCTGTCAGCACTTAAAAGCCCCAAAAATCCCAAGTCCAGACCCTCATAAGCCAAGAAAATAGACAAAATATGGGTGACCCTAAAATTCATCTAGCAAAAAACAAAAATCATGAAGGTGATTCTTATTAGACTCTCAGATCCTCTAACAGAACAAATGAAATATAAATAGAATCAGATTCAACTTCCCCAAAAGCGTTAAGATAAATGTTTTCCTATTATCAGGTATGCATACTCCTTCAGCTTTCCCATGTCTCCCTTCACATCCCTGCTATATAGTCTCAGAAAGGGAAGCAGATGTCCCAGACAATTCTTTACTAAAAAGCTTCATATTTGGAAGGAGATTATATCAAGAATATTTTCATGCACTATTCTCCAAGAATGCATGTCAACACCACATGTCATGAGATTGTCCACACACACCCTCCTCTGCATTCCAAGTCCTAACACCATCTCTTCTTCAGCCAGCCTCTCCCCAGGCCTCACACATGAATTTCTCAGCACAAAGCAGAGGAAACCAAAACACATTGACTGTGGTCCTTCCCACAGTTTTTGACCCCTTTCCTTCTCATCCAGAGTGCTAAGCTTGAGGCTCTCCTGGATTATTGCAGTTGCAAGTCCAACCAGCATTGTTCATGAGGGAAACTTGCAGACAAAGTGATACCACAGAGAAAGATTTTAATTCAACATCCCCTTTCAGCAACACGTGAAAAGAAACATGGGTCATCAATTTATTGTTTTACTCCACCAATTTTAACATGTAAGCAATATAAAAGATCATTAATAGGATAATTTACCTTTGGGGAGTTAAGACTTTACTTTTTTTATTTACAGCACATTTGATTCAGATTTACAGGTCATCTTGCAAGAACAGAATAGTCTCACCTGTCTAGTACCTAGCTTACCAAATAACATCAGTCTATAAGTTTCATAGCTTCAAGACTTGGGAGAGTATATGATTTTACACAGATACTTTCTCCCATACATCTTTTGTTATGCAGTGATACTGCATGGGCACATGAGAGAAGTTCCAATAAATTCACTCATTTTTTTTTCAATAAATAAATCCTTATTAAACTCACTACTCTGCCCTTATATATCCAACTACCTAACTAAAAGGATACACCTCCCTTTCACTTTTTCTCATTTACTTTAGGACTAACTTACCTTTAAACTCTATAGTTCAAAAGGCAAAGTTCTTTAGGGAACCAAGTCAAAGCAAGTTTGACTTCCTGTAGGTACTGTGAAGGGGCTGTTCACCCCACTGCTACATGACTTATGTGGTATGCTGTTTTCACTCGAGATCATTTTGTCTCCCTTATAAGATGATATTTCTTTTTAAAAAGTGAGTGTTTTACTTCATATTCAGCACAGCATCTGGCACAAGTCAAAAGATATTGCAGCCCATTTGTCCCAGAGCTATAGTCCAAGAGAAAGAAAATGAGGGAGACAATCCAAGATAAAAAACAGTAAACACACACACACACACACATTGACTTTAATAACCCAGTTCTGGAGTGACCTTTTTCTAGTCTCTTGGTCACACATGACCCTGGTCCAGTGTGGGAGAGGACCATCTGGAAAGCAGGTGAGAAAAGGAACAACTTTCTGCATAGTGGAAACACTAAATATAATCTTCAACGGCATGTAAATCAGTGACCATAGGAGACTAGGAAACTAGCAGAGGGTTTCTCTCTACTCACTGATGTTTTGACTCAGTGTTTGTGCTGTTTATCCCATTCTTGCTCACTTCAGTGTGGGCTCACAGTGTAATAGATTGCCACAGCACCCAGAGGTCATGGGGCAAAGCAGCTGTGTTGTAGCTGAGGTATGTGGGCCCCTGCTCACCATCTGTGAATGTCCTCCCCACATCTCAGGTCAACTCTGGTCATGGTACCCCAGACCCCACAGGCTTAGGATTCTGCTGTGACCTGAGTACAGGTCAGAGTAAGATTTTCCCCATTTTAAATGGACTAATCAGGTGTGAGCTAAATGGATCAATCACTTTCAAATGCAGTTATTAATTGATCATTTAGATTGAAAATTAGAAGACCTAAATGATGCCAAATGGTTCCATCAGATACTTAAGATTGAAAACAGTATAAATAGCCTTGTAGGGTTGGAAGAACCTGAAGGGGACATAAGGCAGAGCTAGAGCAAGTTTGGTTCATTCTGCTAGTTGCCTTTTGAGAGGAAGCATGCATCAGACCACCTTCAAAGAAGATTGATTCTAGTCTGGCCTCCAAAGAAAGAAGGATTCATTGGCACACCTTCAAATAAGAAACATCAAGAAAACAACCTCTGTGGGATTCAGCAGACCTCCACAGACATTTAGATGACTTCCAGACTTCCACTGACCTATTCAAAGACGCAGCTGCTGCACCTGCCTCTGGTCTTGCCACTGACATCACTTGCAAGAAGCACCACCAGATTCAGCCCATCACCTCAAAGAGCTGACCACAGACTCTAGTTCCCTGGCACCGCCTCCTGCTGAATCTACTATTGTTGAGTATGGAACTACCAGGCCAAGGGTCCAGCCCAGGTTGGAGATGGCTGCCATGGATGTTGCTGTATCACTTCATCTTCCATGAACAGACATTATTTGGGACTTATGGACACTTTGAGCATTATCTGGGGTGAGATAGCTGATCCTTGTGAACTTAGATACTCTTTTCTTTACACTAATCTCCTGTTTGTTAAATAAACCCTGCTGTGGGTCCCTAAGTCAGGTAGTCTTATAATTGTGCATACCAGTGAGAACCTGCTGATAGTGACCTGTGACAAGATCAGGGAATCTTGGAACTGTGCCTTAGCCCTGTTGTAACTCTGTTTCAGTATTGCTTCAGCAACAGTTCATTTCAGGAAGCCAACTATAGCCTGGTAATCCAGTGATCTCAACCAATAATGCATACAGACTTTGATATAGATACATGCTGGGCCACTTACTGGAATAGCATAAGCTCCAACTTTATACATTCAAATTCTAGTAATGGAAGTCACATGTTGTGCGAACTTCCTTAAACTTGAGAGTCAAAGAGTTTTGCCTCCCCAATGATAAATGTAAAAAGAGTAAACAGGCATGACAGTCACATAAAACATCAAATGAAAATTATTAAATACACTGGTGTAATGAGTGGTCTTGGCCTCCAGATTCCAAAGGTTCATACTGTAGGTAATACTGCTTTGCCTACCCAAATAGGCACCAAATATAATATTTACATATGTAAACTATATACACATATGTAAAATACATACACAAAAAGTTTAGAGTGCCATTAAAGACTGAACAGAAATTCAGTCTTTAATTCTCATACTATCTTGTCAAATTCACTTGAGAGGCCTTAGACAAGTTTATCCCCACTTATTTAGGAGTTGCCCATAGGACATAGAAAGCAATGGGGTGGAGTGGAAGGGCTGAGAAGACATGATTCTCTGCTGTATCTATTTCTACTTAGACAGGCACAGAAGAATGACTAAGGAGCTTCATGGAGCAAAAAGTAGAGGAGGGTGGATGTTGGGGTGGAGACATGTGACTTGATTAGATCAGACAACATTGGGTCCAAGTAGTGTTGCAGTGAAAGTCCTGCTGATGTAATGCAGAGCTGAGGCAGGGAGTACTCTCTCTCTACTATGGAGTCATTGTCCAAGCAGATTGACAATGATCTGCTGAGAGTAGGTCGAGTTAAGTACCCGATCAGAGTCCAGTCTCTGCAGGTCTGGTAGAGGTTGAACTGGAAAGTCGAAGTTTAGCAATACCAGGGTCAGAGGTCAGCTGTAACACAAAAGATCTGAGAGCCCCAGCCCACATTGCTCCAGCCCTGGAACTTGACTCACCTGCCAAGAGTGACTGATGTTGGGCCAAGAGAGATGCCCCAGTTTTCTGCCTTTGGGGGAGTTTTCATCAACAAAGGTACCTCTTACTGTACCAGCAGTGGGGGGAAGTGTTCTAAGGGCAGAGTAATACCCTAGTTGAAATTTCCAACTTGGGCCATTGTGTGGTCCTGGCTTGGCCAGCAAAATATTCATAAATGACCATAACTGATTCTGAATACAAGTGAATACCCCTAGGGGCTCTCAAGGGAAAAATTAGAGAAAATAATTTTGGAAGCAATTTTACTTTCTGCAGCCAGGAAGAGTAGTTTTATGAGATTTTTGCTTGTATGAACAAGCAAGTGAGACTGAGATGATCCTATTAAATACCCTGGATTGTCTTATGAGAGTCACTAATTGAAATCTGACAGTAGTGCCATAAAATAGAATAACATGTCCTGGCCACTGTACCAGATAGCCCACTATTTGTTAAAATATATGATGTGATGGCAAAAGGGCAAGCGCTTCAATTTTAGAAGATCAGAAAGCCATCTGTAAGAAAAATAAACAAGTACATGCCTTTGGCAGGAGAATTGGACCAAGTAAGTGTGGAACCCAAGCAAGCAGCTGCCCACCAGGAGTTGATGACACACCCATTTTCCCTTCCCTGTTGAAACCAAAAATGCAGACAAGAAATCAAAAGTGGCTCAAATCCACATAGCCAGAAAGACTTGGAGAGGAGATGACAGTACACAATTTGTGTCAACAAAAATCAAAAGCTGGGAGGTCAATTGCAGCTGACTTAGCAGACCAGAGAAAGCTGAAATGTATCCTGTTTCGCAGCCTGTAGCAGGGAAAACCATAAAAATTGTTTTTCCCTAAAGAATCCTGGAAAATCCTAGGTGTTCCAGTTGCAGTCCCTCAGAAGGAAAGAAAAGCAGTAACATGGTTGGAAAACTTTGTAAGTTGAATTTAAATCTCCAGATTCTCATCAGTGATTCAGACTAGAAATTTACTAAGACTGACAAGATAGACTCCAAACAGCTTAGGGAGGAGTGAGAGGCTTACTGCAAAAAAAGAAAATTTAAGTGAAAGTCTGCATCCTGAACACGGAGATTCCCAGGTTTGCCCCCACTTTGGCTGGTAAAAGATTGGCATCTAAGTTAGAAGATTAGAGCTGAGTTGTCCAATATGCTAGTCACCACCTACTAGTAAACTTTAGTTTACATTGACTAAAATAAGATAAAATTTAAACTCATCTTTCAGTTACATTAACCATATTTCTTATACTCAATAGTCACATGGGAGTAGCTGTCATATTAAATAGTGCAGACCACTAAATATCTCTACCATCACACAAAATGCTCTGGGACAATACAGATTAGAGTACCACAATCTGAAACAAATCACATCAAGAGAAAAAAACTGAAGACTGATATTCATGGTCACCCAGAATGAAACCAACAAGTCCTAATAAGTAGAAGGTACCAGAAATTTCTCTGGACATTTGGTGTCATTCTTACGCATAAAATGACAGATCTTAATGACCATATGGTTGAGGAAAGTTTTAGTCATGGAGACAAGAAAAGATACATAAAGTATGTTTCATGAAAGAAAAATTGGAGACTGCAAAACATGAAATGACAAATAAAAAGTCATTTAATGGCAAAGTCTCAGAAATGCAATCAACCAAAGGAGTTAAAAACTGGAAAGAAAAGCCTAAGATAATTAACTTATCTACCCATGAGATTCATCTTTCAACTTAAAAATCTTCCAGAAAAAAAAGAGTTGAAAAATAGTGGAAGAAGAGAATTATATATATATGTATATATAATATATAATATATAATAAAATTATATAATATATATAATTATATTATATATAAAAATATATAATATATAATATATAATTTTATTATATATTATATAATTTTACTATATATTTATATATAATTTTATAATTTTATATATATATAATGCAATGTAATTTCCCAGAACTTTTCAGATTAAAAGGGGTTCAGCTCTTTGAATGCATTAAAATATGTACCAAGTTACAGTTCATGAAAGATTTTAAAGTGTTGAAGAAAAGTGACTTTCAACATAAAATACAACAAGGGAAAGAATTGCCAATGGTGAGGTGAGGGGAAGATAGAGACATTTTCAGATATGCAATGGGTCAAAATGTTGCTTCCAGTGTCAGTCAATGTGGGTAAGAAACAGATGGCCACTTAAATGGAGGAAAGTTTATTTACAGATGGCTGTTCAGAGCTCAGGAAATCTAACCAAGAAAGGTGAGGACTCAGACTGACAGGAGCAGGGAGCTGTTACCAAACTAAATGCTGAAGGCATTAAGAGCGGGTGTCCTTCCTGGGTCTAACAATTATAGCTAACTAGTCAAATAATAGTACTTGGTGTTTCGTTTTTGTTTTTGTTATGAGACTAGGTCTCACTATTTTTGCCTGTGGAACCACAGGCTCATGTTGCCCGGGGTATCACAAACTCAGGCAATCCCCAGCCTCAGCTTCCCAGGCAGCTGGGATTACAGGAGTGCACCACCACACCCAGCTATTTTTTGGAACTAGGCCTCACTATGTTGCCCCGAGTGGGACTCGAACTGTGATCCCTAGCCCCAGCCACTTCATAGGCTGAAGCTTACAGACATCGCCACCGTGTCCAGCTAAAGAATAGTATTTGATGGACAAATGTCAAGAATTTGTGGCGACCTTGAATACATCCACAAATTATTTGATATTCTTCTCCTTGAAAGGCACAAATTGTCTTCCCTTTTATTAGATTCTGATCTAATCATAGGTGCCAGGAAAGATCGTTCTCTGAAACTAGGTCACAAAGATATTCTTTTGCTTCAGCTTACACTTTGTTGAATGACCCCACTTCTTAGGAAGTTGCTTGTCTGTCATAAGGATTCTCAGATAACATGTAGGAAATCCAAACAGGGAAGGCTTGAGGTTTCTGGCCAACAACCAGCAACCACTGACCATGCAGGAGATCAGATGCTTCAGCCTCACTCAAGTCTTTAGATTACCAAAACTCTGTGGGACAGGCATGAGTTAGAATCCCCAAGTTCCTGAAATGTGTACACCACTGACTGTATTATAAGACTAAGTTCAACAGTAACTTTTTATGCATTCATAGCTATCTGATACACAGATTAGAAAAATAAGGAGAGAAGAGAAAGAAGTTGCATTTATAAGTGTATGGTGAGTACATACCTGCCTGCCTGCTAAATGAACACCTAGGCCAAATGAGCTAGGCCAAATGAGCCTGAGACATCTATAGGACAATGAAAGAGAAGGAATTACAACAGAGAACGTAGAAATAAACAAATATTTTTAAAGAAGAGAGTAAAAAGGGATTACAGAAACTGAAAATCACACAAGAGAAAAAAAAATCCATATTACTTAAAATACAGAAGAAATGTCTGAAATAGTGGGACTTGCTTGCCTTAAGGTACCAAGAATTGAGAATGAAGAGTGAGGGTGAGTCTTTTTAATGACAGTAAGAGTTATAGTTGACTATTAGAATATATGCACACCATACTATTGTAAAATAACTTTTCAATAAAATAACTTCCATGAATACCTTATAGGACTCAAGGTCAGAGAACACCCTGCTCAGAGAGAAATAAATTTCCAGATCTTTGATTCAGCAAGAAGAATATTAGAAAGGAATATGCTGAGATGAAGCTACAGGGATCCCAGGTGGAAATATTAAGTGAGAAGAGGTGCACAGACAGTCAGAGATAGACAATTTATCCAAAATTGGCAACAAGGTCCAAGAGAACCATAGCAATGTGGAGAACAATCTGGAGCTTGAAATAACAGATAAAGGCTTCAGGTTGAAAAGGAGACAATGCAAAGACCAGAGAATGGTAAATGAAGTATTAGGATCATGGGATCAAGGCAGGAATCAAAAAATGTAGAGATGGACTTAAAATATGGGCTATTTTAAGGAGAACAGCATAGTGAAATAGTTGTTGTTTTATGTATACTTACTGGTCCTCTACTATAACTGATAACAGGTCTACAAAGCCCCTTTGTAGCATTGCATTATTATGTTATCATGTGTACAATAGATGATAGCAATGCACTTCCTTGACTAAAGATCCTGTACTGAGCACATTAATATAAGAAATTTGCATAAGAAAATAGCACATTAGTTAAATATTATTATTATTCCATTTCTTGTACTCTTAAATATTCTTTTATCGTGGGTCATATCTTAAATTGTTAAAATTACAGATTTGGATTTGACTACTAAATACCAAAGCAATGTCAGTTTGCTCTCAATGCCAGATTCCCATAAAAGGAATTATCAGCACCATACGATTTCCCATATCCCGTACATGTGATCCTCCATGATTGCCAAAACAATGATGATGACTATCATTATCTGCTCTAAATATGGTATCTTTTCTGAGCAGCTTCCACCATGAGAAGCTCATGGTGGTCTGCTGGGAACAGTTTCTACAACTCTGCTCCATATCATGGAGTTGCTTAGCTGGGAAAAGAGTGCAACATTACTGTTTGGAGGGAGTTATTGCTTCTGTTGGGTGGCCTCATCCTTCACAACCTCCAGAGAAAGTGAAGACAAGAGAACGGGAAGAGACCACCCACGATGAAGGAAGAGCCAGCCTTAGAGCTGATGTTCTGTCCTGCTTCACATGACACTCGCCTTTCGCTTGACTTGTGTTCAACCTCCGGTCATATTTTAGTTACTTCCCCCTCTCTCTTGCCTCATGAAACTAACTCACCTTTCCAAAATCAAGTGTGATGCCCATTCTCTGGCCTTGCCTCTCCTATCTGGCTGCCTGCTCCCCTATCGTCTGATCCAACTTTACCCTTTTTTGGCTCCTTTCAATCATGTCTCCCTCCTCTCTGGTGCCAGATCATTAGAGCACATTGGACTGCATAAATAGAATGAGAGCATTTGGATATCCTTGTCCTGCATCTCCACAGCCATCAACAGTTCTTCTTTGACTCAGAGTTCCTCAGTTCATGACTCAAGTCAGCCTATCTCAGTATGTCCCATCCTAGTAAACCCAGCCAACCTGGCTCAACCTGCCTTCTTATTTCTATGTGTGTTGATATTTACTGCAGAATATTAAAATACATATATCCATCTCCATAAAGACTTTTAGTTCCCAATAGGAATAAAAATAAGAATTATGACCAGAGGATTAGGGCTTTTTCTATGTTAACGCCCTATGTCAAGCCATAAACTTTCTACATTGCAGTGCAGACAACAAGCTCAGGCTCTGGGCAAAAAGCCCATTGGCGCAGAGACAGAAGAGCCAGAAAAGATTCGACTGATGGAAGGCCTATGTTATCACAGGAAAAGACCAAGACAGGCAACAATTCAACTCCTACCTGACCTACTCAGGAAGAGTCCAGAAGACACTGAGAGATTACATGAGCTCCACCTTCAGAGGAAGATGAGATGCCTCTGAGACCCCCATTCTTGTTACCATGGGGAGTTTAAAGCAAAGCATTGAGATAATAAGGACTTGTTAAACTACTAACTGATTTACCATCTTACCTTTTTATTTTTCCAATCTTTATTTTTCTTTTGTGATCAGTTTTTTTAAAAAAATGGTTGGTTGTTTTTTTGTTTTTTTGTCATTGGAGAGCATTAAAGAAACAAATGCCAAAGACTGTTGGAAGCTTTTGAGGAGAGGGAAGAGAAAGAAGTTACAGAGAGGAAAAAGTGACCATAGAGAGCTTAGAGGGACTGCAGGAGAAACTCTGGAGATCCACCAGCACCAGGACCAGAGTTTCTGAGACAACTCTCACACCACAGCAGGAGAATGTCACCTCCTCCAGTCTCACTGCTCCACCACCAGAACTGCTTTTGACTGGGCACTGTTTAAAGTTAGTTGGTGAAATCAAATACCACAAGACACCAGTGCCCCACTCCTCACAATTATTAACTATATTTCTCTGATAACATAGAAAAAAATAAATCTAAAGCTGATAGTGTCTGTCCAAACAAACTCCTCATCTTCTTCACAGAAAATTCACTAAGTTTATTGAGTGCCTAGTTTCTCCACAGACTCTAAGACTATAAGGGATCTTCAGAGCTTTAGATAAAGGCAAAGATATGAATATAGAAGACACACTATGGACATAAATATTATAGATCATTAACTGAACATTTGCAGAGTGTAATGATTTGAAGCACTGGTGTATGGGACCATCAGCTGGTGATCAAACCCGAGCTCTGCCACTCACTGGCTCTATGATGCATGATTAATCATGTAGCCTCTCTGTAGTGCCTCTTCCACACTTTGAGGATGGGACTGTTGCCTCTCTCATGGGGTAGTTCTTCCAGGAAATGTGACTCTTGATCTGAACTTGAAGAAGGCATGGAACACATCTAAGTGTTGAGAAGAGCAAGAGTGTTCCAGCCACCGGAGTCAGCCAAGACATGGTGAGGTCTCCGGAGGAGACTGCCATCTGTCCAGCATCTCTGTGTTTGTGTTGGCCATAAGAAGCAGTGACTTTGGAAACTTTACCCAAGCCTCTAGCACTGGGCTTAAAGAGTTCTCTTCAGGACCCAAAAGTTGGCGCACAAACAAAAGAGGGAAATTCTTATAGAAGCATAATGAACCTCTTTGTCTTCCAGCCCCATCTTCTGTTTTGAGAAGTATTAAGTGCTTTTGGGGATGGCAGCCTACAGGACTGATCAAAGGGACAGTCCTGGTTCAAATACTGCTTTGCTCCACACTTAGGTTCCCTCACCCAAATCTGAGGGACCTGCATGATTCTGCTACAATATCATGCAGACTCACTGCTCAGGTGTATCCTATTATTTGAGCTCCTCAGACAACCTCTCCTCTGTCCCACCATGTTGTCAGAATTTGAGTCTCTGCTGGAATCTGAATCTGGGTCCGCTTTACCTCACAGCCTGCGCTCCTCTCGCTGTATGTCAGTGGCACATCCCAGAGGGCCAGAGCCAACGAGCTGCTCCTCAGAGCCACTTCTCTGAAACCTGACCACATCACACACACACACACACACACACAGAACTCGAGTCTGTACCTGCACATTGTAAGTCAGTCTGCTGGAAAAACAGAAATTCTTCCCAATATCTCAAAGAGAGGCCGATAATTGTGCACAGGACCTCCTGTTCTCTCGCTTTCTCTCTCTCGCTCACTCACTCTCACACACACACAAAATTATCTGATTTCACATGCAAATATCCATCTGCACTTGCTTTTTTGGTAAATGCCAACCTCATAGGTGCAATCCAGGTGCCCAGATTTGAGAACTTGGCATCGAAAGGGGCGCTCAGGCTCTGAGTCAGGCATGGACAAGGATCGTTGCTCTAATTAGTCCTGATGGATAGTCTGTCATTCCGTGACAATGGAGGATGATTCCATCTCTCTCCCTGGTTTCTCCACCCCCTTCCCCCTCACCCCTTTTTGCAAAAAGAGCCAGTCACATCTTGCTTAACTGTCCTCCCCACCCCCAACCCCGCCTTTTAAAATGAAAAGCCCAGATGTGGGTGACCCATCTGTAGTGTGTGTCACGTTTTCACCATCTTCTTTATTTAGAGCAGGAGAAAGGGACTCATTAGAGAGAGGAAGTCCACAATGAAATTAGGAAACATTTGATCAGACCATTGTCCCTGCACAATACGTGCAATGAGGGAAACGCTGGAGTTGGCTGCAAACCCTAAATGTGTTCCAGTCTCAGTGGCTTGTTCATCACTGATTCCCCGGAGCTGACCCACAAGGGACATCCAAAAACTTGCCAAGTAGTGTCCAAGCTTCTGGAAGTGTGGAGAGCCAGGAAGGTAGGCAGTTTTCTCTCTTTTATAAAAAAAAATGTATATATATATATGTATTTTATAGCAGTTTTAGGTTCACAGACAAACTGAGAAGAGGTTACAGATTTCCCATTTACCCCTGCCCCCACACATGCATCCCCACCCACATTATCAATATCCCCCACCAGAGGGGAATATTTGTTGTAGTCAATTAACCTACTTTGACACTCATTATCACCAGAGTCCAAATATCTATAGTTTACATGAGAGTTGTCTCTTGGAGCTGTACATGGCTTACAAAGAATAATGACATGTATCTGCTATTACAATATCATAGAGAGTATTTTCACTGCCCTAAAACTCCTTCGTGTTTCACAGAGTTATCCTTAACCGTGGCAAACACTGATCTTTTTGTCTTCATAGTTCAGCCTTTTTCAGAATGTCATCTAATTGGGATCAAACAGTATGTAGTCTTCACAGATTGGCTTGTTTCATTTTAGAATTAAGTTCCTCCTTGTCTGCTCAAGGCTTGATAGCTCATTTTTCTTTGTGCTGAATAATGTTCCCCTGGGTAGGAGCACAGATTATATGGTGAAACCACTTTACCCTGTGGTTTTATTCTGCTCTGTTAACCAGGGCTTCTGGAGTCACAGTCCAAATGCCCTGGGCCTTCACCAGCTCTGCCTTTCACCTAGCCATGAGGAAAAACTCCTCTGGAGCACCTAGTTCTTGGTAGCAGGCCCTGCCTTCAGTTCCTGGAACATGGAGGACAGAGTTTGGTGACAAGGACTAGAGGAACCAAAAAGATTCTTGAACTCTAGCTCTGTTTTTGTTATCTCAACTTTTTTATGAATCAGAGAAGAAACTCATAAATATATAGGCTCCCAAACAGATGCCCATATGATGCTTTTCCAGTTCTGGGGAAATCACTTTTGCTATAAGGATTTTCTGGTCATGTCTCCAAAACCACAATCTGCTTTGCATCAAAACTAGTCCAACTCTATGCAAACAAAAAACAAAGCACAAGGAAATGGAGCCTCAAGCCCTGACTTAAGATAAGAAAACTAGATTCTAAGGAATCAAGATGGGTCCTGCCTCCACTAGCCATCGAGGCTCTCAACCTCACCAGGGACTGTCTCACCTCCCTCAGAAGGTTGATATGAAAGTGCACCATGAAGATAGTGATCAGAGCAATCAAGAAAATGGACATATCATAATAAAGTGCTTAGTTTTATTACTCACCAGCCATACAACAGATTCTCTGCCACTGACTGGGCTTGTATTCATTCCCTAGCTGGTGCTAAATCCATTGCATCTTCATCTAAGACACATACAGATTTGTCCTTCTTAAAAGACAGGGAAAATCCATTTCTTGGTTCAAGGTAGAACACAGCATTTTGGACTGAGTACGGGAAGTTCGCTGCATATCTTAATCCATGTCAGGTAAACAAAGATAAACTCAGCATATGTCAGAGCAAACACTCAAAAGAGCAATCTATCAATGAACCAATTAATGAATTAAGATCATGTAGAGAAAGATCCTACTAAAAATAAAGGCAAATGTATTCAACAAACACTTAGCTCTAACAGCCACTTTATTTACCCTTGTCTCAAATGTTGGCCTCAAGGATAAGCTGAATTAGAACTCCTGATCCACAAATAGATCTCCATCAGCTTTCTCTATGTGAACTTTGGAGAACATGCAAAGAAAATTAAAATATTGTTTTACTGTCATTTTTTCACAATTGAGACAAACTTGTTTCCTTATCAGCAATGAATTAAATAACTAGAAGGACATTTAAAAAAAAAAGACTGAGACATGCCAACTGAGAGTATAGTAACCAAATATGTTAACAAGAAAATTGAAATAAATATCTAACAATAAGAATTTGGTTATAGAAATTGAGATCATATCTGTGGATACCAGGGAGAGAATGAGGGTAGAGGAATTTGTGAGATTTGTCAAAAAGTAAGCATTTCCAGCTTTAAGATAGTCACTCTCGATGTGACATACACCATGATGAGTACAGTTAACACTGCTATATAGTATATTTGAAAGTTGCTGCTAGATCTTAAAAGTTTTTAACACAAGAAAACTAACATTGCTTTTTGTTTTTGTTCTTGTATCTATAGGAGATGATGGCCATTAACTCAACTCATTATAGTAATCATCTTACAACATGTGTCAGTCAAGTGATTATGCAGAGTACCTTATCTTTATATGGTGTTCAGCAAAACTGAAAGAAAAAAAAAAGAATTGTGGGTTTGGATAAATACCTCAAACATCTTCATATATCTTGGGGAATTCATTGTATTATTTCTCTGAAAATATTGTAGTCTGTGAGTCCAAGATCCTTTCATTTTTTTCATTAATCATGATAACATTGACACTAACTTAACCTTTTCTTAATAACAGCCTGTGTTGTGTAAAATGCACAAGATGCCTATGATATATTTCAACGGAGCCTTATGTTAAACACAAAGGATGAATCCATCAAAAAAGTTTCTGTATTTTGTTTGCCACTGTCCTTTTAACCTGTTTTGTGGGAAATGATTTAGCTATTCTGGATGAAACTTCAGGAAATTTCCACAACTTTTCTGGCTCTCTTGTCAGGAGTCAGAGATTTCGTGAGTTTTGTTGATCTCATCACAGAATAGAAAATCTGGTCAATTCTATGTTATTTTTCCATTGTTGCACAATGTGTCACTATAAACATGGCTGAATCAAAAGAGCAGACATTTGGTGACTTAGTTTCTGTACCTTCTTGTTCCTTCTGCCTACAGAAGACGCCTCTCACCTGTAAGTGACCTTGTAAAAGCCCCCCCCCCTTGCTTTGGGGACATCCATTGCCCTATTCTAGAAATCTTCCTGGTATCTCAGCTCAATATATACTCTACAATCTTCTGTATAAGATTTCCCCTGTCTTCACTGCAGCTTGGGGAAGAAAACCCTGCAAAAGTACACAGAAGTTGTACAATCCAATTACAGTTATGTTCTTTCAGATATTTTTCTTTCAGGGTATATATTCTCTCAGAATTTGCATCTTGGTGTCCTACCACATACCTCACATTGCTATCTGATATCTATGATATCTTGTTGCCTCATTGGAAATTTCCAGTTTGATTACATTAGAGTTTGATTACATTAGAGTTTTCCCCACAGACTCTGTTCATTGGGGGGAGGTGTTAAGTCTTTAACTGGCCTGTCATTTACATTCAGAATCACTCAATCTCCAAGGGTTTCAATAGCTTTTAAAAAAAAAAACTGTATTTGGAAACATCAGGATTTTTGATGAGATGTTTCCAATAAATCCAGATGTTTGAGATCATATGAGTAGCCAAAAACTGGAAAAGTAAGTTACAGTCTAGCAAAGAACCCCATTTTTGCTACCACCATTTAGATGTGATCTGACCACAAAAGAATTATACAACAGAAAGTTTGGATCCAAGTCTAGATTTGGACACTGAACTTTCTTATAACCTGGAAAAAGCTACCTATGCCTCTGACCTCAATTTTTCCATAACCAATAAAGAGATTTATATACTGAGTTCTGAAAATACGATCATGTACGCATCTACCAGTAGTGAAAAGCTCATATCTTGTTTGAAAGACAAATGATTAAAGAGGTAATTTCTGCCAAGGAACTTCTGTTGAACTTGCAAGTCAAAAATTGTTTGGATACTTTTCCTCTCAAAAAAGTAGAACCTAATTCTCCTTCCTTTATACGTGAGCTGTAGTTAGTAACGTCTAGTAAACAGAATGTGACAATGCATGACCTCTAAGAGAGGGATGGAAAAGAGATTGTGGTTTCTCCTTTCTCTCAGATCACACTCTCTGGGAGAAGCTAGGGGCCATGTCCCTCCAGGAGAAGACAGTCAAGCTACCCTACCTGGAGGCCCATATTATGAGAAACTGAGGTTCCTGCCAACAGCCAAAAAGGAACTGAGGTTTCCTGTCCACAGTCAAATAAGAGGGACTCTCGCCGGAAGCAGAACCCCCTGGCACCAAACAAGCCTTTGGAAGAGAGAAACTCGGGCGGAAAACATGACTGCAGCCTCCCAAGAGACTCCCAGCAGCAGCTACGGCAGGGCCACTATCGACCCTGGACCCACAGAAACTGAGTTAATGGAGGTCTGTTATTTTAACCTACTAAAATTGAGAGTGATACATTGTACAATCATAGAGAAACAATACAGAATTGAACAGATTTTCTATTCTGTGACGAGATCAACAAAACTCATGAAGTTGATGATTTTTTAAATAACTACAAATCTCACTTTTGAATAAGAAGAATATTTCCAGATTTTTACTTTTGAGGTTCTACTTAAAAAACATTCCTTGAATCAATAGCTCACTGAAGGTTCTGTGATTAGCCAACAAACTCAGATGTAGCTGAAATGACTTTTAGTATGTGGGGAAGCACAGATTTCTGCAAATCAAAATTGAGCTATGTACATGACTGACGCAAAACCTTAACAATGCATGCAAAGTTACTTCTAGATGCTTCTTATTGGCTTCTTTTATGAGGGCATCAATTTGCATGCTATTTATTTAGGAACTTACTTTTTATAAGGAAAGCAAATGCATGTTATTGATGAGGATAAAACTTATCTTTTGTGACAATGGATCAAAGAAGTGGCACTTTGGACACTAAATGATGCTTATGCAGCAAAGATAACAAGACATGCTTGTTTATCTGTGAGGAGCTTACAAGGACAGTGTTTATCTCATTTTATCCTTCCAATAGTCCTAGAGAGCAGACTAAATTATGATTCCCATCTTACCCATGAGATAGTGCAAAAGCTACTAGCATGAGAATCCAGAATCATCTACTTCCACACTGCAGTGATGGTCGGCACAAGTCAAATCTTTCCTCTCTTTTCCCCTGCTAAAGATGTAGACCCTTACCTGGCAAAAAAAAAAAAAAAAAAAAAAAAAAAAAAAAAAAAAAGTACAAACTGAATTCCTGGGGAAGGCAGTATAGGAGAATGGAAGAGAAGTGAGGACAATGTGTTGGAGAGAGAAGCGCTGATTAGCGATGGTATGAAAGGAGAGGATTCTCATGTGTTTGATGGGCTGTGTTATTTGCATCTCTTTTAGCACCACTTGAAAAATGACAGAATTTGTTTCGTTTCTTTTGTCTGTCAAATGATGCTTTTTTCAATATCTCCCTCTAATACTACTGAATTTTACAGTGGCACCGTTGAGAATGTTCAGGTTCAGAGAATGTAAATGACCTTTCCATGAATCCAGATCTTCTAATTAAATCAAGTATTTACCCACTTCACCCTTAGCTGCTTTGTTCATTCACTCAAAAAACAAATGGCAGCAGACCCATCATAGATTCCAAGCCCTATCATAGGTCTTCAGGAAGTAACTTGGCTGGAATCCGAGGAAACTATTGTTTTCAACTCATCAAAAGAGCAGAGACCTGAAAAGTCTGTCACCTTCCAGTCTGACTGTGCCCATGTTTGAAATAAACAACCTGGGTGGACTCTTTAATTATACAAATGTAAAGCAAACAACCATCTATTATTCTGAACTAAAGCAATAAAAGGACAGTAATACTGTGTCTTAGAATTAGAGAACAAAAGCTTTCTCCAGTTGTAAATTTTTACCTATGGTTGAGCCAAAGCTTTTGTTGATTTTTATTCTTGTCATTTTTTTTTTTATTTTTTTAGAGATTGAGTGACAGAAAGGTGGCTTTTCTCTGCATGGATGCAGACCACCCCATGCCAGTAAATCTCTTTCCTCTTGAGGAGCGCAGGATGTTCAAGCACAATTCTAACATTAGGATAAAAGAAGGAAAATTGTGAAAAGAACTCTTTGTAATTTCAGCTGTACTAGCTCCTGCCATATTTAAGACAAAATAAAACACACCTTGGGAAATTCATCAGTGTTACAACAGTGTGTTTCAACGTACTAGCCTTCGCTCTGCCGGAAAAACACAATGAGAACTTGGGAAAGAGCTCTGATCTGAACTGATCAACAATCTGTCTTCTTATTCAAGCTTCCCAATTCCACGTGACTGTGAGTGGAATTCCTCTACCTTGAAATTCCTCCTCTCTTGAGTTCTAAAATACCTCTCTTTTTGGGTTTTCTTCCTACATCAATAGATACTCTCATTGAAATGTCTTCTCTGCCCTTCAAACTCCACCAAAGACCAATTAATTATCTTAGGACTCAGTCACAGATCTTTCTTCTATGACTGTATTCTCTCCTTCCACAGACCCCGTTCAGTACAATAGATGGCGTTGTAACTGCCATCTATTTTTTTAATGACTCTTAAATCTCTACCTCTACCTGCACCCTCTATTCACTACAGCACTTTCCGAGATGAACAGGACAAAGAAGCAAATAAACTGCCTGTTGACAGATGGCTGATTAAGAAAATGTGGTATGTATACTTCATAGAATTCTATTCAGTTACTAAAAAATAAAAGATGAATTCTTGCCCTTTGCAACAACATGGATGGAACTTGAAATGTTATGTTAAGCCAAATAATTTGAAAGAGAAAGATAAATACTGGATGCTTTCAGTTATATGTGGAATATAAAGAAACAAGCAAAAACAATAAACAAATTTATAGCCATTAGACTCTGCCAACAAGTTGGTTGTTGCCAGAAGAGGAGGGAAGAGGAGGTAGGAAAAATGGGAAGGGGGGGTCATTTGCTGGTGGTGAATGTGCAAAACCTTGGAAGTATGCGTAGTAGAATACACAATGATCAGGTGTAAAATAAATGTCAGGAATTAGTAAGTTTAGATCTCTAGATATTTTCCTTTAAATTCAAAAGCTGTATACCCAGTACCTTCTTCTCACAACCATTTAGAATCTTGTAGACACTCAAGTTAAATGTCTTAAAATAACTTTTCTGTCTCCCAAACCCATTAGACCATTAATTATTCCTTTTTAAAGAAATGGTGACATAGAATTTGTTTAACTGAAAATCAGAAGAAAAGTTCAATTCTTTCTTTTTTCTTACACATTCATACTGATGGAAAAGCTTCTAGGCTCAATCTCCAGCACATGCACACCTTTTCATCTGCACCACCACCACCATCACACAGGACAATAGTGACAATTTCCCCCTGGTGTCTCTGCTGGACATACTGCTGACCCACTTTGCTTGTTTTTCAACAGTTAAAGTGAAAAAATAGATTTTACCAAATTGTGGTCTTTTTTAAGTCAAGGGTTTTCTGTTTCATTGGAATAAAAACCAATCTCCTCAACACCTGTTCAAACTGCTTATCGTTTCACTCCCTCCAACTCCAAGTTCATATCCATTTTAATCCATTCTCACTTGACTTCTGTCTCAGTCTCCACTTTTCAAGGGGAGGAAATGTTCAACACTGTACCCCACAAGAGAGAATACTGATATGCATGCTACTCCAATGGCTGTGGGTAGCCACAGACCTATTGGGAGGTAACAGCAGAAATTCAGGGTGGAGTCCAAGGGGGTTAGATGAAGCATAAAGATGCACCTCCCCTGAAAGCCAAGAATGTGGGACACCATGAGGTGTTCAGGAGCACCCTGAGAGTACTCAGAAGCCTAGAGCCCTATGAGGGTGAGGCGAGGTTACCAGCAATGAGACAGAGCACCTAACCACTGTAATCTGCAGTATTAATAGGTAACTCAGCACAAAATGACAAGTAGTTTTTATACCAAGGAATCACACAGAGTCTCTGGTCTTGAGGACTTCTCAACCCCACAGGAGAAATAGAGAAGCGAAGAATTGCAATATAGTGGTATTACTACTCTCAGAGGAATAAAAGCTAGCAAGGATGGTGGCAAAAGGTAGCAGTGGGTAATGAATGTGCCAAGCAAACATGGCTATCAGCAGATAATTTGACTGTGACTGAAATTATGATCCCTTTGGGCTTTTCTAGAGAACATTTCCAAATGATATTAGATTTCAATATTTGCAGCAAAGAGACAAAAAAAAAAGACCAGTACTATTTTTAGAGAAATAAGTGAGACTAGTTTACTAGAAGGGTGCTCATGATTTAAAAATTATCAGTGAAAACATGAGTTTGCATGTTTTACACACAAAAAAGGAAATCTATCTCAGTTATATATTTTCTTTGAGCATGGTGCCATGCCAATATTATTAATATGATCACCTTTTGGGGAACTGTGTTTTTCATTACTCTTAAAAATGGTGAGCCAGCAAGGGGAGCAGTGGTGAAGACAATAACTATAACCTCAAATACCACGGTTCCAGAAGTGGTAGGGTGGCAGGCACAGATCAGTGAGATGGCTGCTTCGGAAGCCAAGGGACACCAGTAAAAGCTTTGTTTTCCTCCTGCTATTGATATCCCACCAGGGATTCTAATGATACTTTTGCTTCTGATGATGATGTTCTTCTTCTGGAAAAGTTAAAAAGAAAATTTGATGTTTAATAGCATTTAGGTTGCTTCCATATCTTGGCTGCTACAAATAGTGCTTCAAAAAAATACAGGAGTGCAGGTTTTCTTTCAAGTCAGATGACTGGATCAAGATGGTATATATGCATACAGTGGAATAGTATTCAGCCATCAAAAAGATCGACTTGTGTGCTCTGTAGTTATATGAATGGAGCTGGAAGGGATTATGCTGAATAAAATAATTCAGAAGGGAAAAAGTAAACCTCAGGTGATTTCACTTAAGTGTGGAATATAAAAAACTGAACAAAGGGTCAGGAAAAATACAAAACTTGCACACTGTCCATAGATCTGATGCATAGAGCAGGAGAGCAGGATGGAGAAAGATCAAAACAGGTGAGGGACAAGCACAAGGGACTGTGGTGATGGATCACGGGTACCAGGCTGTTGGAGAAATACACTCCTGAAGGGAGAGGTCAGCTACTATCCAAAAATCTACAATGATGAAAGAAAATAAATATAAAAAATTTTTAATTTTAAATGAAAAAGAAAACTTCCTCCTGCATTTTTGTTACTCTTCCCCTTCTGGGAATCAAAGTAGTCTCAGAGAAAATGTGATGGAAAATCAAGAGAGGGAAGGGCAAAAGAGATTATGATGATTCATAGGTGATAAGGTGTTGGGAGAACCTCAGAATAAATAATGGTTGTATGTGTATGTGTACAATCAATTTTTTAAAAATAATAAAATCATATAAATTTTTTTTTAAAGAAAAGAAATGCAATGCTCTTCTTCATGCAATTGTCCACAGTTGGGAGATCTGCCACCAGACGCTCCCCTGTCCCAAAGCTGTCATCACAGAGTGGCCTTTCCAATATACAGATGAGTCATCATTTCAACACACCAAACATTTACTAATGATAAGCAGCATAATTAGATTAGTTTTCTGGAGGCAGGAATCAATATCCTGGTGTATGTGGACCTGATTAGCCATTGCTAATTAGAACTCTCAGACATTAATCAAATACCACGGATGGGCCTAATCAACCAGGGTGGGATGCAAAAGAAATCTATAGTCTCCCTTGAATTCTACGACCTGGTTCACCTTGAAACCAGATCTGAAGACAGAAACCCTTACATTAGGTCTGCACTAACTGTCCTGGGAGGTTTGCTCTCTCACAGGTTTCCAAGACTTCTGGGTGTGAGGCTGACATGAATCATTGAACTTTTTAAACAAACAGGCTCCATCTTCAGCCACGACACACTCCTCATTGACTTCGGGTGGATCTAGAAATATGCCAGTGACAGACTGGACCTGCAAAGACCAGTACTCTTAAGCATAAAGGATAAACACTGGGACTTGCTCACTGACTCATGTTTTATTCATTGGACAGCCCAATCGCCCATCATGTTACATACTTTTATTCATACAATTATTCCTGTATGTTTAAATAATGAATGTTAGGTTTGTGTTTACTAACACAAATCGCTGATTAATCTGCATTCAAATCAAACAGTGCCTTGTATGAACTCTCTGAAGTACTGTACTAGATAAGCTCGCCTACTCAATTCAGGATAGTTTCTATCATGCTAATTCTAATGCATGCGATTGAACCCTTTAATTTGACAAAATCCATTGGATAAACTGAGCTTGAATAAAGATTCTGCTGATAATGCTGGGCAAATCCAGATGTGATTTAAGATTGAAAAAAATAAATTGAAAATATTTCCAGTACCTATGTCCTTAATTCCTGACTCTTTGAAGCTTCCAAATGTTACTTTTCAAAAAGCTATTTATTGCTCAAAAGCTTTCAGTTTTACCTTAATCTCCTCTAGAAAGCTATTTTGCTAAAAAGCCACAATGTAAGTGCATTCTTTGTTATAATTTTTTTCTTTAGAAAGTCAGCTTTACTTGAACTTATATCCCAATAGATTCATGAGATTTGAAATTCATAACCTATAAGGATCGATCAATTTCAGGCTCTGAGAAAGCATGTTTTCCCAGCCATTCTTAACATTATCATCTTCTGACTTAAGCGATGAGAAAGAAATGGAATTTCTAGGACTTGATTATAGAGCACTCTGAAACAGTATTAAATAGAAAATGAGCATGGAATCATAATTCATGACATAGTAGGGGTAGCCTGGAAAACTATTTAATATCTCTGATTATCTAAGATGAGGATTGTAATGTCAAAGTTCATGGTGTGATTCTGAAGTTCATGTGAAATAATACATGTGAGTACTTAAAATAATGTCTCCCTAAAGTTAGACAACAAAAAAATGTTGGTTTCTTTCTTTCCCTCCCCCTGAATTCTGGATCTATAGATCCCAATCTTCTAGAAAACAGGGATTGCACCTGCTTGGTACAGTTATGACACACAGTTGATTCAATAACAAGATGAATAACCAGAAAAGATATCAAAAGGACAATTACGGGACATATGAATGTTTCTTTACCCTCCTTCCTAAATGTCAATATTGGACAGACTTGCCAAAGCAATAATTTCCAGAAATTAAATGAAATATTCCTAAAGATTTGAAAGAAATTCCTCCAATAATTTCTGGCTTTGAAAATTATGGTCATTGAAAAACAAATTCTTTCACTTCTCTGACTTCCTCCTCTTGTAATTTGGGGAATATTCATGTATAGAAAATGTCCGACAGGATATGGAACACAAATATGCTGGATATCCAAAATATTTACTTTAAAAACTATCAGTCTCTGGGTAGATTGTAGGTGAAAACATAAAAGAGATATTGGCACAAGGGCCATGTCAACATGAGGGATATCATTAATATCTGATGTGAGGTTAAGGAAAACAGAGCAGGTAGAAAACACTGCAGTTTGCTTCCTTGAGTTTAGACCAAGGCTATAGCATGGACTTGCATTTAATATAAGTATGAAGAAGGCAGATAAAATTCTTGTCTCTTCGAGAATTAACTTGCCTTATCTGTCAAGGGAAAGGCAAGCAACCTTAAAGGTGTTGGTGGTAAAATGACATGCACTTACTGAAGAGGGGTATAGAAAAACACTAAGAGCATGTGTTCTTAATTAAAATTCATATTTTCACTTCTTAAAAGAAGCAAATTCAACACAATCAAATATTTTAAAGTTGTTATTTATATTGTCCACAACATACTGTTCACAATTTATATAGTTTGGGTGGTGATAATTATAATTTAAAAAACTCTTCAAAAGTTAGAAATGTGTGATGATTACTCAATACATTATTTGGCATTTTTTCCATATTCAACCAAATATCACCATGATAATATTTTTGCAGACAAACTGGGTAAAAAGATCACCCACCAAGGGAGTTCGCTTGCCAAGTTCTATATTGTACGGGTCTCAGCTGAACTATATATTTTTTTCACAATGATTCTTAATCACTTAGTAAATCACAAGTTTTTATTTAAAATGGAAGATATCTAACTTGAGTAATCAACATCATCTTTTTATGTGTATTTAGGAATTAAATCCCTGCCACTTGGAACCAAATGCCCAATTCCAAAAATATTGGGAGTCCTTACATTATCTGGTAAAACCTCCCCCAGAGACTTGGCTTAGTGGTTGAAATTCAAGCGAGTCACCTGGGAAAGCACCTGGCAGTTCAGCCTCTGCTCCAGTGACTGTTTGGTCCTCACTCACATGATTTTGGGCTCTGAGCCTCCTTGAGTTCAGAAGAAAAACAACAGATGTTGATGTACAAGGAGAAAGGGTTTAATTCTGTCCTTAAAAACTGAGACTCTAAATTCATGGTTTTATCTTAAAACCTTTTCTCCAGTGCCACCTCAGCCAGAATTCTCTTCATTAGACTCCATCATCCCAAGTCAGTTCAGATACACCACCCAAATTTCCTCTAATGAGTGACTGCTGACACACAAACACGCTCCAGCCGTCTTAAGTCTCAACTTATTGTCTTAGGTTGGCATAACTTTAAATATTAAACAATTTCCCAGCCTCTGGTTACTGTCACTCACTACAGTAGACATGTGTCATATTATCTGACCCACGTTGTTTCTCCTTTTCTGACAAGAGCACCCCCTTTTCCTGCAGGTAATTATCCTTCTGCCAATCCCTGTGGTGCCAGGGTAGCTGGGAAATAATGGTTTCCCAATTAAAGTCATCAGAGACCTTCCCTGGACTTTGAACGAAGACAATCTTTTTCTTAGAATGTCATTCCTTGTGGCTTTTTAACTCCTGGTGCTGTCTCTGCAAACGTGCCCATCCCAGGCCCAGTCCACATCCACCTGAAGGTCAATCAAAAGGCATGATCTTATCATTAAAGTAGACAGACATGATCATATCATTAAATCTATGGATCCAGCCTGAGGTCAGCTCTGAACCTTCAAGATACACAGTCACTACCAGACTTTAATATCCTTCCTGCAATTATTGCCCAATTTTCAGCCCGCAAATAATACTTTTCCTACCCACAAGACTGGGGAGAAAACATTCTTCACACATACCTACACACAGAGCGCTGGGCTTTCATTCTCCTAGCTACAGATTCAGTCAGTTCTACTTTATGACCAGCGTGCTTGCCTCACCAATTCAGCCCTTGTCCTCAGGGATTTGTCCTCCTGGAAAGTTATAGTGAAACTTTCTTCTCATTAAGGCACTGAGTTCTTGTTTTAGTTTCCTGATATAACTGTCTCTAATTATACTGTTTAGATTTCCTCTCCTACACCTTACTCTGCTGTTCTTGTTTTCTTGCTTCCTGCACCATCTTTTCCTTTAATGCCTTCCTGGCACAGGGGTTATTAACAAGATCCATAAACTACACATTAATGGGCTTCAGGGATTTCTTAGTCTCTTGAAATAATATGCAAGTTTTGCATGAATATGCATATATATATTTGTATTACTTACAAATTGCTGAGTAACAGATTACCATAGCTAAAAACAACAAACATTTATTATTTCAACTCCTGTGGGTCAGAAATCCAGGCATGGCTAAGTTGCCTCTGCAGCTGAATCTCTTACCTCTCACAATACAGCAATTAGAGTGCTAGTCCGGGGTTTTGTCAAGTCTGAAGACCACAACAAAGGAAAATACACTTCTCAGCTCATTCATGTTTGTTGGCCAGTTCACTTTCTCATGGGTGGTTAGCTGGGAACATGCCAATCCTTGCTACTTGGGCCTCTCATAAGGCAGCTTGCAACATGGCAGCTGACTTTCCTCACAATCTGCCCAGGAGAGGAGAGGGCTAGCAAGACAGTCACAGTCTTTTTGTAATCTAATCTCAGTAGTAACATTCCATCCATTTGCTTATTTGATTGATTAACAGCAAGTGGTCAAGTACAGCTCATCCAAAGTCACAGGGAGGAAGCCACACAACAGTGTGAGGAGCAGAGGGCAGGATCACGGGTGTCACCTAAGAGTCTGCCAGCCACAGTGCGTTATGAAGAGGAAGATGATCCTTATCTGTTACCATACTTATTTCTGAATCAGCATTTGTAGTCTCTCCCTGTTTTTGTCTCAGCCACTAGTTTCACCCAAAGTCTTTGACATTTTCACAAGTCACTAGAAATTTTAAGAGATTGGAGTTAGCATCTCTTTATGATAGTCATTACATTCCCTTCTCTTAAGATTTTTATGATGCAGAGATCCTATATTGTCAACCACCCTTGTCACATACATGGATGTATGTACATGGACACACATATACAAATTTAGTCCATGGCCACTTGGTGAGAAATACAAGTGTCTTTGTCACACAGACTCTTATATGACACTGGTTTTGATACCTTTTCCTCTCAAAACCCTTTCACACTCTTAAAAGCATTGAGAACTATATTTGTTTCAGCAGTTCATAGCTGTTCAATGAAAACTGAGAAATTTCTAAAATATCCTCTATACGCCAGCCTATGGAGTGCGGCTGAGACTGGAGATAGCAGTACAAGACCCACCCGGGGCAACATACCAAGCCTTAGTCCTCCCCCCCAAAAAAATAGCTGGGCATGATGGTGCAGATCTGTAATCCCAGCTACCTGGGAAGCTGAGACTGGGGGATTTCTTGAGTCTGTGGTACCCTGGGCAATGTAAGCCATGGGCAAAAATAGTGAGACCTGGTCTCAAAAAAAAAAAAAAAAATCTCTATAATATTAAAAAAAAATAATGAACCCAACATTTGCTGACAAATATTTAAATGAAGGGTAAATAGACTTTGTTTTTCCAAAACAATAAAAAATATTGATAAGAATGACATTTTTAGAAACCTCTACTATGTGGCTAACAGAAGATTCTCAGCTGGGACTTTTAGCTGTGCTTCTGCCAATTAAGTTTTAGAACATGGTGCTTTGTGGAAGAGTATGAAGAATATGGCCTCATTTGTGACTACACAGGTATGTCACTATAGAAGAAGTGTTTTGATAACTCTGCAGTGGAACTACAGAGAGTCTTTTTGGATAGTACACCAAAAGTTGATAATGATAATTTCTTAAAGGTGTTAATGCAGAATCTGATTCTGTGACCGTATCAAATATATTTTTTACATCCTGTTACATTAAAATCCACTGGTCTATCTTGCACTTGAAGTGGATCTTTTATCAATGCATGATTTGTAACATCATGCTTGGCTATGGAGGGAGGGGTGGGATATGTTTATTCACTGAGTATAAGATATTCCAAATGTTGACATTTTTGTTAGAAAATATCAAAAATCACATATGTAAATATTATGACCAATCTCATTATGAATTTTTGGATATTGGTTGGAAGTCTGACTATTTCATGATAGAGTAATTTAAAAAGTCTAGTTTTTGAATAATTTCTTTAATTGTAACACAAACTATAAATACTGTCAGTTAATCTTGATGTAACTGGCCACTCTGTTCATTTCTGAAAAAATATGTCAAATGCCCTAGTCTGACAACGGTTTACCTGTAAGTAGTTCTTCCAAATAAAAGTGTTCCATGGAGAAAAAAGAAAGAAAGAAAAAAAAAAAAAAAGAATCTAGTGCAATCCAAAGAACTATGGTACTTTATTATACAACAGGAAGCTTCATTCTTTCATCCCATTTTGCTCCATGAAATAGTACAAAGATATTATGTGCTGTGATTTAATAAAATTAATGATTCCATTGCTTTTATCAAGGTCACTTTTGAGTGACATTTTCTGGCGGTGGTCAAGGGGACGACCCCCACTCACTTGATCAGAGCCACACCTGGAAGCAACCTAGGCTCCAACATTTTACCCACCACCACATTTGCATCAACAATGCAAACGTCGACATAGTGAGAAAAGCAAACATCTTAACAGTATAATGAAAACAGCCTAGACTTCAAGGACACATTGAAAGCATCTTGAGAGCACCTCACACCTTGAAAATCACTTTTACAGACTGTATTACAGACTGCATTAGCAATAGCTCCTTAGTTCTTATCCTAGTTCTAATCTTCATCATTACCCAGAGGGAGAAGGATTCCACAAGTTCTGTTCTCACTTCTGTTTCACTAGAGCTGATGGGAGTAGGGGTCCTCTAGCAAAATTACTTTTTGATTTGCTAAACCTGAGCCAGTTGATGTTTCCCAAATGTCGCTGATTCATCAGTTTTACAAAGAAACAATAATTTTGTAAACTTTAAAGATTTTAAAAGACCTTTTATCAAGCTGAAAATATCTTATCACAGATAGAAGAAATATATGAATAGTCTCAAAATAAATGGATAACTATCCATGTGTGCAAGGAAGCTTTTAGCCAGTGTACTGCAAACAATCAGCCCAGGCAGCACTGGTGAAGCTCATTTGGAGGAAATCTGCATTCATCCCTACCTGCCCTGAAGTTTCTGCTCTTTGTCAAATTTCATTGCAAGCAAGTTTGTTTTCATATTTCCCTTTGGTTCTCATGTCTGTCTACAGATTGCAAGTTAGTACTGCTGGGGATAATTATAGGAAAGAGGAAACTGGAAAAGGGAAAAATGAATGGAGGTAATGCAGATGGCAGTGAAGAAAGAGAAGTTTGGGCATGAAGCTTTGGAGAGAGAAATAAAGAGAACTGAGAAGAAAGCAAGAACCCCTGAATTGCCCTGCAGGGTCTGGGGAAGCAGGGAGATGAGGAGAGTGTGAAAGTGATGAGTAAAATTATTCTTCAGTTTGGGCTCTGACATTGGGAATAAAAAATGCCTACCCAGCTATGTTAAATGAAAATATGCTAAATAACTTGCAAAATTTTGCCACTTAAAATGACCATGTACTTTAGTGTCTATGAAACCAAGGTCAGATTCAAGACATGAGAATAATCAATTCTAAGTTATAAAAGGAGAAAAGCATTGAGCATTTGAATGTAAAGAAAGTATATATGCTGCACACACACACTGTTTTGGTATGTATATTTTCTGCAGTGAGTTAAAATAAATTTAAAAACATCTTGTAACTGTGGAGAGAAGAGATTACGAAAAGTCTCCATGAAGTAGGAGAACGGAAATAAAAGTGAACAATACCATGTCTATTATAACTCATTCTAGTTGTGGAAATGCCTTTCATGTTTTGATTTCTACAGTTTTCTCTACTTGCAGCAAGTATTTTATAAAGTCTTTATGAGAACTATAATTGGTTCATTTGCTACCTTGGTTCTTCAAAACTACCTTTTGCCATAGGCAGTGTTTCGTGAGTCAGTGGAACACATTAAGGGTCATTCTGGAAAGAATCTGCCTCTTTCTTCTTCTATGAATACTTTTCTTTCACCAACTTTGCATCTGCTTCAGATTCCTTCTGAAGAAAGGTCTCTCTTACTATAAGAAAACATTCATTTTTAATAAAAGAAAGCCAAGATCGTGGGGTCTAAAGTCTGCCAATTGGAATTCTCTTCTGTCTTCCATAAAATGAGCTAATACTGCACGTCAGAGTAACATGAAACATGTGAAAGGCACATTGTGAAAGAAAATTCTCAAAGCATCAATTTAGAGTCAATAAATATTAAAAAGGGTATTTACCTCCACTAGACATCAGGAAAATATCAATAAAAACCACCCCCCCACACACACACACAAAGATGATATTGCACATCCACCAGAATGGCTAAGTTAAGACCACAATACTAAGGTTGGCAAGAAAGTGGGGAAACTGGAACTTGTGTTGAATGCCAGTCAGTGTGTAAAATGGTGTTACAATTGGGTAAATGGCAGTACCTGCTAAAGTTGAAAATGTATATATCCTAAAGTCCTGCATTTCCACTCTTAGGTCCAAATTCTCATCATACACGATATTGAAGAATCTAAAGTAGAAATAAAACAAATGCAATAAACAGTTGGGGGAGGGGAAGATGATTAAATAGAGTCATATGTCACTTCCACCAGGGATATATTCTGAGGAATGCATTAATAGGTAATTTCATAATTGTGTAAGCATCGTATAGAATGTATCTATGCAAGTCTAGAGGAAAAAAGCTAGATGGTATAACTATTGTTATATAGATGACCTTAATGTCGAC